>JAVJGH010000046.1:18024076-18050141 GCA_035590175.1 Aviceda leuphotes
GTTTTTGAATTTGTATACGTGCTTGTATGTTGCGTTTATTTCTCAGGTGGAGTTAGTGAGGACTGTGCAAGAAGTGCTGCTGTGCACGGAGAGGTTCCAGGCTGCAGACGTGCTTGTGTCGAGAGTACAATTGCACCTTTCTGTAGGGTGCAGCTTTTAAGCATCTGCAAATGAGAGTAAAATTGGGCGCAGGATGTAATTAACACAGGTCTTACTGTGTTTTCTTTCTCATTCCTTCCTCTGCTTGCTCCCCATTTTGCATCCTAAAGTGCTCTTGGTAGGCTAGAAGTGTGTATGCAGAAGGTATCTCTTCCTTCTTAGTTTTCCTTGCTGTTTCTTCATTTGGAGGTACATTCATCCCCCTCCCCTGCAAATGAATTGTCTTTTCAGTGCTTTGCATTTGGAGGAGCAAGCATGAGAGGCTGTACTGGGTTTGTGCTTTGCCTTTTTCCCCTACGCTATATGCCCATGCTCCACCCTCCTCTTTTTGTTTTAGTCGGGCGCTGGGGGGGGGAAGTGCCAACTTGATTCAAGTAAATTGTATGAAAAATAAAATTTTAGGCTTAAGTAGAAAGAGCAGTGACTTTTTCTTTTTTTAACAAGCTGTCCCCTTTAAGTGCTTCCATGTTGCCAGCTGCTAAATGGCAAATGAAGAGGTTGGAGTGAGGAAGGAAAATGGGTTGTACAGATTTTGGGCAATAGCAAACGTTTCCAATGTATCTGCAAAAAGCGTTTTGACATCTCTCGCATAGGTGGATGCTTGTACTTGCCTTCACCTCGTTAGGTTATGTAGTTTGCGTGTCTGTAATCTTTCAGAATATGAATTAAGGCAAGCAAAAAATGCAGACTGGTCTCTGATTGTGTTCCAGCATTTCTCTTAACATTATGAGACACTTGGTCCTTTTTGGAAAGATTGTTTTGTTGCTACTGATTTCCTTGTCTTTGACTTTTTCCCCCTCCGTAACTTAGCACAGAAGAGGGAAGAAGTCCCTTCTTTATTCTTTGTTATCCCAAAAGCTGCAACAGAGCTCTGGATTAATGTGTAAATGCCATCTGTTGCTCAGCCTGTTTGAATTGTGTTGAGGAAAAGTTCCATTTTGACAGTGGCTTTTTAAAAAAAAAAAAAAAAAAAAGGCAAGCCCATTTCAGTCTCTTCCTGTATGTACTCAGCCCTGCAGTGATTTGCTCAGAATGAAATGCAAAAGAAATGGGTGGTGATTTTTTTGTGTGTTTTGGTGGCAGGGTTCAAATGAATCACTGCCTTCCGCCGAGGCAGTAATGTTCCTGAAGTTTTCTCTTCGATCCGTTTTCTATGGTAGTAGAACTTGTTAACATCAGATTGCTTGTTTGCTTTTCTGCTCGGATTTGCTGCTTTTTTAAGGCTGATAATTACTTTCATTACTTCTGCGAAGAGACTCTAAAATTGTGGTAAAATTTTTTTTCTTTAGCCTTTAGTATGTAGGTTCAGCTCAACGTTTTTGTAAAAGAAGGAAATGAGTAGCATGCTTGGTTTATATTGAGTGGATGATTGAAATTTTCCCAAAATGTACAGCTTTTTCTGACAGTTACTGTTTGTTTGTGCGTGTGTGTGTTTGTAGAGGGTCCTGACTTTAAAGTAGGAAGAAGCGTCGTGTGAAATAAGATGTTCACGTACTCTTATTTGAAATGCGCAGCTAAAGTTAGCACTAGCAATGTTATTTAGTGCAGCGAGCTTTTGGTGGTAGAGGCTTTTATCGCTGTTACTGCTTACGCTTACACTGTTTTTGACAAACGTTGCATTGAACGCTGGCAAACCTCTAATGACAAAAACAATATCTGTAAAGGAAAAAGGTGGGGAGGGGCAACTGGTAATTGTGCCGACAGCGTTGCTGAGGAAGTAGGCGTGTACAGTGTTGTCTGAAATTTTCAATTGGTAACTATTGTGTGCTCTTTGTGTTGCTGTGGGGGGTCTCATTTTTTTTTGATTATGTTTTTTAGGAGCTGGAGGAGGAAATGACATTCAGTGGTGTTTTTCTCAGGTGAAAGGCGCTGTAGATGATGATGTAGCAGAAGGTAAGAGCATTATTTTTTTACTGAATGTTTTCTGACTTTTTAGCTACTCCTTAGGCAGGGAGCTGTGAATGCAATCTTGCTAAAGTATCTCAGTGTTGCTGTGTGCAACTTGGGCAAAGCAAGTAGACGTTTAATGTGCATTCAGATACCCGGATTCAGGATTAAACTATGGTTTGAGACTGCTGTTCAGCACGCTTTTAAGAAGGGCTGAATCCAGGCTTCTTAAGTACTTTGCTGGAATTGTTTTCCAAGATTGTTAAGATTTTCCTGTCACTCAGCTTTTGATTTGTATTTTTTCCTCATCTGCAAAATGGGGAATGTGATACTTGCATTCCACAGGGAGGTGTTGTGAGAATTAATTAATGTTTGTGCTCTTTGAAGATCTAAGTACTAGATAAAGATCAAGTAATTTTCCCAATCTTCCCAGCTTCTATTAACCAGAAGAGGAAGAAATCTGAATATTTGTGCATGCTTACTTACTAAGTAAAGAGGAGGGGGGTTGTGATTGAAATAATACTGGAAATTGCCTAAAACTTTTCTAAGCTGGCAGTGGCAAATGTCATCTTACATTAAGATGGCTGCCTCTGACTGTGACTGCAAAAAAAGTACTTATTATTTTCTTTTACTGGGATTGGGGATCATTAGAGGAATCGTGCTTTCTCTGTGCTGCTCAATCGCTGTGCTAGAGAGCAAAATTTGTTCTGCAGTCTTTTTTGAGGAAAGTCCCGCTGACTTCTAAATTTCTTTGGCCATAAATTCCTGTTTGCACAACACAGCCTGTAAGATCATGAGTTAAAATTTTTCTTTTGCAAGCAGTTGGCCTTGTCACTTATGTAATTCCTAGGGTTTTTTCTTTTTTTTTTTTTTTAATAGATCTTGAATGCTCTGACTTGGAAGTGAGATGAATGTTGTATTTAGAAAAGCAGTAACTACAGTTTCCATTATTTCCCCACTTGACTTGTGGTTCAAATTAACTTCCAAAGGCCCAAAAATCGGTATGAACATAAGTGACTTGGTTTTATTTATTAGCTGCAGCGTATGGCAAACGATGCATTTTCAAAGACTCCTGTTGTTTGCAAGCTGAAAGATGGCTTATGGAAACAAGAAAGCTGTAACTGTTTTTTTAAAGTTTAATTTTAAATTCTTCAGGAAGTATATTTTGAAGCTTGAACTCAAAACTACTGTTAAATCAATATAATTTTTTCCCCAGCAGACTTTAAATTCTGTAACCTTTATTTTAATTACGTATCAAACTAAATTCTTAATTAAGTTCAAATATTGAAGAAGTTGTGGTTGTGTGGCAGGTGCTTGCAAATAATTCTTCATTAAAATAGACATGTTGACATGAATGTAACAGTAATGAACTTTATATGTGAATATACATATGTATATGTACAGTCAAGTGGCTTTTAGAGGGAACTGGAAATGCAGAAGTCGGGAAATAGTCTGTCCTCAACTTCCTTAGCTGTTCTGAAGTATTGTACTTGGTGTTACGAAAGATGACTTGCTAGCCTTATGCTTCCTGACAGGTTAGCAGCTGTCCTGTGTATTGCTGGAGTCGTAGTGGGTGGAGTTCAGGGAAGCCTTGGTTGTAAGTGAGTTAACTAGCTTCAGTTCCAGCAAGCCAGTCAGGATGGTTTCCAAAAAATTGTAAGAATGTCCATTTTTGATTTTATGGAAGACGTAGCCTACTGATTTTGTGACCCAAAGAGCAAAGAGAATTTTTGTTTCATTGCCAGCTATAGCTGACTTAGGATAAGTCTTAAGATGCAAACCCCAGAGCCTTGATATACTACTGCAAGACATGCTGAAATCTAAAGCCGAGATTCTGGAGAGAGGTCCCAAGGTTGGTATTATACTTGATGGTAATGAATTTGTTGAGCTGAAATTCTCCCCTCTTCCTGTGTATTCAGCTCCCACAATTCATCCTGGAAATTCTTGAAAGCCAGCCGTCTAATCAAAGTGCAGGTTTAGCTTCCGTGCGATCCTTTGAGTTCTTGTTATGCTTCGTAATGTCTCCCTGTGATACCGTAGGAAGGGTGGAACGTATCAAGCTGGTCGCATTTTTCCTCTTATTAGCTATATTTCTGGCTGTAAGGTTCACTTTAATGAAATGGAGCCCTGCGTGGTTCTTGCAAAAATTGGAACAGCAGCTTTGCATGCTTCTGGTCCTCCTCCAAAATACCCAAGGACAAGTTGACAGTGGCTCTAAGTGTAGTCTGAGGACCTTCCCCCTTCTTTCTGTCTGCTTTCTTGTGGCAGGCACCACGGTTAAAGCTAAAGAAAATCTTGCTGTCCGAAACTTAAATGATTGTTTAACCACTGCGGACTGCAAGCTGACAAATATGGACTCTAATCGTGTCTGTGGCTGAGGACAGTGCCAATTTGTGTACGGTTGTACCTAGGGTGTGGATTGTGGTTTTTTGAATGGCTTTAGAGCTCAAATTTTGAAAACTAACTTCTGTTGTGGAATGCTGAAACTTCACTAAAAGTGAAGAAAACAAAGACGTTTCTCCTGAAAGAAATGGGAGGTTTCACTTTCTGTTTTCTTCCTGTTAATAACAGTGTTGCAATATTTATATTGGAAAGCTTGCTTAAACTAAGCTAATAGAAGGGTTAACCAAGAAAACTGCATCCAATTAATTGCATTAATCAGTAGAATGCAAGACCAGTGGTCTGTCTACAGTGTTGCCTATAAAACAGGCCAATGGAAAATAACATTTTTAATACAGTAGTAGTGGCAGCGACTTTAAAAAGCTTGCTAAGAATGCTAGTACGTCGCTTCCAGTATATTTGAGGTCAGATCTGACCTCGTAACCTTCACGTAATATGTATAACCTATAATTTGTCAGATACTTAGGTTAGAATGGCTGTCTATTACAAAGTCAATATTTGGTGGCTTTGATGGCTGAAACATGAACTCCGATACATATAGTTTTTAATTTTCTGGCTTTCTAAGCCTGTGTGATAGATGGATGTGACAATGTTTCTTTTAGAGCTAATGAGGGTGGAAGGGAAGGAGGAGGGAAAGCTGTTACTAAAGCCTGAGGAAAGAAGATGTCAGCGAGTTCATAGCTGGGGCCTGCCTCTGTCATGGTGCTGTGGCAAAGCTTTTCTAGCTTGAGGAGTATGGATGTGAGGAGCTGAGAAGTAGCCCCTCTTCTCTGGGTATGTATGGAATTTATCCGTGGTTGTAAGATGTGCCCTGGCCCTATCCGATCACAAAGTTAAGCACAGAAATGGAGTTATAAATTGAAGTCTGAGTGTCAGCTTCATTACAGTTGGGGTCGTTAATTTTAACTGATGGCAAAAGTTTGCCTTTTTCTGATTTAGCAGTCCATCACATAAGGGCAAGGGTGTTGTAGCTTGTGCTGCCTCTGTTTCTGAAATAGCTGATTCTTTGATCAACAGAAGTTTTCCTCCCTTAATTTCACATTTGTCTTGCTGCAGCCCAGTTTTACAACCTATCTGTATGCAACTTGTTTGTGTACTCTGGAATCCACAGCCAGGACATTAGACTAGACAGGACTTCTCCATTGGAGAACACAGAGTCATTGGCCTTGATAAGTTCAATGATCAGGTTATCAAAAGCATCTGTAATATATGGATTTTTTTTTTCTTCTGTGCCATCACTGTTTCGGTGCAAGTAAGACTTCGCTGTCCAGAAACACTCAAGAGCAGACATTACCATGCTTTCTTAATGGAAGTTTCCTTTATGGGAATGATTATAGAAAAGGATTATGAAGATTTTTCTGCAGCAGTTTTGTTGTTTTGGGACTTGTTTTTACTCTTCTTCTGTTATGTTCTCCAAGATGTGGCATAATGGCAACTGCAGTTGGAAACAAGTAAGAGTTGGGAGTTTAAACTGTATCTGAAAACTAGACACTTCTTAATGGAATGAGTTTGTACTTCAGAACAAATTAAGTCAAATTTGTATAATTACTTGGCAGAAGGAAAAGAGTCAAGTTGCTCTATCTAAATGTTCTTTCAAAGATAATCCAAAGATATGTAGAAGTCTGATAGTCTGGGTCCAAGGCTGGGAGCCAGGAATTTAACTCCTAAGCTTTAACCCAGAGTGATCACCCCTCATCTTTGACAAGTTGTTTAACTGTTTCATGCCCAAATTTGTCTCTGAAGGAAATGCTGGAATATCTGCTGTGGGTGCTGATTACTGTCTTAATTTTCAAGTTGGATGCTTAACCATTCTGTGCTGCTTTGTTAATAATCTATGACTTGTTTCATGTTTCCTCTTTTATAGCTGAAACATTTCTGTAGTCTGTTTCAGTTTGTGCAGATGATGAACAGATGACGTCTCTTACATTTCTGTCCCTAGCCAGCTTGTGTGTGTGGTCAGAGATATAAACAGCATTTGACTTTTCCCTTGTTTTGTATGCTTTCTGTATTTGATTCTAGGTATGTTATATCTTTCAAGTGTAGTTTCATGGTTTTTTTTTGGCAGACTTCGAAATTGCAGAGCAGCTATGGGAACTGTTGTTGCTTCAGTAATAGTAGTTTGTCTTCAGTGCACAAAAATAGTTATCTCGGAGTGAGGAAAACTGGAGCCAGGAATGAGGACTGCTGTAAAAAGCAGTTTATCACAATCTGCAGTTCACCATCTTCTCTTGTCTTACCGGAAAGATTTCTCTTTGTCAAGTAACATACATCTGTAATTTTGGGTTAGAGCTGCTGAGCCTCCTTCAGAAAGTTGGTTAGCTCTGTCCTAGCAGACCGTTATTCCGGGTGGCACATCTGGCTCTGTAGGCTTACCAACAGCTGACTAATAGGGGCCTGTACCGTGTTGATGGAGGGATGTTGCTGGGATCAGTTGGGAAGAAGGGCTTCTATTGAGCTGTGTTTGTGGGTAGGAGTCACAGAAGAGAAACAATGGCATTATTATAGAAGTCACTGATGGGCTCTTTTAATGGGATTTGATGGAATAGCAGAGGAGGAAAAATTCTCGAAGAAAGGTAGCAAAGGTGTGAGAGGTTGTGATAATAATGCGTAAGAAAGATTGGGGTATAGTTCTGGGAGGGAGCTTAATTTGTGTTTTTGAGGGCTGTGGTTATGTTCTGTATGCTCGTAAGGTAACATCAGTTAGGGGGAGCAAGGACCAGTAATAGTTTGTTTTGAAGGGGTAGTTGGAAATATGCTGTAGATAAATAAAAAGACCCGAGGTTGTAGTCCTATTCTGTATTCCTAAGTCTGCTTCTGTATTTTAGCTCTTTTATCTTCAGCCATTTGTAGAATGGCTGTCTGTATCTAGAGAGAGAAATAGGCTACTGTGTTCTAGGAACTGCTGGTCTAGATTGACTAAAGTGTGCATTTAAAGTGTGAAGTCCCCCAAAACAAAGAGCATTTAGCAAACAGCTAAATAGTAAGTGGCTGTTTAGTTCCCTAGAGGTTATTCAGTACTCTCTTGACATGGGTTTGGTAGCTAGGGCACTTCAGCTTGTCAGTCATGCTGACGAGTATTGTTCTGTTACTTCTGTGATGCTTTTCTGTTCTTGGGATCTTTTTGGCTTAAATTAAAAATTAGTTGAAAAAAGGAGTGAGGTTTTTGTCGTAAATACGGCGGTTACAGCGATCAAGCCATCAAACTCAACAGTACAAATGAATGCAACTTGGCTATCAGTAGCAATCCTGGTGGGTTACGGCTCTTGATCAGCTTTGTGAAACTTGATAGCTTTTAATTTTAAAGGTGCTACCTAAACGATTCTGGTTTGGCTATTTCTACCCTTAGAAATGGGTTTCTGTGGTAGCTGTAGCTACATAGAACGTGATTTGGAAGAACTAAAATGAAGAATAAAACTCTAGTGGATGCAATGCTGAAGTAAGAGTTAAGAGCTGGGTGTTCCTAGCTGTATGCCTCTTCCCCCCAACCCCCCTTTTCTGTTCTATTCTGACTTGCCTATTTAGGCCATGGCTACATGTTTGGCAGCATTTCTGCTTAAAGAGGCTCTCCTTCCCCACTTTGCTGGCACAAGTGTTCATGTAACTGCACAATGAGCTTGTTTGGGAAGCTGATCCAGCTGAAAAATACTTAAAATTGTGGTTTTTACTGGATTATTTTTCAGCTGAATTGAACCCTGATCTGGTTCTCAGTGCTCGGTGTGTGCTTGTGCCAGCATAGTGTGGAGAGTGATCGAGTGGCTCAGAGGAGCACAAGGAACTCTGGAAGAGGGTTAGGCTTTTTACAGGACTTTACGTACAGTCAGCACAAGACCCTGATCTCTTAAGTGCTATACTACTACAAATGGTAAAATCAACTGATCAAAAGGACTTTAATTAAACCTTTGCTGTTCAAGAGATACATACTTTGAGCGCATGCTGTCTGAAGGCCAGCAATAGAATATATCTAATACCAGTATTGTAACAGTAATTTTAAGAGACTGAACTAATACTGGCCAAATAAAATAGTTGAAGCTTCGGTATGGTGCACTAATGCTTGACAGAGATCCTGCATCACTGGTGATCTTCTTTCAGATGTAAAGACTGAAGCTGGTCCAAGTCTGTGCTGCTATTGAAAACAAACGGACCTGTAGATTTTACTGGGTTACATTGCAGTCAAATCAGATCCCTGAACTTAAGGCTGTGTAGATCTGCAAACACTAGAGGTGTCAAGAAGGGGTGATGAAAATGTTTGTCTGAGGGCAGGTGGAGAATGCAGAACTACCTCATGTGGTAGCAGCACGGATTTAGGTAGGTATAAGCCACTTGTCAAACTGCTGTTCAGTGTGACAGTTCTAGATTTTTTTAAATTAGGTATTGCGTACATGTGTGCAAATGCACACGCAGGGACACACGCACGCAGTGTCATTTATCACTATGTTGTAAATAATCTTTCTCATGTTTTTGTGTAGCAAAACTAGTACACGTGGAAGAGGTTTTCTCCCTTCGGTGTCCACACGAGCAGTATGTGGAAATGAGATTTGTTTAGCATTGTTACTAGCTGTGTTGGTAAAAAGAGCTGTGTTAATAACAGTACAGTTTAGTTTCTTGGAAATTGTAGAAAACAATACCACTTAAATGGGAGATAGATTACTTACTGATTGCTTTACTGTAAAGTACTTTAAAAAGATAATCTGACAAGTGATAATCTTCTCTTACCGTGTCTTACCACTCTTAATATGATTTGAAAAATTGATCCCTTGTTTGGGGTTTTGACTTCACCTGAACTAATGTATTGTCTCACATTTAGATGCTGTAGAATTAGGCCTCCTTTGTTTTAGATGCTGTTTAAGTGTGCATATAATTAAATCTGCTATGTACTGTAACTCTTGTAGTAAAAACATCAATTACTGATGGTACCAAGTTAAGGATACCATTTGTTCTTTCCTCTTTAGGAAATCCTGTGCTCCTAAAGCAAATTCATTAGTATAAGATGCTTTTTATAACTGCCTTAAGGGTGTTTTCCAGACCTTTTCCCATATTTTCAATGCTTTATAATATGCAGTACCATAACTATGTCCACAGTGTTTTTACTATGGAGCAAAAAGTTGTGCAGACTAAGTCACTGTTCAGTAATCATGTGAAACTGAGATTTACCCTTTTAGAGAAATGATTGAAATGAAAATGATTGAAATAAATGAAAAGTCTTGGCATAGGTAGGCACTTCTGAATGTGAATAGAGATGCCAGTTACCATGTTTCTGTGAAAATAAAAGGAGAGAAATGCAGGAAGTATGATACTTGATCCAAACCACTTTAGAATAATCTCTTTCAACAAACAGCGGTAGGTCTTACAGTCAAAATAACTACATCTGGACAGTTTTCTGGATTTTAAACTTGAGTGGAATATATCTAATTATAGCTTTGCTATATTGCTTTATAGCTCAGTTATGTCTTACAGCATGCATTAGCTAAATGCTACTTTTGTAGGGTTAGTATGTAAGCAAGCTGGAAATAGAATGGACTTTGTTGTTCTTTTATGTTGTTACATGAGCCTTTGTGAAAATGGGGGGAAGCCTAAAAAGGTGTCTCGTCTTAAGAGGTAAAGTATTGATACTTTGCGTGTGTGTGCACTTATAATGATTTTATATAGCAGGACTTCCTTTATTGAATATACTGTTGCTGACTTTCTGGGTCCCCAAACAGCACTGCTTTAGGACTTTGCTCTGGGCAGCAGGTAGCGTTACAAGGTCTTGCCTTGTTCTTTTTTGTGGCTGGAAGGTTTTGAGTTGTTACGTTTGCCTTTAAAATTAAGATGCTGGCTAATGAGACATCAGGTATTGAGACTGTGAGTGGATAATATTACTGAAAATAATTATTTGAGGCTTCTGTGCATGGTTGTAATTCGGTTACAGAAACAGAAGTGGCTGTAAGCTTCTCTCTTCTAACTTTTCAGGCTTTTGTTAAGCACTGGAGGAGAAATTATTAATTTGGTCAGCCATTCTTTATAAAAAATGTATTTTCCTCTTGGCAATCCACAAGTGATAGCACCATTAAGAAAACCAGCATATTTAGGTCACATGTTAAACCCCTTAGGCAGTTATGCTTGCATCTAATTTTGGAAGAAAATTTTAGGGTCAGGAAAAGAGGGTTTAAAAGACTTGTGTTGTAAGAACAATTGATTTCCCAAGTATATAGAATGCATTTTGTGTGGAAATGTTTCTCTTTGCATTTTCAATTGCAGTTCTTAAATTAATGCTCTGGGAATAATGTGATCTCCAAACACACACAGTTGGCACTCTATGTTTTTGAGAACTTGAGAAAATATAATTGCACATATTCAGGAACAGTTAAGGTAATTGAGACTTCAGACTATAGTCACTTATTTAAAATTTGGAGTAACTTCTAATATATTCTTGGCTGTTAAATGCTAGTAGCTGTATTTTCCTTTTTCCCTGATGAATATAAAAAGTATTCCAGGGACCACTCTAAAATTAGTGATTTCAGTTGGCCTTTCTCCTGTTAGTAGGTTAGAAGATGATTTGCAGAAATTATGACCTATGTGTGTTTGTGTGTAGTGCTTATAAGTGTAGTCTGAGGGACTTAACTTCTTTCAAATAACTTAAAATTTTAAAGTAAATCGGTCTAGCGGGCAAGAACTACATACTGAAGTAAATCTTTAGCTTCAACTCTCATAAATATATAATGATTCTCGAAGACGCTTGTTGGAGAGTTCCTGGACTTTTTTCCAATGGAATTACGTAACAAAAACATAACTTTGCAGGAACTACTCTTGGTGCGTTGTGTAGGGATTAATTTGTAGAAATATTGGAGATAGTTTAAAAAAAAAAAAATCTTGGATCGTCTTTTAATAATTGTCCTGTTCAGCTTGCTTGAGTGCAGTGTAGCCTTGGTACGGAAAGAGGAATTAGAATTCAAATTGCGTCCTGGCTTGCCTGTAGGTTCTTTGTCACTTTAAGTAGCTCCTGCTTTTGAAAGGGATGGTCCTTCCTTGCACGGTTACCAGTTACTGCTTTGAGCTGACCCAGGCGTTCATTTAGCTGCAGAGTGATCACTTTGGGAAACGGACCTGAATGAAAATTACGTGTCTTGGATTATTTGCTCTCAGATTAATTTTATCCTGAATTAGCTTCCTCAGACTGATTTGCCAAACTAACGAATGCTTGTGGTAGCATAGGTGGTGGTGGTACAGGAATGGGACACGAGATACGAGAGGTGAATGGATGGATTGCTTCTCTTGGAGATACGATAACGGCTTTAAGGCAGCGTGTGAGGTGGGGCATTGTGAACTGCTTCCTCGGCCTCCTCAGCCTTTTCGTGCTTGCGGTTGATATGTGCTTATTCATAGACTGCCTTTCACATGGAAAGCTCTACTTTTGGGGAATTGAGATTCATGTTTGAGGACCTCTCTTCTAAAAGATCAGTATGAACAAACAGCAATTGAAGCCCACAAAGTTCTTCATTATATAGTGTAGCAGTGAGAAAATGGCACTGCTTTACAGAGGTAATAGCAAAACATTCATAAGCTGTTTTAGTGGAATGTGGAACTGTCAGGAAGGGCTTTTTGACCAAAATTTTAAAACTTTCTATATAGTCCTTCTGCCTGTTCTCAGTCTGTTCTTACCACAGCCTCATGTTTTCGTGTGCTGTGTTTTGTTTTGTTTTTAGCTGAATTTTACTTTCCTTTTGTTTTCAAGAAATATCCAGGATCTTTTGTTTTACTCCAGACCATTTTGGAAGTCATAACCAACTCTTGAAAGTGGTGGAGGCTGGTAACATACTGGTTCTGTTACTGGAGCAGAACACATGCTGTGCTTAACACGGCAATTTTGTCTCTGACAGTATTTAGATGCCTCAGAGGAAAGTGCAGTAGGAAGACTGAGAGCATTTAAAACAACAACAACAAAAACACTTGGAGATTCTGCACATCAGGCTGTTGGCTCCCTGCAGCTTGTGGATTCTTTTCATTGATTTGACCTGAAGAAGCTCCTACCAAACCCGGGAATAAGACATCCGCTTGTTTCTGTAGCATTCTCATCTTTCTGCTGTTTCTGAAAATCAGGGAAGCATGTTCTGAATTGTCATTTACAACTGTGCTACTAGGTCATCTCTCTCTTCTGTTCCTCAGTGTTCCTGCGCAAGGGTTATTAAGCATGTATGTTGTTAGAAAAAATGGCATGACTGAGTGATTGCATCCTGTGTAGGAGCAGTTCTGGCTTAATCTTTCCTTCTTGCTGGTTGCTATAATTTTGAAGAAGCCATCAAGAGAAGATCATGTACACAGCCCTCTTCCGTCTTGTAAGCTCATTTATGTATATATTGAAATTGTTTTTCCATGAGTTTTACAATTATGTAACATTCAACTGGAAGTTGTTTGGCACCCTCCAATTCATGTTCTTTCTAACCAGTGTCTTTTGACTGAGGCTCAAGTTTCTTACAGAGCTGTTATTACTCTTTTACTTTTTACCAAGTTTAAAGTTTAGATTTAAATTTAATTATCCTGGTGGGGTGGGGGTAGGGAGATTGACAAAAGGAAGACTAGATATGGAGATAACTGAAAGTCATCATCTGGAGTTGTTTCATCTGGAAGGTCACTAAGTCATTTTAACACCTCCATGCTTTGTTTTCCTGATGTGTAATACTAGTGTGCCTGTTTCCCAAAACGAAGTTCCACAACTTTTGAAAATTACTGCAAGGAACTTTGAGACCCTTGCAGGACAGTAATACTGCTAAATACTCTCTGTCTTGTTTTCAGTTGCTGTACAACTCTTCCACAATCCAAAGAAAAGGTCCTAATCTATAAATAGAGAAGGTGAGAGAGGTAAAATAATTAACTTTAAAAATAAAGGTCAGTATTTTGCTCAGATTAGTAGACTATATATATATATTTTTAAGATGTGTTATAAGCATCTGCCTTGACAGAGTTGTCAAGATTTGTGGATTCCATTTTGCATCATTTAGAGAAGTGAGTGTTAAGAATCTCTGAAAGTCCAGGCGAGAAACTAGTATTGGCCTCTTTAATAAAATTTTTTTCTAAGAAGCTGAGGCATGTATGCTTGGGCCAGAATAGAAACACAGGAAAATACTTGCCAAGGAGGGGGGGAGTGGGGGGTGGGGTGGGGAAGAGGAGGGAACGGGTAAAGGGAAGACTATTTTTTCAGGTTCCAAGTGCCACTAAAAAATGCATTATGAACTGATGAAAGAGTGAATGCCCATAGTGAGTGAAGGAATTGAGAAATTTTTATTCCATGGTCACTTAATAGTCAGAACTGTGTGTTCAACTCTGCTGGAAACTTCAGTTGTACTTGTGACCTTCACAGGCGCTGTGCTCTCCGGCAAGCTGCCTGAAATTCATCTGCTGAGTCTGCCTCCCTCTCTCCTTCCCTCCCTCCCTTCTGCTATGGTAGGTAATAGTGATTTTTGCTCTCATTTTCCTTGCTTAGAAGGAGGCACTTTACACATCTGAGGTACAATGGTCTCTTTCTTGCATTCTACACATGAAGCTTAAAAGCCTTACAAATTTTTGGCCTTAGCTTTTGCACCTGAAATAAAAGCTTTGGTCAAAGAGTGTATGAGAAGAGTCTGAAAGCATGATAGTTTCTAGGAGTTGTTTTTTATATCTACGGGGCAAATGCACACCAAGTCACAGAATTCTAGTAGCTGATTTTGAAAGGCATTGCCAAACTATGATATTTTTCTAAAATACAGCTACTAATTTTTAACTTGCAGTGTATGTTTTGGAACAGCTTCAGCAAAAAGAGAGAATCAAGATATTCCACTGCTCCTAGTCTGTAGCATGCTCAGTGACAAGAAAGGCACTGCCTAAAGGCTTCTGTTATGTACATGCAAAACAATAGCACAGTATGTTATTTCCAAATATATTGTTATTTGCAAACAGAAAACTAACCACTGGCTTTTCTGTGCTGTGCAGCCTATTGAAATTCTGGCTGTGATTCCAGCAGAGATTTTTCCATAAATAGCTCTGTACTACTTCAGAACACAAACAAGCCCCTGAAAAGATCTCAACTAAGGTCTTCTAAGGGGATTATTTAGCCTATGTTATTACTGTGTACTTCAGGGTAGATACTGTGGTGGACGTCGTGAGGAATGGTTCCATTGGTTGAAGTGGGGGGGCTGTCAGCAGCAATTGAGAAGTAAATAGATACTGGTTCAAATTAGTTTCAAGGACTCATGAATAATCACCTGGCTTGAGCATAGGGAAAAAAAAAAAAGCATAATGAACATATGTAAGCAGAAGCAGGTATGTTTTCATTTCAGTATTGAAGTTGGTTTTTGGTTTTGTTTTTTAAATAAAAGCCATTAGGTAATGACTTCATGCATTAGGTAATGGTTCAAGTGAATGCAACTTGAAATAGAAATGATTTATTCTTTCAATGAACAGGCATCCAAATTAAATCATCCTTTTAAAGTTTTGACTGATTGGACATTTGGTTATGTGAATTAATACGCAGCTAATTTTGTAGTGCAGGCTTTTCGGTGCTATGTAGGTGAACATGTTTTTGAATAAGTAATACAGGGGCAAGTTTTGTGTAGATAAGTTCAGTTATAACTGGTATAAGCTATCTTGAGTAAGGTAATTTGTAGTCTTGAGGAGAAGCTTGTAAACATTCTGTGAACTAGAAGAAGAAGAGCTGAGTACTTCTGTGTTTTGCCTAGATCACAGGGCTGATTTCTGCTAGTCCTGCTGCTTGTAAATATTTTTTTAACAAAGCAGAAATTCCCTTTTAAAGGGAATCAAAGAGCATAAACATAACTTTGGCATTTGTGAAGTCCATGATCTGAGTGGTAGCCTCTTCAGTGTCCTTCTCAGCCCCTGGTTATCACGCAAATGTGTTTCAGCTGTCGTGACAGAATGAGGATGGTATCACAGATGATAGAGCTGACAGGACCTTGGGAGCTTGTTAGTATGTATGTTCCCTACATGCAGATCTTTCAACTATACCTATTACTCCTGTTGGACATTTATTAAAAAACCCTTCATCTGTGGAGATTCTACAGTCTCAGAAGCATATATTTGAAAGCTTAGCTACCCATAGCCTTGAACAACTTTTTTCATAATGTCTAAAATCACTTTTGGTGAAGGAGCACCTAAAATTTCTGTGTGGGGATTGCACACTGGTCTTGAATGGAAATTAGCCCCGATAGCCTTAAAAGGGAGTGACTTCATGCTATTAACTGGATATAACTTAGCGGGAAGAACAGCTTAACTGCTGACACTTTTTTTTTTTTAGGCCTAGATGGTATTTCTGAGCTTGTCGAGATTTTTTTTTTTTTTTTAATGAACATTCTTTCTCATTCCTCCTACCCATATTGTGAACAGTTCCCTAAGAAAATGAAAATATAAATACAACAGCAAAGCACTTCTGCTACCAAGGGGTGATTAACCTGTTTTTGGAAAATAGATACATTGCTAACATGTTTATCACAGTGAGAAGAACTAAAACTTGAATAAAACTTGGTCCAATTTTTTTAATGCATTTTGGGGAATCCTCATACTTTGTATAACTTGCATATCATACTGAGTCTTACAAGAATTATGGAGCGCTTCTGTTAGCGTTACGTATAAATCCTGAAGGAGCCTGCAGAGTATGTAGTACTGTGACTTAGCTCTAAGAATACAGGTTTTCCAGAGAGCAGTGGCTTGAGATGGGAGTTGTGGTCTCCTGAATCTTCACTCTGCATGTGGTTAATAGGATGTCCTTTATCCGCAGGTCAGTGGGAATGTTTTCAGAGAGGTCAGAAATGGCAGCGCTGTTCTACTCCAAATAGAGGCTGTTTAATTTCTCTGTTCCAGCATAAAGTTTATTCTGGAAAATCAGTAAACCTGAAATTTTTTTTTTGTCCTCAGCAGTGCTAAAATTGAGATGTCACTTTCTTGGACATAAGATATGCAAAACAATTTTGCTGTAGCTTTATTAATGATATGCTGTAAAGTAAAGCTCTGCAGGGAGAAAATATGTTGGAGCAAGTCATGTACCAGAGTACTAAGGCTAGACAAATGCTGTGTTAGAGCAGAAATAATCAAATCGGTTATTTATAAGCCTTTTTGTCTGAATTCTCCTCATATTGCTCAGTAAGTCCCTCAGTTTTGTGAGTGATAGTGACGGAACATTCAGGTACCTAGGGGGATCTTATATGAAGCAGTTGTGGGCACGAAGTTAGTTCCTGCTGGAGTTAATTTTGTTCCCCTATGATTAGATATGTATGATCTCTATGAGATTGTGCAAAGGACAAAAATGATGAGTAACTCTCCAACTAAATTCTATGCATAATACAAATATAACTTAACCCTTCTATCATCTTTGTCCAGGAAGACCTCTTGTAAATCAGTGTAGGTTTTGCTGTCTGAATGGTGTTTCTATAATGGAAATATAACTAGTGTAGGCTGTGTATTGTACTGCTTTGTTTAAAGGGATAAGGTATGGTTGAAAGGCACAATCCTGTGATAGTAGGTGTTTGAAACAGGAAAATTCAAAGGGGAGGAAGGGCCTTTTTCTTTCTTGTGTTATTTAGTCAAGTTATCGCTGTGTCTGCAGTAATACCTGAAATGCTCCCTCTGTAGCGCAAACTGTAAAGCAGAGAACACTGACACTGCCAGTTTACCCCTTCATACGAACCAAAAACTTCATATTCTACTGGGTTTACGTTTTAGCCAAGATTTCACTCGGGATTAAGAAAAAAATTGCGTTTAGGTAGTTTTATTGCTGCAGCACCAAAGAACATGTGTTTGCTTCCAATTTTTTAGTGTATTTAAGCCACTCAAGGAAGGCTTGGTTATATGACTGTCCTGGGCTGTTAGAAACTCTGTTGGTTGCCGGAATTCTGTGGCACTTGATTGAAGCCTGAGGTTTTGAGCTTCTGTTTGCATCTGACAGGGACATTTAACTTTTCCAGGTCAAGTGTAACTGATGCGTGCTGTGACAAGAGTGGGGCACAAGCACACCTAGGGCAGGTATCTAAAATGTCAGATGGCTTTTTATTTGGTAGATGATGCTTTCAAAATGAGTAAGTTAAGAATTACAGTGCCTTTAGGGTTTTAAACAAGGTGTTTCTTAGGTAGTGTATTTTCTTCATGTTTCTGTTCCTTTTGTTTATATTTTGCATCAAGAACACCCTTTCTGATGGAGTGTTAGATAGCAACTTAATTTAGGGATGTATAGCCTCTGAAGGTGATGTTATGCAGAGGCTGGAAACTACTGTTCACAATCTTTTTTCTGATAATCCTAATCTTGAGCGAAGAGGGGTTTTCACTGAAGTTGAAAGGGGATTGATGCAAAACTAGATGTGGCACGTCCTCAGTAGGAGAGCCGCTCTTCTTTTCCCCTTTCCCCACCTGAAAATAGATTTAAGCTTCACAGCTTGGAAGCTCTTAGCAGCTGAGTTTTGTGATGTTCAGAAAACTGAACCACATGACAGCTTTCACATTGAACAGCTGGTTGGTATTTAAAAACACTGAAATGTTGGATTTGCTGTTGATTACTTTTTTGTTTAAAAGCAGAACAATTCTGGTTGGAGTGAGGAAAGCTTGCGGACAGACTTTAGCTTTGCGTGGGGTGGTTTTTTGTTTTGTTTTGTTGTGGTTTTTTTTTTTATTGTATAGTATTGCCGTGGCTACAAAGAACAGACTCAAGGAGAAGCTGTGACCTTTAACTGCTTGTTCCTAGTTGTGAATAAATGTTGTAGTTCCACAACCTGTGAGGTTATTCACCCGCCTTTCTGAGGTTATTTAAGACGGGTACCAGGAGTGGGTCTGGATTTCTGCCACTTATGCCTCTTATGTTTATGATATTAATAAACTGGTGTCAAATGTCCTGGGAACGGGTGATGCAGGTTGAAAGATCTTTGTTTCAGCCAACAATAGACCTGAATTAGTGTGAATAGGAAAAGCAAATAGGCGCTTCCTGTCATATTTTAAGGAATACTTGAGTTTGGGGAAGCATGTGTATTAAGAGATTTGAACTAAATGCTCATCACTTGCTTTTTTGTCCCTAGTAAAATGCTCCCTGTGTATGTATCAGTCTTTATAAATATGCTTCCAGTACTAATAAAGTAAGGTAGAATCCCATTTGTTTGAAGAGATTCTTTAGGGTATTCTTCAGTTTAAAACTCTAAACTTATGTAATGAAGATCTGAAGAGGGGAATTGTCTTAGCTGTTGCTTTCCTAACCAGGTTTGTTCCCCAAGTTAAAACTTGGATGCCTCTTGCAAAGACTAGAAACTATTTGAATAAAAATATGTCTGGGTGGTGCTTCAGACCACCTTGAGGTTCAGTTGCCTTTCACAGGGTATCGTAAAAGTCCAGAACAATGCTATTTTTGGTTTCAAGGCACAGGATGCCCTTAGAGACTCAAGGGAATTCTTGTCAGGTATTAAATAATCCCTTATTATTGAGTTTGAGGTATTTTCAGGCTGATCTAGCTTGTGTTGAGTTGAAAAATGGCTCTGTCTTGAACTGGTAATATCTCCACTTTGCAGTAACATGCATATTGAATTATTTGGGTAGTGATAGTCTTCCAGAGTTGCGGAGGACTATAAGAAGCTACCCCCCCCACCCCCGGGAAGGATCATAGGATAGATAAGCTTAGCTGTATGTGTGAAATATACCCTCAGAGGTCCTAGTAATATGTAGGTGAAGGCAGCTCCCAGAGGACTTGGAAACTGCACTGGTAGGACTACAACTAACATTTCGTTAATTCCACAGCATGTTATGTTTTTTACATCAACTAATGCTGGAGCTAAGTTAACCTTATTAGTTAAATACGCAGTGCTGAAGTGTGGGCAGCCAAGTCAGCAGTAGTTTTTTTGTGGTGTTTGCATCTGGACTGATCTGTTGTAAATATATTTAGTTTCTCAATTCTCTGAATGTGACCAGACTGACTGCTTCTTACTCTGTTCTCCCAACTAGCTAGGGGCTAGCTTAGGGGAAAGACAGGGTACTGGGAAGCTCTGTTGGTTTGCAGCTTCTTGTGAACTAAAGATACTTCTGTGGTCAATTTATTCCCTTTCACCTAGTGGAAGAAGGGAATTTGCCTATTGGTTTCCTATGCATGTGTTCTGAAAGGAACTGCAGTAATGTCTTAGGGTTTAAAAATAGAAAGTAATTAATCAGGGTGATGAGGGTTAATGGTTTCTATCCAGAAACCAAGCAGCTTTGCATTTGTTTATGAGAGAACATTCTTCTATCTGCTGTTGTTACGAGTTTAATATGAGGGGATTTTTCACAGTAATTTTTGAAGCATTTTGTTAATAACTACTTTGGGGTTAAAAAAAAAAAACCAAAACCAAAGCTATTTAATTCTCTGATCAGATGAAATTATTTCAAGGCACCTGTTCAAGATTTTTTTCAGCTAACATATACTAGCCCTATGGTTTTTTTCTGTAGGTTTACAGTGAACTTTGCATAAAAGGAATTACAGACTGCAGTGCCAGATTTGGTGAGCAGAAATAAAACCTCTACAGTGAGGTACAGCCCAGTGATTACAGTAATTGTGGTGCAGGTATTGCTTCACCAGTTCTATGGTGGATCACAGTTTAAAATCCATTTAAGGTGCAAAAGTTCTTTGACAAAGCTCATGCTAATCTTTAATGTGAATGCTTTAACTCCTTTCACAAAGATCAAACTTGAAAGCAATTTTATGCCATTTTAAGTGGTAGGAAGCACAGACCAATCAGTTTGCATTAGTGTATGACACATCTGTTTTCAGAGTGCTTTGACTTGTTACTGTTTGTTATCTCTGTTTTTCTCTATGCCACCACAGGTGTCTTGGAGTCATGTGTACTGGAGACTTTGAATTTCCTACTATAGATGGAGACAGGAAGCCAGTGGTCTGAGGTTTAAATCAATTTCCTTTCTCTTCTAGCAATGCCAAACTCTGACCTTTTTGAGGGAACTGTTTTAAGTGTAAGCTTGTGGAGACTGCGTACATATAGACAGAAATGCAGTTAATAAGCATTTTGGTTGTGGGCTCCATAGGCTTTTGCAAATAAAACTGTGCTGTCTGGAGATCTAGTTGCTCCCAAGCTTTTTGTCTGTCTGTCCCCCGCCCTGCCCCCCAGCAGATTTGCTCATATAATTCCTGCAGTTCAGTCCTAATGAACTCTGGGTTAGCAAAAACCAGACTGCTTAATGTAACTGAAATGTGTTAGGGATCATTTGCAAAAGTTAATGGTGGTAATGTCTGTCGAAGGTGATGATTATAGTGGTCCCTGTAGTGATTTCTGCTGCTTCTGAAAGTTGCTGTCGTTTTAGCACGCTTGCTCATTGGCCTCTTGTCTTGGTCTGAAAATGGACTGTGGGGGAAACAAGTGATAAATTTGATGGTGGAAACTTGACCTGAATGGAGATGTTGAGGCTTACTAATGTTGGCTCACAAACAGCAGTTGCCCAGTGAGGCACAACTGTTTACCAAACACAAGAATTAAAATGTTTAGGATGTTACTCCTTATACAACTTAGGTGGTAGTATTGAACATAGTGTGCTTTCTATGAATTGTGTTTAAGTGAGGAAGTTGCTTTGATATCGCAGTTAACTTAAGATCGCTTAAAGATTTCTGAATGTGTAAAGAGCCGCTTTTCCAGATGCGAGGCACTGCATTTTGGTAGATGGTGATTCTGTTCCCTGTTTTACTGCTACCTTGGTAAAATACTTCATCTGCATGTTCATTATTATTTCAACTTTTAAGGGTTTTTGAGAGTCACTTCTATTTCAGTTCTGTTCTCTGCAGTTCTAATGCTATCTTCTCACTATTGCTTTGCAGACAGGAGCAGCTTCAGTTGTGTAGGGCAGATGGATTTGGAGTTGTATTCTCCTCTGAGCACTGAGCTTAGTAAAGCTATTTAGGAGAATTACTAGCCTTAGATAAAACCAATGGCAACAAGATTAAGGCTGGTGTTGTATTATTTTAGTGGGAGGAAATGAAAGTTTGCTGCTCAGGCTTAAAAATTGTTGCTTGCATAAATTCACAAAACTACAGAATAACATTGTTTTGAGCTTAGTACTGAGGTTGCATTATCTCTAGACTATCAAAGAACATGTTGTAAATGCATCTGTAAATTCTAAGCCATCCTAATGCGTGTATATTCTATTAAACAGTTGCCTTACAGTACTAGTTCCTTCCCTTGGCTTGTGTTGTTCTTGCCTCCATTTAAAAAAGTGACTGAATTCAAGCTCCTGCTTCTGAAGGCTGGGGATAACAGAGTTCTTACTGTCATTGCTAATATGTAGATACGACAGCATAAAGAGTAATCTCGGAAGGATGTGGTGTACTTCAGGATACTGTGTGAGCCCTGCTTACCTATCAGCCCACAGTGAACTGAATCAGAGTTGCATGGTAGGCATTGGTCGTGTTAAGGTAACTTAGGAAGCTACAGGAAAAAGCTTTATCAAGAGGGGTCCAACATTTATCTTAGGGAACTGAAGAGAAAGTTAAAAGTAAGATGTGTACTAATAATGAGTAAATGACTCAGGCTTTCAAATCCGAAGTTGAACTCCTAGTTGAACTAGGACTTGGCTGTTCTAGGAAGTGATATTTTTCCTCAAAGACTGGCAAAGTTGGAGAGAGAAGGGGAGAAGAAAAAGTGAATAAAAGAAGTGGGAATATAGGAAAGCCCAAGAAATAGGGGGAAAGTGTGGGGTTCTAGGACTGCTTCACAAGGTTTATATTCGGTTATTTTACTTACGGTGAGTAGTTTATGCGGTGAACTTCAGATGTGATGTGCTACCTGTATTTATGATTTGGAGACTCATATCTTGTGTGTGTATATTACACATAGATACATGTGTAAATAGGACTGGGAGAGTCTCAACACCTAAATACATCGTTACCAAACAGGACTAGAATGTTTTCAGAATCAAAGGGGAAAATGATGAGTTCGCAATTGCATGTTTTTTATTTTCAGCATCACAAGGCCTGGAGCACTTGGAACAAATGTGGATGCTAGGGAACACTCTGTAAATCTTTCTCCCTGTGCGTAGATTTCCCAGATTTGCACATGCCAACAAAACCAGCTTAATTACTGTCTGCCGCTTGAACTGTGTCATCGGCTCCTGCGTGTTTGCGTTCTAACACTGGTAGGGCCAGCAGCAGTGTGAAGCTAGCTGGCCATCCTACAAATTCCACTCCCCTCCCTGTTAAGGAGGGGAACTTTGTGTGCTCTTTGTGTGCAGCCGTATTGCAGGACCGGTACTTAAGAGAGAACAAGTAACCAGCTGGCTCTTGCAATGCTTCACGGGCATGGGAGTGAGAATTTTTGCCACCAGGGTAATCCCCTTCTTTGCTTCTGTGTTGCATGTATTTCATTCTGTCCCCATATTTCTGAGGAATTAATACATTTTTAATGCTCTCCCCTAGTAGAGAAGAGATCTGTTTAAAGGACTTCTGGAATGAGTCTTGAGAAGTAAATTGAACAGTAGGAATGCCTTATCCCAGCTGCCTTTGGTTTTGTTGCCTAGTGACTTCTGAGAGACGGAATGAATGCAGAGAATCACTCTTGAAAGTGAATGAAGAAAAGGGAAATGAAGTCAATAGTAAACCCGGTCATGGTAACTTTAAAGTATACAATCCTTGTGTTCTCTTCCCCTCTCTACATACATAAATTAGGGATGAGGCTGGAATGCAGAGGGTGTTTTCTTTTATACCATCAGTACTAAATAGTGCTTGCCATTTTGCTCTCTTACTCTTTCCCTAATGCATATAGTTGTGGTATCCTGTGTTGGGAGCTCTCTTCTCTGCACACACACGTGTATAGTCACTCTTAATCTTACTTAAACAGCCTTCCTGTTCACTTCAAGATTAACACTTCACTATCTACCTTCAGAGATTTAATACACAATATATTAGGACTCTTGATAAGTGTGGTAAATCAAAATCATGCAAACAATGGGGTGATGCTGGAATGACTCAGACACTTGGAGTGCATTGTGTAGCTTCTTAAAATATTTGAATCCTTGGAGCAGTTTGTTTTCTCTAGTGTTTTTGGTTGGTTTTCTTTTTTTTTTTCCCCAGTAATGAAGTACATAACTCCAAAACAAAACCAATACTGGAAACAAGAAAGTCCAATAAAATTAAAATTTTCTGTCATTAGCTGTGACTTGAGCTGAGTTTTTGGAAGTTGCATCTGTTCAGTAGTCTGAAGCAGGGTTGTTTTGCTTCACCCTATATTCACAAGTAATTTCCAGATGCTTAAGGTGTGCAAGTTCTCCTGAACAGATACTCTTGCTCCATTTTGAGTGCATTGACTTTATCTTTAGAGAGAATCTAGGATGGATGGCTCAGGTATGCTCAGTAATTTGTGTGCTGAATTCAAATATTTCACTGTCTTTATCCCTTAAAGTTGGTTTCTTAATGTTTCCCATTCCAGACAGCTTCTGAAGTATCCTTGGAACGATCAGTTGATGTTTAGTTTGATCAAAATAGCTGCTTCTATACTTAAGCCTGGCAAACTGAGGAAGTGGGCTCCACATTTGGTCAGTGAATTGTCTTTTTACTCCTTAGGACAGAATTTTGAACCTGTAAGTAATCTGCTCTACATTATGGACGAGATTTGTTTGAGTGCTCCTTTGGAAAATTCCAGAAATGGTATTTTGAGCCACTGGGAAGGTGTATAAACAACGAAGAAGTACCAAAATGCTTTTTAAATACTACAATTCTTTGTTCAGTCCTTGGAAACATCAGGAGATTGCTCCACTTGTGTAAACATACTGATTTACTTGCTCTCTGCTTAGGCAGCAGATCAACGTGATTCCAGAAACTTGCACAGAAACCTTTCAGGTCTGGTGAAATAAAGACGCTCTTTGTTCACTGCCATGACTGACTTGCTGCTGTAGAGTAGGTGACATGTTTTGCCTACCAAGCATGTTTTATAAGCAGAGTTTATATAAAGTTCATGGTAAATTAAAATAGATAGCCTTTTCTGTACTAATAAAGTACCTTTTATTCTATTATTGGAAACAAATTTAATACAGAATTGCTTTTCAGGTTCACAATGGGCCTTCTGGAACTAAGTCATTGGATTACAGTATTTTTTTTGCTTGTTTGGATTGATAAAGCAGTTTTATTCCCTTATTCCGTAGACTTGTTGACGGCAGTAAAACTTCAGCACAACCCCTTCTCTAATGTTTCAGAAAACTTGCTTGTGATAGTGCATGTGTTGTTCTTAGTTAGCATTCACTGAAAAGTGTGGAAGGTCCCCAAAGTGTGAAAATGTTTTTTAATATCTGTCACTGAGTTTTTCTTATTTCAAACTTTGCTTTCCTTTAAAGGGGATGTGAAGGCATTTGAGATCTGTCAGATGCCTTTATTCATCTGTCTTTGAACAGTATAATCTGCCTATCTTCGGAAGCACACTGGTCCAGCGCCTCAGTTTTTCAAACCATCTGTATCCTGCCTGACATGACAGGTGAATTACTCAAAATAGCAATAGTTGGTGTAATAAATATTGACTAAGAATTCTGAAACTGTGACTTACCTTCAGAAGCGTAGTAGGAAACAAGTTAGATTTGTGTTGGGTGGCTGTTTTCTTGAGAGATGATTAATCAGCAGAAGTGTGTGTCTGCCACTGGTTAAGAATTGCTTGGGAGCTTCTGGTATGTCTCCCTTTCACGTGGTGAACTGTGAAGATGTTACTTTAAGCATTATCAAAACTTCGAGATAAATATCTTTCCCTGTCCCATTCTCTGTCAAAGCTAGATACCTTGTTCTGATTCCTTTGGTTCTTCAGGTCTGTGTCTCCATGTCTCTCATGGGAAAATCTTGTTTTGAATCTAGTGAAGATAATTGTCCAGATCTTGCCGTGTTTTTGATTTCTATTGTAGCACTTAAAGTGAATATGTATCATTGGAGGAATACATGAAAAGCTTGGAGCAGGTTGTGAAAATAAAGATCATACAGAAGCAGCAGCAACCTTGACAGCAATTGCAAGAAACTAGATTGTAGCAGCTGTATCTGGGAGAACTGTCAGGAGGGTTTGAGGACTCCTGGGAAAGCAGACTCTGCCCTGTTGGCGTGTGCAGATAGGTTGGGGACGGAAAGCCTCTCTTCAGAGTTTGTTGGGATTTTTAGGATCACTGGCTTGGTTTGGCTGTAGTGTTTTGTTTCTTTGAGGTAGAGATACAACTGTACAGTAGTCTTCCTTTTGATTCATAGCGTTTCACTCAACCTGCTGCAGAACGTTTTCCCTCGGTGATGTGCGTGTGCAACAACAGTAGGTGGACTTCAGGTTGTGTAGGTGATTTTCCCCCACCCTTTGCTTTTAGGTCACTGAAAACCATTTTTTGGAAGTAGTCTCAGAAGTGTTTTTACAGTGTTAACAATAAGTGTCTATGAAGGGATATTTAAGTGGAACTAAAGGACATCTGTGCAAAGAAGTACATGTAAGCACTATACTTAACCTCTGAGCTGTCCATCCCAAATTATGCAAGAGGGAGAAACTTAGTACAAGTATTGCAGGATTGTAGGTACGCTACAGGAATGTAGATACACGTTTCTGTCCTATTTTTGCTTTTGTCAGAATGATGTCTCATCTTATGTTTGATGGTGCCCTGTACTGTGTTAAAACCTCAGCACTTGAAATGTCACGGTTCATCT
>JAVJGH010000046.1:18087539-18098806 GCA_035590175.1 Aviceda leuphotes
CAGCGAGGGAGGGCTGGAGCCCAGAGACAAGCAGGCATCAGCCTTGTAGTGCTCCCAAGCCCTGGGAACATGGGATACTGAAGTTTAAATTTCAGCCACTGGCTCCCAGAATGCCTTTCTGTGATAGATGAAAGAGCCTTTGACTTTCAGGTGCATACTCCTTATAGGCTGTGTCTCCTAAATAAGTGTTTTAATGAAAATCTCTGTATTTTAAGGCAGATCTTCTGTGGGAATTTTCACAGCCTGTTATTACTGACATGTAACATGCATTTAAGTACGTGCTGGGAGACAGTAATTTATCTGTGACCAATAGAAAAATGTGTGCAAAATCTTCAGTGAAGCATACTTCTTACCCTCCTTTTCTAATAAATAAACCAATCAATAAATAAAAAAAAATTAATCGATTAATTTAATGTTACACAAGCTTTTGATCAAACAAAATATAAAAGGTGCAGGTGTGGCGGTTCAAATGGAAGCTATACTCATCATTCTACCAGATTGTTTTGTGAACAGGAGCAAGCAATTTGGTTGCCCTTCAGGTAGTGTGAAGAGCTTTTGCGGGACCATTCTGACAGATCGGCAGCTGGAACAACATGCCTCCTCTGCAGCTTCCAATTGACCGAAAACCTCTTGCTTCTGCATTCCCATTATTCACCGTAAAGTTCATTGCTTGGATGCTGCTGTTCTCATCTTGCTTCATTGCACTCCTCTTCCCTATGGTCTGCCCAGTCTTCTCTGTCGAGTGCTCCTTCTGTTTCGTTCATTTGCTTGTGTTTCCATGCTGCTTCTAGTTTCTGCTCAATAACATGAGTGAGCACAGTCTTTTTGTGTACTCACCTATTTCATGAAGAGTTTCAGTTACCGAGACAAAATATTGCCTTGTTTTGTTGTGTGTTTCCTGGTTCCACGAGATCTGCCCTTTCTTCAGGTATGTATGTGGTCACTGACACACCTTCAGATCTTGCACTCTGTTAATCTGTGGTTGATCCGTGTAACTGGATCTGGTAAAGCCCAGGAGGGCGTGTGCTCAAAAGTCGCTGTTTTGCTTTCACCTCCAAGGAATTAGGTTATACAGAGAGTAGTCTGTCATGCTCCTAGCTAAGAGGGTGTGATGGTGGCTTAATGAGTAAGCTAAATTGGGTTTCATCTCTGAACTTGGAATCGTCTTCTGGACTTTTCTGGTGGAAGAGTCCTCCTGAAGGCTTGTAGGATGCTTTGTGACCAGTGTTCGCTTCTGGTGGTGCTGAATAAAACATAATTGCTTACAATTCTGAATTCCATACAGAAGGGAGCTCGCAGAAATAAGTTGCTATTTCTGCCAGTGTTTTGCTTGTTGGAGATAAAGAAGCTATAGCTGCCAATATTTAAGTTTCAGGAAGTCTAGTTAGGTGTTGGTGAGAGGGTAGTGAATCAGGCAGGCACTGACAAAAGTCCTGGTCGTCTGCCTGGTGCTCTGCAGGCTGGTTCAGATGAGCAGAGGTCCGTAATAATCCTGACCTGTACCTAGCAGCGTAGCAGAACAGCCAAGGTCCGAACAAGCTGTGGACACTGGCCTCCTGGGACAGCGTGGCAGGGTTTGGTGTGGCCGTGCTGCGCCAGTGCTGGGAAAGAACAGAGTGTTCCTTTTCCTGGGGTTATCTAGTCAGCTCTAGTTGCAGGATTCTGTGTTTTAAAAATGCAGATATTTTTGTAAATACTGATAAGGTAGGAACAAATGTTCATATCAGTCGATAAGAGCAAGATGGAGTTGGATTTTTCAGCTTTGCAAACTTGGAAGTAAAGCATGTGTGACTGCTATCCAGAGTTGAAGCAGTTCTCGAGTATTTTTGCAATGAGAGTGACAAAAATCTGTTTGTATTCATAGGCTTTTTAGGTGCTACTGAGTTAGCTGGGTTTAAAGCTGTGTGCTTAGAGTACAACCTTTCGAATTCTCACAGAAAGGGCCTGTTTTTTTCCCGCTCGTGTGAGTAGGCTATACCAGTACCAAAAGCCTATACAGGCTTGCTTACTTGATGTACCGATTGTCATTTTCTTTCAGAGTGAGAAGCAATTGACGATTACAGCTGCTTCTCCAAAAGCACTGTCCGCTAAGTAGAAGAGATCTCCGGGGTTCCTACCAATTATTTTAATAGGTTGCTCCATCGCGAACAAGGTTATGTGCCCATTTCCTATTTCTCCTAGACAGCAGCTGCAGTGAAGCATCTCTGGTGTAAACACAGAATGCACTTGAAAGCCTCAGTTTACAGCACTGCAGCTTACCCTGATCCGATGTTGGGCTTGGCTTCTGCGTGCTAAGAGTTGGGTCTTCTCTAGTTAAATGGACAGAGATATCTGGGGAAAGTCAGAACACAGCCCAGCTTTAAATTCTCTGCTGTCTTTTCACAGGGTTACAGGCGTGACTGAGCTATCTGTCTGGAGATGGGTTGCTTTTAATGTATTTGGGATAGAAATACAAAGACTGGTAGCGGCACAGTGTCATAACAATGAGTTAAAATGATCAGCGGCTTAGAAAAGGAAGCCTCTTCCTCCCACTGAAATTGCTGAACAAAAATATGAATCTCTAGAACCAGCAGGAAGTTCTTCCGTGAATCGCTGCCAAAAGCCTGACACTCAGAAACGGATTTTTGCTGTGCATGGTTGTTTTGCCTCTGCTGTGTTCTGTGTGCGTGCGGATGCAGGCTGGAGTGGGAAAGGAGAAAGAGCGGAGGTGTGGCAAGATAAGCATCAACAATAAAAGAGCGAGTCCTTTCCCAGTGCTGTAACATTTTCCTATAGGCTTCCCTGCTAGGTGAGAAATAACGGCTGGGTGAGAAACCTCGCCAATTGGCTGGTAACGTAGTGGTATGATAAGTGATGTCACCCCGGCAGGCCTATTCACAAGATTGTGTTCTGGCACTTTGCGGGCTTGGGCTTTTATTTCTTAGCAGAAATGCGTATGAGAGAGAGAGAGAGAATGGTCCTGAAAGGTGCTATGTTCCATTTCCTTCTGCAAAAGTGAGAGTTGCTTGTAAATTGTTACTGTTCCTCTTAGGAGTGCAGTCAGAGCTAAGTTAATGTAAAATTAGGGGGAGGGGTTAGATTTCAGTACTTCTGCACAGGAGTTAGGGGTTTCCGAAGAGTCAGCAAAGAGCTATGGAAACATGCTGATGAATGCACAAGGAAGACAAATGCAGTGGTACTGAAAGTATTGTGTTAGTTGTGAGCTTTTATGAATAGGTAATTAGATGAGTGTTTAAAAAAAAAAAGGCACAACAGAAGAGATTTTCTTCTGAGCCTGTGTCTGTCTTAACCCTCTGACTCAGGTTTTGTGATACTGAATTCTACAAACATGGGAAGATGTCTTTTTTGCCCCAAAGCGCTTGTATGTTGTTCTAGATGTACACACCTAGTTAAGCATGCAAATTTTCATGCATAATTGACACACCCACTGAAAGCCAAAACAGCACAAGCTATATGATTTCACTGTTTACACCTTTTTCTTACTAGTTTATTTTACTGTTTACCGCTTCTGGTGAATTTGACCATTTTCTTTTAATATGTGGTTCACTTTGAATTTGTTCTCCAAGTGTTAAGGATTTTATTTTTTTTTTAACTAGGCTAGAAATATGAATTGTGGTTTTGTTTTCGAGGACGAGCACTTAAGGAAGCAGCCTTCTCTATGCCTCTGGCTTAATATTGGCTATAGGAAAGTCTTTGTGACTTGGTCCTCATCTGTAAAATGGAAATACTAACCCGCCATAGAAAGGTGTTAATAATGTCATTTAAAAGCAAAGGATTTCTACAATCCTTTTGTGTAAAGGTCTCAAACACCAATGATGTGTTTTCCAGATTCTCAGCCAGTGTAGATAATTTTAGTGTCAGCAAATTGTATGCTGATGTGTGCTCTCTGACCTGTTCTGGTTTGATTGGTTTTTGGATTATATGGTATGTGTCTGCCTTTGCTTGTAAGGCCAGATTTGATGACCCGTGAAGCAATTACTAAATTTATATTCCTATAGCAGAATATTCCTGTGAGACTCAAATTTGTGTGGAACTCGATTTTTGGTGAGCTGTTTTTGTGGGCCGTATCTTAGTGAAGTAATGAGATGATGGTCTTTAATTCTAAATTACTGAACTGCACTCGCACGTTAGCATGTGGAGTCAATAATCATATTTTTAATCTCCATTTTTTTGAAGATAAAGTGTAATGTGAATATTTCACATCCATATGCAGTACAACCCTGTTGGTTCAGTGTGATCAGGCAATGTGATTGCCATATGAACTGTACCATGAGAGTCAGGATCTGAAAACCTACTGCCTTGTTTCTGCAATTAATTAATACATGTGGAGCCTCACTGGAGAGTGATGAGTCTGTGTTCAGTGTCTGTGGGTATCAGCTTATTTGTGTGACCCAAACTCTGGGGTTGTGGCAAATTCTGTCGTGCAGCATAGCTGAAACGTAAAGACATACTTGTGCACTAGAATGTAGGTGATACGAAGCGGGATGACTGATGCTGTCGTGTTAAGATTCTTTCTCTTTCAGTGCATACACAGAGCCTCTTATATAATCTGTTCCCTACCATTTTTATCAACAAGGAAATCTGCATTGTTCTCGAGGCAGAATCCAGTGGCCTTCCCAGACCTCCTATGGAGAGCGATGAAAACCTAATTGGTAAGCCTGAAATGCTTTTATCACATGTAGTGGGGCAGTGAGCCAGAAACCTAATGATGATCTCTAGAGGTTAGGCAGAGCGATTTAGAATATTGGTTGGACAGAATAATTTAAACCTGCTGAAGGCTTTTCTCCAGTGCACCACTAAATACCTTCTTTTTGACTTCAAGAGAAATGGGGCTTGATTAACATTCAAATGTACTATGCTGGCACCACTGGTTTCTTCCTTAGAACTGTGATTATAGTCAATCATCTGCTGCTTTTTCTTCTTCCTGAAGTAAGTTTCTATGTCTTTTTGGTCAAGCTTCTAAAAGCTGGCTAAATATATTTGATTTTATCACGTCTGTCTGAATTTGCTAGCAACCTGGAAAAACAGCTTTTGGATGGCTGAACTAACCCATGCAGGACTGCGCTGGCTGTAAGACCTGCTCTCTAGAGCCTGTGACTCTGTGCTGTCGGAGGGCTCTGCGTGTCAAATACTCAGTCACACACCGAGCTGATGGGGGAAAGCTCTGGCAAAGAGGGTCCGGGTGAGGAAGGGGCTACAGGGGTCCTGGAGGAGCAGTGGATGCTATCCAGTGTCCTCGCATCTGTCAAAAGAGGACTGGTCTAAAGTTTTGGGAGGAGAGGCTGAGGCTTCTAGGCAGGCTGGGCACTGGATTAGAGTTACGGTAACCCAAGTTCGTGCTGTGCCTCGCCCTTCACTGGGAGCTGTAGATTTCAGCAGAGTCAAGCAAAGGCTTATTTTCTGAAGAACGACTGTATGAAATATAAGCAGCTCTAATTCATCAGCTGCTGATAAGAGACGTGGGTCAAGTTCCCCACGTACAGGCCTTCTTTTGTGGGACATAAGTGCTGCCCAGGCCTTAAGCCAGATCTCTGCTCGGAAGTGAACCTCACTCGGATCTCTTGTGAAGCAAATGCAAAGCTCTTCTCCAGTGTTGTGACCTCCCAAGCAATTCTGGGTTGCCATGACCACGCAGCATATTAGTGGCAGAGAGCCTGATTCAAAGCCAGGGTGAGTCTTTCCACTGGCCCCTGCAGGCTTCAGAGTGAGGGACAGAGCATAGGAGTCTCGACTGACAGCTATTCCTTCTGTCTTCTTGTTAGTGATCTGCATTCCCCAGCCCAAAGCAGAGATTTGGTCGTGGTCTGGCGCTCGGGAGCCAGCACGCTAACACGCTTCTTTCTGTGAGCTCTTACGCTGCATTGAGTTCAGTTCTGTCTCCAGATGCTCTCCGCACAGCACTCGAACACGCTGTGCTGCAATTAGGCTAGCAGGTGCCCAGCACTACAGTTTATTATTAGCCATCCCTAATACCGTGCCGCAGATGCACATGATGCTTTGCAAAGAGAGGGATGAAGATTCTTTGCCCCAAGCACTGGTTTGCCTTTTGTTCCCAAAACCTCTACTCCCTAGCAACTCTGTGCCTCGCAATGATTTCTTCCCCACCCCATGTGTATTCTGACAGATAATTAACCTTTCAGCAGCTTGATTAACCAAGAACTCCTGCAACCTACCCTTCCTGGTAAAGCAATAAATTCCCTAGAAAAACACACTTTTCACTCCTCCCAGCTTGATTGTTTTAAAAAAAACAACATCAATGGACACTGATTCTTCATCATGTGACCTTAGTGTGTGTTGGTCCTGTGTAACACATGAAGAAAACCCAACATCTGGCTTGTGGCTGGAGCAGATTATAATTTTGAAAAATAAAAAAAAAAACCCACAAAACCCAAACACCTATAACCTAGGTAAAAGTGACACCATATTTTCTCACACTTTCTGTAGAGGTGTTTTGTTGTTACTATTTTGAATGTTTAAAAGGAAATCTGCAGTCTTTTTTTTGTTTTTTTTTTTTTTGTTCTCTTGAGTGGGGGGATACTTATTTGAGATAAAAGAAAAAGTTTCACTCAATGCATAGGTTACATTGTGTTTCACTTTGAGGATAAGTACAGGGCAATTTGGCCCAAGATGAAGGGGAATAAAATGAGTAAAATCTGTATCTGTTTGAATGGTCATACAAGCAATGAAGAAGGTGTGATACACATTCGTAGTATCAGGATCAGACAGGGAAATAAGGACTAGGATTTAGCCAAAAGACACTTCTGTAAAGCATTTAATCACAGCAGCCTGAACAGCCTTATGTTTTACTCGTTAGGTCATATTTTTTTCTATCTGTGCCTATTTTTCCTCTCTAAACATACTAGGGCGGGATAACACAAATTTTTATAAGGCCCTTTGTACTTAAGTTGAGTATAAAGCTCTTAACAGCTGTCTCAGTGCTGAGCTGTAGTCTCTGGCAGCTTACGGGTAGATGCGTAGTTTTGGATTAATCTGACGAGGAAAGCAATGGCCAACCTAATTGCAGGCATAAGTGAAGGCAGGCTTTCTTTAGACATTGTCTAGATGGTGAGAGGAATCACATCCAAGCAGGTTCACAAAGCAGTCTGCAGAGGGAGGGCTAGCAGCTAGGAAGCGGCTGGTGTCTCGGTGCAGGTAATGGCTGGTAAAACCACAGTAGAAATGCAGTTGAGTTTCTGTCCTGCTTGTCAGTCCGCTGGGGAGCCTTTGTTTCCTTCCCTTCAGCCAGTTTCTTGGTAACCATTTAACTACAGTGACATGTATTGCCCTTTATTTTTGCTTGGCCAGGTAGCAATCAAGCAGTGTGTTTGTATTGCAAAAGAAATCACTGTTGTCCTCCCTGAGTTGCAGCTGTATTTATCCTCCCACCCCCATCGCTCCAAGGTCCTGCATTGTTCTGTCCCTTCCAAGAGGGACACAGAGTTCCCTAGATTTAAGCAATAAGCAGCTTTTCGTTTGCAAACAACTCCAGCCTGAACAGCATCTTGTAACTATTCTGTACCAGTTAACGCCCTGATCTTGTTGTAGGCTGTTCTTTCACTGGTTGACTACTAAAATATCTCTGATTCAGGTAGTTTTCCAAGAACTTTATAGGAAAAATTGTAGATAGATTCCTATAGATTAGAACCTGTTATGCCCTAGGTAGTAATTTTGGGGCACTTTGGGTTTACTGAAGAAGCTCAACTCTTTTAGAGGGCTGTTGCAAAACTAGGCTGTGTGCATTGCTAGCGCACATGCTTCTCTCTGCTTTCTGTATCAGTAAAGCAGTACAGACCAGACTCTTGCCACCATTTAAGGTTGTCTCCAGGGTTTTAAAGCTCCCTGCAGCTGAGGTCCCTGTTTAGTGGCCTCCTCCTACCTCTTTCAGGGTCTCTGTCTGACAAATGAAGGGAGTGGGGAGATACATAAATAAAAATAAAAAAGCAATACCTTCTTCCTTCCTTGATTCTCATCTCTATTTCCTTGCCATGGAACAGAGAGATGAGAACATCTCTCTGTTCCTGTGTGCCAGGAAATTTGATGCACAGTTTGCTGGAGGCAGGCACACTAATAGTCTAGGCCTCTGTAAGATGTCTCAAGTTGGGAATCTTAATTGCTAAGTTCTTTTGAAATCCTTGCTGTAAAGACTTTAGGGTTTTTGCTGCCAGGATGGGCGTCTGGCCTGTGGGTTTCTATTCTGCACCCTCCCTTTAACATCAGGATCTTCAGAAGAGCTGTTGATGACAATGGTGTTGAGTGTTGGGCTGCTCTCAGCTGTTTTTTCTAGGATCAGCTGCCTGACTTTCCTGATTCAGAAATCGTAAGAAAAACAAACACCATGGCAGGAAGTTGCTGCCCTCCAGCGCTGCAGCCTGGCTGTCAGACCCAATATTTCCAAAGTGCCACAGTAGATCCACCCATTCTGGTATGTGGGTCTGTTTGCACTAGCTTGCTCATTCTGCTATGCACTCCTTGATCAGACTGGTGTCTGGTGCTGTGCTCTCGTTGGATTTATTTGCGCTTATGTGTTAATTCAGGGATGAAGGATTTTTTTGTTATTGTTCAGCTCTACGCAGAACCCCATGGAATTATTAAGAACTGCAGGTTTCAATGCCTCCCCATCTCATATGGCAGGGATGAGCTGACAGGAGGACTTGTCCAGCTGAGAGCCTCTCCTTTGCCTGTGTCTGAGCGGGCAAAGGGAAGGAGGTCAGTACGGAATGAGTCATAGACTGGATGAATTGTTCTGGCAGGGCCTGACCCTGATGTATTCAGATGTATCCAGGCATAGCTGAATGAAATGTAATGGTCTGAAGTTCTGTGATGATCTTTGCCTAAATTTTTCAGTGGAAGTCTGGTATTTAAGTCCTTTCTGTTTCTTTACTCTATCTAAGGCTTACTCCCTTCCTGCCCCTGAGTTTTAAGGTTAGATGGCCATACAGGTGCTGTCTCGTTCTCCTGCAAAATAAGAAACCTGCATGTTTGCTGCATCCAGAAAGATACCAGGCAAATCAGATGTACCCCAGAGCTGTTCACTGTGAGGTTCAGTAAAGGATAGCAACCCCCACAGTGTTTCGGAAGTATGTTGTGAGGAGTGTAAAGGTCTTAGGTGGTTTCAAAGGATTGCTTAGAATCTCTTTTTTGTTTTTTGGGGTTTTTTTCCTGCCCCACAAGAAGTGAAACAACATTTGTCTCTAAGGTGGAAGAAGTCCTTTCTTCCTCACAGATAGAGACTCCTGCAGGAGCACTAGTTCTTTTTGTTAGTTTGAAGAAAAGGAAGACACTTCTTTTTCTCAGCACTGGGGAGTAAATAGCAAAGTGTGGCCATTTACAGTAGTTCCTCTTTCAGGATGACTTCCAAGTGTTTTACTGATGTGATGCTATAGGAGAGAGGGGGGCAACTTGAGTTAAAGAGGGAACATGCAAGGTTGGAAGCTTCAACGGGCTAAAGTAGCACGAGAGACTTGGCATCCATCAAGGTCAGCATAGCAGTAGGAGGTAGTCTGAAGAAAGAGCCAAGTAGAAACAGCAAAAGTATCTGGAGCTCCATCAGCAATGGCAACTTTATGTATTGAAGCAAATGATAGTTTTAGGGGATGAGGGGTTTGGAGCAGGCTCAGTCTGACAGTAGGGACTGCCTAACACCCAGTGCGATAGGTTTGCACTTCACAACTAGAATAAAACCAATTGCAATGAAAATGTTAATATCAGACTGATGGTAGGACAGACAGCTCAGCAGAGTTCAGGTTTGGTAAAGAAGATCTAGCCTCCATCACAGAGTATAGATGTATAACTGCTTTCTATGGCATGGTCCCGGCTGGGACTTCTGAGCAGTAGTGCCCGCTTGAGGGAAGCGTGGCGAGGGACAACTGGCAGCCTGGCCAAGTGTTTGTCCACACAACAGGAGTGAAGCGTGGCCAGCAGCCACGTTATACCACCCGGCCTGCAACTATCCTGGAGAAGAGAGGTCCCTCATTGTGTCTAGGGGCCAGTCATCAAAAAGGGGTGATTTGTGATGCTGAGGAGAGTGGGGAAAAGGACTCCGGCTAGTGTGATAAGTGCGTAAGAATGATCATAAGCTGGGCCCTTTCGGGTAATTGATTAATTACTCTCATTTTATTAAGCAATGTATTAAGTAGGGTTCAGTGCACTAAAAACTCATTAACTAGGGCAATCAGGGACAAGCACAACGAGCACATGCAATTTGATTTTCACGAGGGTTGCAAAACACCCTCATGTATACACAAAACCCCTTTGAAGTCCCCAGTCATCACATCCTGCAACCTGGAAGAGCAGCACAGCTAAACTGCTCCACCTAGTACCGTATGTCTCGCAGAAGGCCTTTGCTGTCCGGACCCTGTCTTTGGGAGTTAGCAGGACTTGTGCTTTGACTTGTCTGTGGTCAAAACTAAAAGCTGCTTGTAAACTGCTTTAAAACTGTAGTGAAAAGAAGGCAGCCGTGTACGTGGGGAGAGCTGTGGGAAGAGTTCAGAGGCCTCGGCAGCTGAGCGATTTAGCCTGCATCCTTCATATGAAGGAGCAGGTTAGTTCTTTGGGTGAATGCAGCAAATGGGCTCGAGTCCGTAGGCCCAGCCTGGCTTGGAATAAAGTGCGTCCGAACTGAATTTGGGTTGTAGGTTCTGACTGGGTCTGGGCAGTGGGTAACACCAGAGTCAAATCCCTGAGAAAGCTACACCAATACACATCTTCCCAACTCATTTTAGTGCACGATAAAGCACTGCCCGATACACTCGCAAGCCAAAATGGGAACTGGGTCTTAAGTCCCTAGCAAATCTTTGGCTGTATTGTCAGTAATTGGATTGGCAGTCTGTTGTCAAGCTTGAATTTTGTGGAAATTGGGGCCACTTTTGTTATCATACTGGAACTCATAATGAAAATGTAGTTTGTTTTAGTGTGCAGTATGGCTCGGCGGACCATTTACCATAGCCTCATAGACATTACTGCTTTGTAGTTGGAGAACCATTGCCTTAATGCAGTGCTGAAAGGTAATTTTGCTGTTATGGTGATGGATACAGCACAGTAACAAGGGTAGAAAATAGTGTCTATTTATAGACCTCTCATCAGGATGTATGAACTATAGAATGAAACATTTTCTTAGCGGCAATCTGAAGAATCGTGTGAGAACTGCTGACACCTTGGACTATGGCCTGTGGTGGTGAGGTACAGAGAAGCAGGAAAGATGGATACAGCATTTATGATGAAGGCAAAGTCAGCTGACTAATTGGCCGTTTCCTTTTTTCCATTTGGTT
>JAVJGH010000046.1:18098906-18114171 GCA_035590175.1 Aviceda leuphotes
TTTGGTTAGGAGTGACAAATGGTTTAATTTATATTACTTCTTTACATTAAACTGCAGCATGGCCAACTGCCTGGAGATGAATACAGTCTATGGATCTTGCAGATCACATTTATTTTAATGTGTTTGCTTTTCAAAGGTTCACAGTGAATTTTGCTTTTGGTTCTAGTCTGTTAGGTCCCTGAAATGCAGTGTTTGCAAGAAACCTAGCTGAAAGGATTACAGTGCAATTAAAATTCCTTGTCCTTTTGCTTTTTCTTTTCTGGCACTCCTGTGTGTAGGATGGATTGTTTCTGTCTGGAAGATCTAATTAAGCTTGCAACACTGAAAGAGACGGTAAAGAGTTAGAGGTGGCCTTTTCACTTCAGTGTAGGTGGAGCATGAGAGCTGCATGATATCTTATTTATTTCATGTTCTTATATAGTTTGTACTTCATGTGACAATTTGAAGTACCATAAACATAGGTGGGAATGATGGTTTAATGGAGTCACGTTGATTTACAGTGCTGAGAATGTGGCCTGTACTTTCCAAAAATGGGATTAACTGAATCTAACTGGCTTTCTACACAGAAGAATGGAGAGACCTTTCTCAGTATGTATTAACATTTTAGTGGGCTCTGAATCAGTTCTCCCTACCAGTGCTAAAAATTAAAATCAGATGTTATTTTTAACTGTGTAACAGTAGATACTGAAAATAGCTAGCTTCTAGGAACAGGAGGATAGTTAACAGAAACAGTAAGCATTGTTTTCATTGGATTTGGCTTCATTTTCTTCTTTAGATGTATCCACTGACACATCAGAGTTTTTGTCAATGTAGCTGTTGATCAAAAGCAGCCACTGATTAATCTCTCTGTGTAAATTTTGGTCTGTGCTGCGTTGACGAGTGTTCAGCACTCTTAATCCAAGCTGGTTTGAATACATATACCAGACAGACAACCCCACCCCTTGCCTAGGACCTGTGTGTAGCCTTCAAAACTGACTTACATGTTTTTTTGAGTAGGTTCCAATAATGCCTAGGCCTCTTGACAGCTCCTCTTGACAGAACAGAAATCACATCAGCAGTTACCTGTTGAAGAAGAGGCTACTCCCAAAGGGGACGCTGATCTTGTGGATCCAGTGCCAGGGGACGACTGAGCAGGTGTGGCTGCAAAACAGGCTCAGGTGAGGGTCCAGGCTGTATGCAGTGACCGAGTGTGTGCTCCTGCTCAGGATCTCTAAGTGGCAGCTACAGCCTTGTCGCTTCCTGCCTTCGTCCTTCACTCACCCCCAAACTTCGCAGATCCATCTTCTGCGCTCTTTAGAAAAACCTGCCTCTGAGCTTCCGCTCTTCCTCTGTAAAATGGGTATAACGGGATTTCTTTCCTCCCTTGCCCTCGTTGGGCTGCGAAGATTTGGGCTTTGTGCAGCAGGGACTGCTGAGGACTCGAGGCACACGCAGCACCAGTGATGCCCCAGTTTCAGTTCTGTCTCGCCGCCGCTGCTAATTGACAGCGGAGTGAGTGCCAGCTCCGAAGGATGTAGGCTGAGCGTATTTTCCTGTGAAACCTACTTGCACAGGCTTTGTGGCTAAACTAATACAGTGGTGTGTCTTCTGCTGCTGTTTTTGTTATTTCTCGCTGACCTTGTGATTTATACAAGACCTTATAAATGATGTACATCCAAGGGCATTTCCCTCAGGTTTTTTATTTTGTTTATTCATTTAAGTCCAGCTTTCTGCTGTGCTGTCTGAGAGCAGAAATCTCTCAGTAGTACGAAAAACAGGAGAAAACCAAGGCGAAGGTAGATCTCTACAGAGCTTGCGAAGGCCTAGGCTTGATGGTTGGTAACCAAGGCAACAAGGCCTCTTTTGAAATAAGTGCTTGCTGCAGACCCCCATTTTGTGCAGAGAACTGGTCAGCATTAAAAATTAGAGAAGACAAGGTAAGATCTATTAGGCAAACAAAGCCGTCAGACAGGCAATCAGAAGTGCCTGCCATCTAGCTGACTAAATTAAAGCAGGCACCATGTGGAGGACGACTGTTCGCTGCTGGTGTGATCGTTGCTTTGCAAATGGTTAGAAGAGGCTGGTACTGCTAATCAAGAAATGAAAATATAGATTGCAAGGAAAAGTTTTTATGTAAAAGTGGTTGCGGTCTGCTCTCTTTTTTACACTGTAAATCTGTGGCAGAACTCAGACTGCAATTGTTGTAATAGAGGCTGCAAACGTAGCCCAAAGCCTTCGCTGAGTGGGAAAATTCCTACAGGTCTGATTTTAGTTGCTTGATTTGACACGGGGATAAATGGGAGGGAGACACAAGTGACCATTTTAAGCCACTTTTGTGCTCCCATCATCTGTTAAAAGACCTGGGGGTTAACAGGTATTATGGCTGCTTTAATTTAAATTCATAATGTAATGTTCTTTGGCTGATAGTCTCTTTCTTTTCACTTAATAGCCCTTCAACATGCGCTGCATCTCTCCTGTTCAATATTTAAGTTGTGATTTTAGTCTTTTAGAAAATGATCTGTGGTGTAGGGAGAGGATCTTGTGTGGATGCATCTGAACCTGACCTCTGTTGTGGGGTTGCTTGCAATTGCAGGGAGCTGAGCTCTGTCCCAGTCAGTCCTTCTGGTCCAGTATTCCCCGGGGCCTTTCTGCTTTTGTGTCTGGACATTTGGATCTGCTAAGAGATGAGCTTAGTTTTGCCTCAGCACATAGGGAAACTTTGATCCCTGGAGCTGAACCAACGGCATTGTTGTGTTCATTTCGGCTCAGCCACATCCAGGACTCATGTGCTGCTTAAGCCTTCGTTGTGTTGAATCTTGTTGTGGGGGTTAAGTCAGTCACGGAGTCCAGCTCTGCAGCTGATCTTATGGCAAAGTTTGAGTCAGATCCCGAACATCCGTGCTGCTGCAGGATCCCTTGCAGTGCACTTGTCACGCTGCTGGCCAGTGTGATCACATCCATCCACCAGCAAAACTTCTAATGTGTTGGAAGTGGACAAATCTGTTCCAAAGCTCTATGCATGATAAACTGTCTGAACAAAGGCATTAGTGGAGGGGTCTGTGGCCACAGATATTTTTACTGCCCAGTGCTTTTCATCATATAAAGTGAGCCCAGCCTTTTTATTGTGCAACTATGGGTTACCTGGAGAGCAAGTGGGTGGATGGTTGTCTTTTGTTTTCAGCTGGGCCTGGTTTCAGGGTTAAGCTGTTGAAGCTAAAATTAGGTGATCTACAGTAAGTATTATAGAGGGGAGGTGTATTGGCGAACTGGAGTAATCAGTGTTTGGAAGAACTGAAGGATGAAGAGAAACAGACCCCTGTATTTCTTTAAGAGCTCTTCCTGCCTTCTGAAGAGCATCCATTCTGCATTCTGTTGCCATTGCTATAGTAACTTTCTGCCTCCTGATTTTGTTATGAATGGCAATGGGAAAAGCCTCCATGCAGGCTCCAGCTGATACCCTGCTGTTTCAAACATCCTCAAGGCTTGCTTTCATTTTTAACCCATGAGTGGATGGTGCTTTTTAGCTGGGGGTTCCTTTGTGAGCCTATGTTTTCTTCCTTTTGTCTCTGTGCATTCAACAGCACGCCATATGTTCATTGTGCACAAAGAGGAGAAATTTGGAGCAAGAAGCTTTATGCAGGCAAAGGTCTGGATCTTTGGAGGAGGGAGTGCTGGGCGTTTTTGGGAAGTGGCAGTTTATAGTGGTGTTTTTGCAAGATGAATGACAGCCAGTGGGGTTCAGCAGCTACCAGTGCTGGGCTCTGAAGGCTGACTTTGTCTTCTTTTATCATGATCCAGGCATCCCCTCTCCAGACACAATGCAGCTCTTTTCCTTCTGCCAGCACGCTTTCCCCTGGGACTTGCTGCTACCATGGAAAACAGCATAAAGCACGGGTGAATCTATTCTTTAACCAGTTGTGAGCAGCAGGTCAGTATTATTGCTGCCATTTAACAAATGTGTAGATGGATCCCACAGAAGCGAAATGGCTTGCTCAAGTCAAACAGATGAACATCAGAAGTGGGGAAAGAGCTCGGGAATTTGGGGATGCTGGCACATCAACAATTTTCGTTTAGACCAGAACCAAAATGACGTGACCTTGAAAATGACCTAGTGCTAGAGGCTATACATAGACAGATAGCTACCAAAAAAAGGATGGTGGTGGAGACAGTCGCAGGCAAGAGAGAGACTGAATTATTGTCTCCAGTATGACAAGTTTCCAGAGACAGCGTTCCTTGTGTTCTCATATAGGAATGAAACCCAGCTTTCCAACCTAATAATCATAGAGATAGTGGTAACTATTTACTCCCAGCACCCTGCAATTTATCTTCAGTTAGAGCATCTTTTCTGCATGTCCAAAAAGCTTATCCCTCCATGCTGCCCAAGGTGCTGTTGAAACAATTTTCAAGATTTGTCTTAACTTGAATTTTGCTGCTGCTTTTTAAAGTTCTTGGGTGTGAATATATTTTAGGCTCACAGAATCTGTCCTACCTTGAATTGAAAGAGAGAGATCCTTTGAAAAATGATGTGCTTTAAAATCCTGCTCCTCCAAGCTGACTGGACTTTCATGGGGTTTTCAGATGATGGGTATACTGTTTGTGCTAAGTTGTGCACATGTTCTTATTAGAAAATAATTGCTTACCTTAACACTAACATTTCTCAAACTTGATTTTTGAGATGCTGATTATTTAGTGTATAATGCAGTAGGCCACTTATGGAATTTCATTTTTTTACTGCATTTTTTTTTCTTTAATCCTCATATCTGAAATATTTTTTACTCACTAAAGAATTAATGAAGCTATCATCTTTGCAGATAATTAGTATTATTGCCACTTAACAGGCACAGGTGAATGCAGTGACATGCTGAAGGTCACAGAGTGAGTCAGTTGCAGAGCCAAGCGGGAAGCCTGAGTTTTCATTCCCCCTCTGGTACAGCAGACAACTGACAATGCTACTTCTCTTGACAGGTTTTGGTATGCAGTACAGAACAGAGAAGTAAGTGTGCTAAAGTAGGCTGGTCTGCTTGTAAAGACTCACTCAAGTATGTGTATTTATTTCACTGCAGTACCTAGCCAAAGAAGCCTTGCAGGTTACAGTCCTCTGCCTAACTCTTACATTTACACACATTAGCAAAGCAAACAGGAACTCATAGAGCAGCCAGTGCGTATTTTCCACTGTAATGCTAATATGTTGGCTTCTGTTTGGGAAAGAAAATGGTGACTAACTTGAGGGAGATAGTTTGTTTTTCCTCTGTAAAACTGGAAAAACTGATCCAGATTATAAACTAATTGGGCACTATTGGACCTGGGGCGAATTCTGCCATACTCTGGGGCTCAGACTTAAAAGTGTGGAGCACTGAATCCTGCAAAACACCTGAATGGTAGCTTAAATCTCCGTGGGAGAATTGCTCTACCGATGCTGTTGAGGCCATCGCATGTTTCTGATTCCGAGCTGGTTGTTTGCAAGGAGATGCACAGATCAGTCAGGAGATGTAGGTGTGATCCGTTTTCTTTTGCGTATCAGTGTTGAAGCTGCTGAAGAGTAATGTGTTTCTTCCTTAGAGCGTTGTTGTCAGATACTGAAGCCACGCTTATTGTTTGGAAATGTTCTTACACTTGCAGAGGGGTAGTGTTGGCAATGCTGGGATCCCTGGGGCATTCCCTGACTTTGTGTGTCTTCCAGATGTCAGCTCAGCTAAACTGGCTTGGGTCTGGGCATTGTCCATGCTAGCGATTTGTAGCGGTTACAGTGTGAATACTACACTGCATTACTGTGGTTACAGTGAATATTCTTTATCCAATGTGTGAAGTAAATATCAAACCTACGCTTAAAATGGATTTGAACATTTTGTCCAAATGTTTAAGAGCAAATTTTTTTTCTCTTTTTAAAGGGTTAAAATATTCATGCTGGTTCTTGAAAAACTGCAGTTCTTCATTTTGAAGTCAGAATGTCTTTCTATGCAAACATTTCCTTTTGATCCTACAAAAAGTACAGCTCAACCTTAAATAAAACTGCTTAGCCCCCCAAAGAAATGTTTCATATCCGATGGAAGGCAGGTCAGTCTGAAATTTTACATTTTGATTCACTGAAGTTTGTTTAACAAATCGTTTCATGTTGACCTCAGATCATTAAAACAAAATCCCTACATATGATGGGGGAGGAAAGGCTGTTTTGCACAGAAGGTAACACAGAGCCTGACCTCTTGGTACTGCTCTTCTGGGAAGAGTTATTAATACCCTGCATTTTCACTGAATTACACCAGCCTCTTTGGATGATTTTAAACAATTATTTACACATATACAGCTCATATTGGAGGGTATGCAACTTTTACTTTTTGAAACACCGGTACCAAATTTATGAGGATGTTAAAGCAGCATCTCAGATGCTCCCATCCTCCCTTACTGTTTAAAAGAGAGTATGCATTTCACTGGTGGGGGAAACGATCAGCCTGTGTGTCACTCCTCATCCTGCCCTGGGAAAGTGGGGTGTGACACTGGCATATATCTCTGGCTGTGCAGGGATAGCTTGGCAGAGGAGCATGAGGGGGTCCCCCATGTGCTGGTGACCCATTATTGTCCCTTTCAAAAGCAGCAGCTGCCAGCCCTCTGATTAGTATGCTACAGATGGCAGCAAGATGCAAAGGGCCTCTCCCATCCCCTCACCGGAGCACCCTCCATGCTGTCACCTCCCTCCCTAAATCAAGGGAACCCATTGCTGCTTGCTGGGGTTTCCTTTTCTGACAGTCGCAGCTGCGAAGCAATGAGCTGCATCTAGGGCTTTGGCCTGTAACGCATGCGAAGTGCTCTGAGCCTCGGTCCTTGGGAGCGACGTAGTTGGCAGGGACGAAGGTTTTGTCAAGGGTGCCTTCTGCAAGGCTGTGGGGAGGAAAGGCATAGTCCATTCAGGAGTTAATTTTCTGGGTGGTCTGGGAGGCACACAGTCTTATGAAATAAAAGCTTGTAATGCAGTTTAATAAGATTAGATTTATTAAATAAGTGCAACATGAGGATGTTGGTTCACGTTAGCAGCAACTGCAACATGCCCAGACGTAATGGGTTCTACAGAGCAGCACAAAGAGGTCTGGTTTTTGCATTGCTGTTACTGTTTTTAGTCCTCTTTCTTACTACTACTGTTATTTCTGGCTTTTTTTCTGCTTCTGCCCCTGTCTAGAAAGAAGGGCTGAAGACTGTGAGGGCAGAGTGAACAGAGCAGTGGTGGTGGCTAGGAGGATCCCCAATAGGGCTGGCTGCAAACAAACAAGAGCCTGGACCAGTGTCTTGCTATTGCTCCATGTCACAGGCTGCTTCTGCAGTTTTAGGTGGGCCATTTGAATATCTGTGCCTCATGTCCCATGTGTACAGTAAGGCTGATAAAGCTGCCTTTGTCAGTCCTGTCTATTTAAGATGTAATGAGATGAGATTTTCAAAAATGACAAATGATTTTTGGTGCCTCGTATCAGTGCTTATCTGAAGGCGTCTTCAGAAGTGACCAAACTTTCTCCTGCTGGACCCTATGGCCTGGTAAGGTTTTCAAGCTGTCAGCAAAATGAAGAAATTGAGCAATACAGCAACAGCCCAGTGCAGGTTTCTGCTTGAAGCTTTTTCTTCTTAGCTTAACTTTTAAAGTCAGCAACACCAATGCGTCTTAACAGTTAGCATTGGTTCTCCCAGACATCACACTTGGAGGGAAGAGAACCTTTGTAAAAACAAGGAAGAAAAGTGAACTTGATTTGATTTTTGCTTTGAAATTTCCAGCATGAAATTTTTGTTTAACTATTTGTCCTTCACATTCTTCTTTCTGCCATTGAACCGAATCCCAGTTCAGCATGTCCTCTGAAACACTGGTCATCAAGAAAATCTTTGTTTGAGACCTTTGGAAAAGACCAGGTCCTCTGTGCATGTTTATAATATTCTATAGTACTTGACATGCTTCAGTAGTATTATGGAGCATATTGGGAAGCTTTAGTTCTGTTTCACTTGAAAGTATTGCACTACTTGCAAATCTGTTTGCCTTAGTAGGGTTATTCCCTGGTTTTGCAGTTGGAAATGGTATCAGCTGGTGGCCCAGCTTAGCCATAAAGATCATTAGCTTTCCAGCATAGTGATTCTGTCTTCTGTATTATTGTCTCTGGTTGGTATTTTTATTGCAGAATAAAGCATGACAGCCTATTTACCTTTATCAATGGACTTCCCCTTTCTCTCCCCTTGAGTTCAGAAAGTCAGTCATTGCGTGTGTGTAAACATGATTAACAGGGCATTCAGAGCTGTATTCTAAATGCCTACCTGTGCAGACTGGTGCGATGTGTTTAAAATAGGCTCTAAAGCCATCGCCAAACACAGAGCGCATGAGGTGAAGCTGCTTAATGCAGCTTAATGGTAAGATGCTTTTGTGCTATGAGCCAGCGGAGCTTTCATCCAGTGCTGTTGATAAACAGAACCATCAGCATAAGTAACGTCTTCTGAACTCACCTGGGCATTTTCATCCATCGTCCCTTCTTTACCTGGACCCTGGGTGTGCCCTCCCTCTCTTTTCTTTTGTGTAGTTCAGATCTCTGCAGTGAAAAGTCTTGAGTGTCTGATAAGAGACAGGGGAAACGTTTCTGCGCTCACGGGACGTGCGTGCGTGCATGCATGTGTAATGAATATTCTAAGCACAGTTCTGATCCAAGTGTTGATTACGTCGCTGCTTGTGAGTGCAGAAAACTGGTTTCAGTGTCCGACGAAGCCTTCTCTGAGCTCATCATCCTATATTATGAGTGCAACATAGCAGATGATGTCCCAGGATATTCTGTAGAGTTAGAGCATTTCCATTCCAATAAATGGGGAGGAATTTCCACTTAGTGGGAAGTGCTACAGGAATTGCCATGGAATAGCAGGGACAGGAGAGAGCAATTCTAGGGCAGCTGAAAGGGAAGGTGAAGCTGGACTGCATCTTCAATACAATAGCAGCATGTTAAGCCAAGTAGTGTTTGTTTATCGTGAGTCTGGAATACTTCTCGTGTCGAGTTTGCTGCTGACTTCAATTTTTAGTGCTATTGTGTCCTGTCTTAAAGGAAACCAGAGAGCTGTAACACTCAAAGTCAAATGAGTGAATCATTCATAGAACATGATATGCTTTATGACCCTTACTATTATTGTTGTCATCATTATTTATTAACATAGTGCTAGAAGGTGTGTGAAGCCATGTGGATCACAACTCTGGCATGCTTGCAGTGGAAAGATCTTATCTGGAGAGATAGAGCAGTCTAAGAGATCCCAGTGACAGGACGTAAACAGTAATATTCACCCATTCTTCTCCTTCGCTTTTTGATTGGAGCTCCCTGACTTGGAAGGTCTCTATTTTAAGCCATGTTGCAATAGTAAAGATTGTCATTGTCCATTTTGGGTGCTTTTGGGAAAATGGTGGCAAAATTGTAAATAATTTCCAGTCCAGAAATCAATAGCTATTTCCTGTTGAGTCCCAGTTCCATACAGATTTTAATGGTGGTAAGCCAGTAGCTGTCATATTCTTAGAGAGGTGTTCAGAGGAAATGTTAATATTTAATGATGCCTTTTTGTGGTTAGACGGGTGAGTTCTCTTAATGACACTGTCTGGAAGAAGCGTATCTCAATTCTCAGCCGTAATCAATCCACACAACCTATTGCAGGGCTTCAAAATGTCACAGGACATTTATGGACCTTATAATGAAATCAGCAGTTTTGCTGGAACTTTTGTCTTATATACTAAACACTTCAGAGAGATTCCTCTTGCTCCTATCCATGATTATTATCCTGGGAATAGCTGAAAAATGTCTGATTTCAGAGCAGGCTGGTTCCTTTCACATGCATTTATTTTATAAAGACTGAATTAGTAAGGAGAGATTTTGAAGGCAGTGAGACTCTCCACTCCCTCTGGAAGTCAATGGGAGTTGTGTGCCTAATTCCCATTTGTGCCTTTGGAAAATCCCCTTCTAATTGACTAAATATTTGTACTATTGGCTGTGGGCATGGTGGCACAATGTGGCTTTCAAACCATCTGTTTTCATGGACTAAAACCCACTGGCAACAAACCTTGATTGGCAGAAATTCACCAGGGCTGGTTTACATTAGTTGAGGTTGCTGAGGACAAAACCATAAAGCAGAAGAGAGGCATAGGATAAGCAGAAATAAAAAGGACCATGGAAATAAATGAGCTTTGTTTCAGCATTTGAATGGACGTTACTCATTTATCAAAAGACTTTCTTCTGGTCTTTAATGTTTCTGGAATAATGTGTCTCGTCTTTGAGTGCTCAACGCCAAGAAAAGCTGTCAACCACTCTAGCAATTATCATATCCCAAAGGGAAGCTGGTTAGTGATTTCTCTGTAGACAACTTGGTCTTTCAGTTTTTGTGCTATGCCAGAACAATTCCAACCTAATGAAGCATTTTAGGGTTTAGTTTGGTTCTTAATGTTCAAGGAGTATTCTGGAAATACAGCATTCACTGCCATCTCTTGATACTGAGCCTGCACCTCAGAAAATGAAAATTACAGGGTCAGATGCAGGGATCAGCAATCGGTAAGGCAACAACCAGAGAGAAGAAAGATGGCTTTTCCAGCTTGTGGTCAGGCAGGGAAATTCACAGGCTATTGCAGTGGCACATGCAACAAGTTGGTATTTTTCAGGGCTGCATAAATTTGTAAGTAGTGATGGTTGCAGAGGTCAGCACAGGCTATCCCAAGCCCTTGCTCTGAGCATCCTCGAAATTTGGTTATGGATTTATATTCAGGCTCTGTTCAGCTTCTCTTTGAAAATCACTTGTTAGTGTATTGAAGAGTGGTCATTGGATCTCTGCTTTTAGCCCCATGCTCCCAGGCATCATTAAGTTTTTCTTCTACATTCAGTAAAAGCAATTACCTAACTTCATGATGGAGTCTCCTCTCCGTGGACCCGGCTGAAAGCACGGTATCGACTTGATTTAATTCTGAGGACAAAACTCTGTTCTTAAATTGTGACCCAATGAAACTTAACTGCAGGATTGTCATTGACTTAAAAATGTCTAGTATTTCACTTGAATTTTCTCCTGACTCTGAATGTCAGCTGTGCATCAGCTAGCCTAAGCCCATGGTTTGGCACATACACCTACTTCATTTGCGTGGATAGCTGCAGCTTTCCCTGGTCGGGTTTTGACCTGTGCTCCCCAGGGCTGTTGGAGGCATTGAGCACGGTACCTCTGCAGCCAGGGACAGGAAGATCTCCCCTGTGCGGAGGGGCTTGTTGTGTTTGTGATTATCTGTCAGATATCTGGATTAATATCTGGTTGTAATATTACACAATATCATGAAAGCCTTGGCTAGATCGCTAGATCTGAGGGGCCCTGTCCTGTGGGGATTCCAGGCTAGAGTTCTGTAAGCCATGCCTTACGATGGCATGGTGGCTCAGACCGGTCTCTTTGCTTATTTTCACAGGAGGATGTAGGTTTTGTGGAGTTCTGCTTTTGCAAATACCCAAATTTCAATGGGATCCTGCCTTGCATGATGAATTTTGCACCCACTGGGATTATTAATAATTAATTATTTGCAATAGGAAGAGCCCCAGATTTGGAAGTAGTTGCTGTCATTTATTTTAATAATGGCAATTTAATGGCAGAATATGCTGCTGTAATTTCTGGCTGGGTTCTCAATCTTTAAATAATGAAGGAAATTCTGGATTTGCAGCAATTGTCTCACCTTAGGATGGTAGGCAAATAAAGCAACATAGAGCCTATATTTCATTGTTTCTAAATCAAACCAAGTTTGGTTCTTCGGCCTTACCCTGCCTGTATAAGTAACTATGGCAATGAAATGTAATAAAGCGTCATTCATCATTTTATGCATGAGAAGAAAGTTGGCACGTCTCGGCCAGACAGAACAGGAGATCAGAAATCGCTAGAGCCATTGATGCAATGCAGATTAGTGAGGGAGTCCTATGCTCCTGAGTTTTTCTAGGCAGGCCACAGATGACAGAGCACTGTAGCGTGGAGGGAGTATTAGCGTGTAAGTAAAGAGACCTAACTTTCCGCTTGTTTGATGAGAAGCCTGCCTACTTCATATCTTTGTGCTCACATTTTCCCCTCTATATCAGTATAAAACTATTTTGCAAAAGGATCCTTGTGAAATGCTCGTGCTCTTCATGAGGACCTTTTTCTTGTCTTGCCAGGGCAAATCCCCAGGCAGGGATTGTCTTTTGTCATGTGGTGCTGCAGCGCTTAAGGTAGTGAGTACTTATGCCACTTAGGACTTTTGTGCACTAGCATAAAAGAATCTTAAATTAAGCCAATTCTGCCACTGCTTTCCTCTGCAGTTTTGGGCAGGCTGTGCAAGCTCTCTATTCATCACTTTCCTTTTTTGCAGTGTTGAGATATTACTACTAGAAGTCATTTGCCCAGAAGTGTCCAGAGTGTTATGATGTTAAGAAAACCTGATGTTCTGATTCCTTTCGTTCCTTTTATTATATGGTGTGTGGATAATATTAGCTGATAAACTTACCTAATTTTTTATGTATCGCTAAATAGTTTATCTGCGAGTAAGTGTTCAAGTTAGTTATTCTACTCCGCATACTTGTATCACTGTAATATTGCAAGAACCAATTAATGCTCGTTATAGGGTCAGAATACGAAACCTGCTGCATGGAGAGTGAAGGCTAGAAGTGTAACTCCAACTGGCCTGGTTCGTTTCTCAGGTTGTGTTTGTTACTATTCAGCATTTCTCCACCTTTGTTGTCAATAGGGCGAAGTATGATCTGTTATCTGAGAAGTTTTTCTTACTGATGCTGGGTTTATGAAATTCAGGTGAGCATCAGTGTTATTTTCAGAGTAATTTATGTGGTTCAGAGTGAAAATAGATGCCCTATGGGACTATTAAGCACACACGGATTATCAGTGTCTGGTGATTTTTCAGCAAACTTTGGTTATTTTCATGCTTAGAGCACGGGCATATCCCGTTGCTGGTTTAATATATTGCCACTCAGGAGTTGTCCCATGCTGACTAGCTGGAAACAAACTCAAACTGAAAAGTAAGTTGCATTAGCCTATGCTTTTTTTATGATAACAAGGTTGGAAAGGAATCTCACATATATGGCTAGGAATTCTGGAATCTTAAAGAAGACCTGGGTGTCAGATATCATAGAGGCTCAACAGGACACATGTAGACAATAAGTTTCTATGGCTGGTCCCAAAGTCAGAGTGATTTTGGGGGTCTCAAGTCTCAGTGCACTGGCTGGTTGAGCTTTACTCATGGTAGCACTCTCCCTGTAGGAAAAAGAATGTCCTAAGAATAAAGCTGTGGAGTCATGTAGGTGTATCAAAATGTTTCAGTTCAGGTATAACAAAAGGAATGAGTAGAGTTTGCTACAGCTGGACATTTCTCAAGATCTGATACTTGAGTTTCACAGGTTGGAATAAAAACATTTGAGATTACCCCAGTATTTTTCAGTGTCCATAAAAGGACCATAAAGACATAGAAAGTACTATACAAACACCCTGTGAAATATACAAAAAGGAGAAGACAGTCAAAGGAGGATTCCTTTTAGTAGTTCAGTGATTTTTTATTTTTTTTTTTGAGTGCCTGAGTTTCCACATGGGTGATTGAAATCATCTTTGGTTTGATATGTGAGGCCAGTCAGAGACTCAACAGATCAGCCTGTGGTAAGGTAGTTAAGGCATTTTTGGGAGACTTCCTCTGAGCGCAACTGGAGCTGAACACAAAATAACTGAAGACACTGCTGAGTGTGTCCTCAAGTGCATGTGGAAAGGGGAAATACTTGGGAGACGGCTGTTCAATATGTGACTGTTGTCCATGTTTTGAGGGTTTCTTGGAAAAGATCTGTATGGTAGGAAACCTCAGATTTTGGAGGTGACCTTCATCAGGTCCAAAATGTTTGGAAGTTGCAGTCTTGTCTGCAGGATTTTGTTCTTGTCTCAGTCACTTCAGAGCCTCTAGGCTAACTTATTGGCAGATCATTCTCTTTCCACCCCTCCACAGAGGCTTGCATCTGTGGCCATCTGAGCATCTTCCAAGGATGTGCCAAGTGATGAATGAGCTTTATTTAAGGCTATCCCTGAAAGCCACTGCATACGTCTCCGCAAACTGCAGAACGTGTCAACACAATCGCTTCAAGGCTTTCAGCTTGCTGGGGCCTCTGTCAGCACTCTCTGCAGCTTCTGCGGACTGCCTGATCAGCAATGCTATGACTATTAATATTTATAAACCTTAAATAATACAGGACTCCAGCGTACCTGAGAGACCATATGTTGGCCTCCAGTCCCCAACCAAGCACCTGAGATCACTGTGGCTACAACCCTGGCTGATCCGCTGTTACGGTCCCAGAAGGGGAAGGAGGTGGAGCTTTTCCCCTGGAGGGCCTCTGTCTTTGGATTTCTCCTTCCTTCATTAGTTACCAGAGCACATCATCTTCATCCTTCAGGGCCAAGCTGCAGGCTTATTTCTTTCCTTTTAGTCTGGAGTCTTTTAACAGTGTGCTGTGCATTTATTACAGGGCTTCACTTGGCTGTGACCTTGGTTTGGGTTTTTTTCCACCTCTTAGTAAAAACGCATTGATTTGGGTGTGGTTTGCAGGGAGAGAGGGCTCTGACAGTTTTCTTGTTATTTATTTATTTTTTGCTTTTGGTGATTTTTTTTTTTTTCTTTTTTTTGGGCCTGAATCTTATGAAGGTGCTTGGAAACCATTTGGACACAGATGCTTCTGAATTAACATGTAATATATGCATGTGCAAAGATGCATATCGATGAATAATGCATAGTAATAAACACCTCGGTGTTTGGGTTTGGTTCAGAGCAATACTGCACATGGATTAGCCTTAAGGACCCAGAGCAGTGGTGTTAATAACACATACCAGGTGGAGACAGCCAAGCTAAACCTATTGTGTGCTGCACCACTTACCTTTGTGATAAAAATGTCTCTTCTCCCACATACGCAGCCTCAGCTGGACTCGCAGGGCCATTGGGTGTACTCTACCGAAACAAGCCCTTCAGAACTGACTAAGGCAACCCTCCCTCCGCTTATTTAGGTACAAACCCGAGAGAATAAGTAAAACAAAAAAAGAATCCCTGCCCCATGCAGCTGTACCAGCCCCGAGGAGCAGGAAGGGTGTGTTAGAGCCCAGCGGCTCATGCGGGGCGCAAAGGGGGCTGGGGGGGGGGGGGACGGGACACACGTGGCTGGACGTGGCTCTGAGCCCCCCCGGAGCTGGCTTTGAGCCCCCGACCACGGGCCGGCTGTCGGGGCCGGGCGGCGGGTGATGCTGAAGGGACAGCGCCGGCGGCCCGGCCCGG
>JAVJGH010000046.1:18127420-18146408 GCA_035590175.1 Aviceda leuphotes
GGGCTGGAGCCCCCCGCGCCGGCCCCCCGCCGGCAAAGGGGGGCGCGGGGGGGGGGCTCGGACCCCCCCCCCCCCTCCCCTGGCTGGCGGGTTGGCGCTGGGGATGGAGCAGGATTTCTCTTTTTTCGTCCCCAAGAAGCTTCTGGCAAGGCGCGCCTTTGGGTGCGCTCCTCCCCGCTATCCTGGGGGAGCAGGGAAGGGGCCGTTATATAAACCCCCTCCCGCGGTTCCCGGGTCGGGGGAGCCGATTTAGGGCAGGTACTGCGGATCCGAGGATACTAACTTTTCCTTACGTAAGGCGACATAGTCGCATCTAACGGGCCGTTACAGCCATTTCGGGTTTTTTTTTATTTTTGCATTATTGGCAGCGGCTCCTTCTCGCAGCCCCACGGACACACCCATCCTAGTGCTCCTTCCTCAGCCTCCCAGGCAGAAAAGGGAGCGCAGGAATGGAGCTTTCGAGGGTGACATTTGTGCAGGAGCCGCTGGGCTGCACGGTTACGTTTTAAAGCGTGCGCAGGAAATGCAGGGGATGCACAAAATTGTTACGTGATAACTAGAGCATCCTCCTTTTTGGAGGGGGTGGGGTGCGGTGCAGAATACTTTCCCTCTAAGAGTCCGGTGTTAGTGAGTTTAAAAAGATGCCTACGTTTAAATAAGGATGAAGGGTACTGCCGAATCGCTGTCACGGGCCGAAAGTAGTATGACGCATTTTTCTTATGACTGAATGCTCTGATTGATGTGTGCGCCCAGTGCAATTCTCTTGTAAAGATAAGGGACAGAAAAAAAATCAGCTTCTGGTCTTACTTGCTCTTGTACAAACCCGGAATTGATCTGTGGAGACAAATGCTTGAAGAAGAAGGATCATCAACGTCTAGCTGTCCTATTTTGACTGCATCAGTAGGGTAAATACATCCAGGTTTAGCGGCAGGCCCTCGCACGGTTGCAAACTGCGTGCGCTTTTGTCTCCAGGGTGGTTGAAATGAGCAGAAGGATTCGCAGTGATTTCAGAGCCTACCATGCAGCCGCAGCAGCAGACCTCTTTACTAGCAGAAGCATTCAGAGCATCATCAAAACGGTCCAGGCTGCGTTTTTGTCAGTCACTATATATATATGTATTTTTTTCTTCTTTTCTAATTGATGCTCAGTGCATTAGGACTTGGGCTGTCAGTGACATCGATGGCCAAAGTAGCTGATTTCACTAGTAGCTGGCCTTTTTAATAGCACAAGGAGTCTGCACTAGAGGTGGGCATAAATACTGCAGTGTTTCTGGAAATGGTAAACATGTAGGACAGTTTGCTGTAGAGGCTGGCGTTGAAAGACAAGTGGGTTTTTCACGCCCCGAGTTAATTCATTCAGGCTTATTGGCATTCACAGCAGATCCTAAATTTAAATCTTGGGGTTTTCTTTCTTTGTTTTTTAAATTGGTGGTGTTATTCAGGGAAACTCTCCATTGCAGCAGTAGGAGAAAGGAGAAGGAAAAAAAGGAGGGGGAAGGAGAGGCACTGAACATCTCATGGATGTTTAGCAATTATATAAAAGATGGATATAATGGTATAAATCAGTAGCTGATGCAATTCCTGTAGCCCTTTTGGCGTTAAAAGAGCCATGTCAGCTAGTGTCTGTTGAGAATCTGGTGCTCCAGCTCTTCAGTTTTATTATAAGCTCTTTGGGAAAATGCCTGATTCTTTTCTTCTGTTTGACCAGTGGAGGAGTCCCAGCTCGAAATAAGGGCCCTGAGCACCACTGTCACTGTCTTATATGTATTTGCTATAAGTTCAAGGCACCATGGAGTTAAAGTCCTGCTTTCTACCCCTTTCTGAAGTCAGCATTTGGTTTCACCAGTCCTTGGCTGTGCTGTTCTGGTATAGCTTTGTTCTCTTACAAAGACGTTTCTGGGAGGAGGAAAGAGAATCAGAGTAAGTACAAGTGCAGCTACAAGGACCAAGGCGTAGTTCAGACCGAACGCTGCGTAGCGTGTATGTGCTTTGCTTTAAATATACGTACACATCTGTAACGTAGGGAATGGAGGAACCAGAGGAACAGAGCAGTCGCTTTTAACTTTCCTCCCATCCAGACTCTGCAGAGTGTGTTTCCCTCTTTATGACTACTGCAAAAAAAGATAAGTTGGTCTTTGACCTAAAGTCTCGCAAAAGCGAGATGTAACCTGGGCTGTGAAAAAGCACGTCGCCTGATAGCTGCCTTGTTATAATTACCTTTCTGTTCCTGCCAAACTGTTGTCTAATTTGAGGAAATTTTAATACCCATTTTTTTAAATCCTTCTTTTAAACTTGATTTGCTAATACGTGCTTATTTCAATCTGATTATGCAGTAGGGCTCTGGAAAGGCAGTAAAAGTATCCACTGCATCAAAAGATCACTAAGTTGGACAAAATGAGTTTGTTTGTGTTGTGTAACCCGTGGCAACAGACTTTTGGTCCATTTCCCTGACAGCAGTTGACTCACAGTTAGCCAAGTAGTGACTCCAGTGTGTGGGTGCGTATAGGAAATTGTGCATACGACCAAGGCAGAAAAAATAGAGATGTGGCTATTATGCATCCCTCAAAATATTATTTAATGCTTTTGCTGTAGGTGATGGTGGCAAACTGCAGGTATGAGTGAAGCTGCCAAGTAGACAAGCTCACTGGAACCCAACTCCTTCTCTGTTCTGATCTTTTTGGATCGTTAGTGTGATGAAAGGACTTGCAGATGAAATAAAATATATTATCTTTCCAGTTGAAAGTGCAGCAATTGACTTGTATTTTGACATGCACTTTTGAATAATGCAGAGGTTGTTTCTGTCTCTGCTCTTTCATCTCTGAAGTGACACTGCAGACTGTCAGCTTTCTCACAAAATAATTATATCTTGTTGTATGCTTCTTTGTTGCAGAGTGATCGTCTTTTGATCAAAGGTGGTAAAATAGTTAATGACGACCAGTCTTTTTATGCAGACATTTACATGGAAGATGGGTTGATAAAGTAAGTGAAGCCTGATACCGTGTTGTGATTGGAAATGTACAGAAATGTACTGCAGATTAGCAAGGAATAACTTAGTCTCTGAGCTATATTAAATTGCAGTGAAAAATGAATATTTCATGTATATCCTGGTGTTTGAGGGAGGAACTTTAAAAACAAGATGTTGAATTAAATAAACGCTGTTATTAAAGCATGGGTCAAAGGAGGTACTTACATGTGCTTAATTTTAGCCATGTGAATAGCCCCATGCCGAGATGACACATATGTTTGAAGTTATCTGTGTTGTAACATTTTACTGAGTTATGACTTAAGATGTTTTGATTCCAGAGTTCAGCATCCTAACATAGTTAATTCTGTTTTAGGGTAGGAGGCTGGACTGAGGTGACCTCTTGAGGCCTCTTGGAGCGCCGTCTTCTATGATTCCATGGCGCAAGGATCAATCCAAACCCCCTTAAAGTTAAAAATGATCCTGTAGTTTAAGGACTGAGGTTCAGACCTCTTTCCAGCATGCTTCTGTGTTTTCAGTCCTGAAACATGCGTTTCTGGCACGTTAAATATATTACAGATATCTTTGGAAAATTACTCTTAGGAAAAAATGGACGAGCCAGAGGTTACAAACAAGGAATCTTCCTGTTCTGGCTAAATGGTCAGCACATGTGCTTTGTTAATCAAGGTTAAAAGTTAAAGGAGCCAGCCAAAGACAGCTAATTAATTGCAATGTGTCATCCACGATGGCACTTTTAAGAATATGTCTGTGAAGAGCTGGACCGGAGAGACCTTTGATGGTCTCATCAGGAATTTGGTAACTGATATCTGCATGGGCTTATATTTGTGCAGGGACGACGTCATGTTTATGCAAGAAAGGAAAGCAGACGATATAGAGGCAAAAATTCTTCCCGTGCTCCCAAAACAATACTAGCATCTAAATTGCTGTTAGATCGCTAGGATCAAGGGTTGAACTGCTACTTGGCAACTCCAGTCCAGTCCCAGTAAAGCTGCTCGCAAGGTTCTTGCTGTGTTGGTGCGGCGATCACCTGATTATCTGCATGGTCCCTTCTCCAGCTGCCTGCCTGTGCGGCTCCTTCTTTTCCTTCCTGTTCAGTCTAATATTGCCCCGAGGTCCTGAAGTAATTGCACACTTTGCTCTCAATTATGCAACTGCTTCAAGGGGAAGAATAAAACATTATCAGCTATGTATGCTGATCGTGTACGTTGCTTTATATGGAAAAAGAAAACACTAGCCAGATTAAGTAGCACAAGGGTGTATGTTTACAGGCTGTTCCTTTTGTTTGTGTCTGACTTGCTGTTTGCAACCTGTTTACCCAGGCAAATAGGAGAGAATCTGATTGTGCCAGGGGGAGTGAAAACTATCGAAGCCCATGGCAGGATGGTGATTCCTGGAGGGATTGATGTTCACACCCGCTTCCAGATGCCGGAACAGGGGATGACATCCGCTGATGACTTCTTCCAGGGGACCAAGGCTGCGCTGGCTGGGGGCACCACCATGATCAGTAAGCTGGCTGTTTTTTCTCTTCCAAGGAAGCTTCACTTTTCCCTTTCTCAGATAAGCACAGGAACTGTGGGCTGTTTAAGTCATGTGATATTTTGGACCAGGTACCAGCAGTGGAGGATTTCTGATGTCTTTCGAGGTTGCTGAGAAAAGCTTGTGTAGGAGTGGGAAAAGGGGTGGAAAAGCAAGACCCCAGGATTTCCACATCTCACAGCTGTCAGTCATTTCACTCTTGTCTTCTCTGTTGGCAGGGTTTACCTTGCTACTCGTGTGACTTTGCCAGGTTCTTGGGTCTGCTCCTACTGAAACCGGTGCCGCTTTGACCTCTGGCTCCAGTATGAGTAGCCGATACGTCACACTCCTGTGCCTCGGTTCCTTTCTCCATGATGTCTATGGATAGATGTCCATCGTATGGTTCTCACCCAGAAGCTTGATGCCAGTTTACTATGTGCCTTTGAAAAAACAGGGTCACTTATTTAAGGATTTGTACATGCCCGCTTATGTATGCAGTTTTAGCACCAGAGTTTTTGTTAGCGTTGTTTCTTTTATGCTCATATCCTCTTTTGGAGGAAGAGAGAAACTGGGAAGTGAAAACATCTCAAAATAAAAAGGCAGACTGACTGACTGTCTGTTCTGCTGCCACCAGGATTAGACACTCATGGTGTTCCACTCTGGCTCTAAAATGCCTCATGAATGATTTCCAGGCTATCTGTCCCTACTTGTGTTGGCTACAGATGCTTGGCTTGTCAGAGCCAGGATCTTAAAACTCCGTGAGTCATTGTTGTTAACCTTGTTTGAGCTAGAGAAAAAAAAACCCCCTCTGTTGCAGTGCAGCTGATCACGTGTAAACTGTACCACGGCGCCCTGGAGTCTGTTGCCGCATACGGGAATCGAGGATGAAGGTGTAAAGTGATAGTATATCTGAGCATCTGGCATTCTTTCATGTACTTTGAGGTGCTGCCATTCCGCAGGAGGGGAGTTAAGGTACAGAGAAATGAAAGAGCGTGGTTCAGAACAGGTACTAGTGTCTATTGTCCAATCCACGGATATAAAGAGATCTTAGGCACAGCCAGGAATCGGCCTAACCCTCCTCCGTTCAAACCTAGCTCCTCGTGGACTAGAACATCCTCATCTCTTCGAGGAGGGTCATGAACGATCTTTGATCCCTGGCCCGGTGGGCGGACTCGGATTGATGGACATGGGGCTTGGGAGTAGGAGCCAGTGGTGCAAACACAGCTAGGCTGTTCTGTGTTTCAGAAACAAATCTTTTTCTGGGTCTGGACCTTGCAAAGAGGTTGTGTCTGGCCTATGAACTTGATCTAATGCTTCAGATAAATAACCTTAAGACAACCCAGGAAATTATTTTTCATAATGTTATCACTTTAGAGTATGAAGTTGGTGTATGAAGATAACCTCACACATACCGAGAACGTAAAGTGGGAGCATAGCTGTGGATGTGCATACTAGTACCCGGTTTTTCTTCAAATCTTTGCTGTCAATTTAAATTAATAACACTGAAATGGTATTTTCTTTTCAGCTTCAGCTCATTGACTTTGTTTCATTGGTTGCTGCTTTCTTGTTAGTACACCTGGTTCACACTTGAATTATTGTTCTGTTCTTCCTTGTTAAGTTGAATTAGATCAAAATAACATTCTCCCTCATCTGCATCTGACCTTTCAACAGCATTATTTCCCATAGTGGCACTTTTTAAAACATTTTAAGCAGAAATTGGTTAGGCAAAATTTTCTGAAGTAGCCCTTTTTCTCTGGTTGCCCAATTTTACATATGCAGAGCCTCGTACTTCAGAAATGCTTGAACCTTTCTGTATATGCGTACATGTATGTTGCCTTTATGACTGTAGTATCTGAATATCTCGCTAGTGGTGTTTGTAACACTTCTCTGAGTTAGGGAAGTTGGAGGAGAGTCACCCATTTTGTAATTTCTCATTGTACAGCTGTGAAGAATTAGCACAATGTAGATTAGACCGTGGGCAAACAACGTAGCGGAGGCTGGTGGCTAAACTTGACCTTACTGCCTTCCCGAGTGTCTCCGATTAGGATACCAAAAAACACAATCATCTCTGAACAAAAATCATCTTCCTAAAGCGTAGTAGCAAGGACAGTAATTGGACTGCTTAGGTTGATGGAGTGACATTTCTGATGGACGGGTATCGGCAACTGGAGCTGAACGGTGGAAAGGAGGATAAATAATCCAACTAGACTTCAACGCTTCAGAGACTCTGCTCTGTGTCAGCTCAGCTGTTCTCTTCTTAGCAAAATTACACCATTTACAAAAATGTTTTTCCACAATGAAGCATGCAGAACTGCCCTCGTGAACATGCTCTTGGTGGGTGGCCTTTGGTTGTTCCCCAAGCAGGTGGGAGTTGTGGTTGATGGCAGCATTTTTTCTTTTGTGATAAGTAGGACAACATTTAGCGAACTAGATTCATAATGTCACAAACAAATTGCAGCCTGAAAATGACATGCTAATGTTTATGTCATTGTGTATTTTAAATACCGTGCCTGGGACTTTTCAAAAGAGAATACGCTCCTCTCAAGGAAATGTGTCTAGCTGCCTGCCTCCATTCTTCAGGCTTTTTTGGAAAAGATAACCTCATGGATGTGAGCTTTGTGGAAAAAACCACCCATGTTTCTTCATTTGTGCTTTAAGCAAACTTTGTACTATTTATTTACAAATACCTTTACCCCATCCATTTTTCTCTTTTATACATAGCCCTCAAATTGGGTAAGCAAACAGGTTAACTGGCTTCATGCATCAGTTTGTTTCATGTTTTCATGCAGGAGGGCACTTTACGACTGCTTACAATCACTATAGGGAAATATTTATTTTAGGGTACATTTTTCAGTGAAATTAAAACAAGAATCTTGGATAGGTTTCTATTGATCATTGGTTTTATGAAAACTGTGGGTGAAATCCTGGCTTCGTTGAGGTATCAGAGTATTTTGTCGTTGACCTCAGCAGTGCCAGGAATTCACCCTGTATGTCTGGTTTGGTTTCAGTGCACTTCGTTTTCAGCTCAGATTAAATTCAACGTTGTTCCTTTAATTCTCATGGCAGACCCATCCAAGGGAAGCACAGAGGAGTTCAAGAATGTAACCTATTGTTTCCGAGCCCTGTGTTCTCATTTACTTCCGTTCCTCTTTAAAGTAAATTCACTACTACAGCATCAGAGATAGGAGAATCCGACTCTCAACTGGTATCAGATGGAGCAGCCCCATTTTCCTATGTGGGACCGGTGGAGATTTATCCTGGTGGGAAGCAGGTCTGCCTCCAATCCAGTGCTTCCCAACTCATCCCCTGGTCAGCTGGAGTGAGGGCGGGAGAGTGGCTGGCGGTGATGACCTGAATTAGCCCTTTTCTGCTCTGCGTCCCCTGTGTTCCCACAGGGCTCTCCAGTCCTTGCTGCCCTGACCCCTCGAGGTTGCTTCGCTCAGGAGTTAGGGCTGATTGTTTTTTCTAGCTACTCGTTCCACGGAGGCCATCTGACCAGGAATTCCAGCTATGATCCTTCTGTCTCTACCCTCTTCAGTGCCAAAGGCAAGACTCCAGCTGACTTTGCTAACGTATGAAAAAATATAGCGAGTTGGTTTTGCTGTGCAGAGCTGCCAAGAGATGAAGTGATGTGATACGATTGATTGTTTTTCTGAAACGGCAATTTGCATGATCGTTTCGCTGTCCCTACCTTAAAACACTATTAGTGTGGGTATGTCAGCCGAGGGCAAACGGCACTGCGCATGTTTTAGGATAACTTTACTCTGGAAGAAACTTGGATTATTGCCCTTTTAAAATGTCAGAATGCAGTGTTTGGATATTAAGTTGAAGGGAGGATTCCAGGATGATCCGCAGGAGACTTTGGAGGAGAGAGGAATATTAGATAGGCTCCAGCTCGTTCAGGGTAGCTTCCCTAAGCTCCCCTGTATTCCATGGAAAGAGAACAGTCCTTTCAGAGTTTTCGAAAAGGACTCTGTCTGAAGTTGCCCTTTACAAGAGGCTCTTTCTCATCCATGGAGCCACCATTTTGTTGAGCTAAAAATGACATTTTTGAGCTCCTGTTGTCCCAACTTGAGATAGGTTGATGCTTTAGGATATAAAACAGTCCCTGGAGCTATTAGAGAAGGAAGATACTGCTGCTAGGAACAAGGTGGCCTCTCCAAGTCGTGTGATGGTTTGGTCGCTTATTAACTGTGAGGGGTGAAATCCCCATCCAAATCAAGGGTAAAACTCCCCCTGATTTCAGTAGAGGCAGGACTGCCTTTCTCTGCTCCTAACCCTTCAGAAAGGATGAAGCTAAGCTGTGTGTATTCACTGGCTCTCTGATCCGCTAGCCTGTTTAATGTCCCGGTGAGATCTGCATCTATCCAGGCCAGCTCCCACACACGTTTCAGGCCCCCCCTCCCGAAGACTCTGCTTCTTCCTGGGTATCTGCTGTCCTTGAGTGAAATCGCTTGCTGACATTGCCTGTGTTGACTCAGTCGACCGCTGTTATAATCACAGAGAGAAATTACAGTGAGAGAAATTATAGCTCTTTCTGGCTTGGTGACTGGGAAGCCAGCTGCCTTTTGAACTTGACTAGCAGTTATCCTAATAACATGGAGAATGTACGCTAGGGATACGAGCCTTTGTATCTTGGAAGGTTCAGAAAATAAAGGGGAACTTCCCATGGGCTGCAGTCTGCTCCCTAATGCTTTACCCTGCTATTAAAGAGAGAGCTTACGTGCAGGGTGGCAAAGGTTTTCAGGAGCGTGTTAGCTGCTCACCTACGGTCACATTTGTAGTGAGGTGACGCCAGGTCTCCTGGGTCATCCTGAATGAAGACCACCACCTTGCTAGAAGGAAATGTTTCCAGTCTAGCCTGCTTCCTTGCCTCTGGGTTTTTGAACTGAGCGTGGCTGGAGAGAATGGAGCTGCCTCAGAGGAGATGAGAGTCTAAAACTGCAACAGTGTGAGCTTAGAGTAAGGTTTAGAAAAAGGCAAGGGCAACTTGGCATGGGATGGCGTTCAGACCCGCCAGTGAAGACTAGATCATATTTTACCCTACTGGCTGCTGCTATTTTGTGTTTTTGTGGTTAGTCCTGTGCTGGTAGAGAGCGACAGTCGAAATGGTGGGCAGAGGAGGATGGAAACAGAGGGACAGAAGGAGGTGACAGTGGTGGTCATGCAGAAACTTGTGGCCGAGCTGCAAGTATAAAACCAAGCGTTTCTGAGTCCAAGGGCAGTGACCACAGAGCTGTAGTGTCTCACCAAGTCTCTGTGGTGATGTGTACACAGCGCTGCATTGTTCTGCAGACACCAGCCTGAATTTTTGTTTCTTTTTGCACCCAGTAGCAGAGATAAAAGAGGAACTGTGCAGCTGGGGACTAGCACTTCAGACGGGCTGCTTTTGGGTGTATGGCTTGTTTCACTTTCTAGCAACTGGCGGTGGTGTTTCTGCAGCAAAGAAATGTTTAATTCTCTAGAAATGTAATGAAAATGTCCGCTCGCTTGTACAAAAGATTATTGGTGATTGATCTGGGTGGAGGCTTCCTTGAACTCTGTTATTAAGATAATGACATTACCACACAGGAGTGTAGAGTCCCTCCGGCCCTTTCTCTCCTCTCCCCAGCTCCCCTCGGTGCTTTTCATACCCCTGCACTCTTCAGCCTCTGCACCGATTCACACTGAATCTTGGTCGCTTCGCTGACTCCCAGCTTGCCGCTGCTGTGTTTGTTGCTTTCATTCAGAGCGGGCTTAAAATCCTTAATGAGAAAGTTGGGCCGTAAACAGAGACGGGCACTCCCCCGTCGCGAGCTACTCCGCTCAAGCTTTTAAACCCCTCTAAGTCCATTAGGCTTCTCTCCTGCAGTAGTGTCTGCAGCTACTGTACGGAGGACAGCCTGCCTTGCTGGGGCCGGCTCTGCTCCCAGCCATCCCTGTGGAAAGCTGACTTTCTGCTGGATGGGATGGCTTCTATTGTTCTGCTGGGGTTTCCAAAGGGGTCTCGTTGGAAGCGAACAAATCTGCCAAGCCCTTGATGTCTCTTGCCAGTTAGCACAGAAGGAAACAGCTGTTCGGTCCTCAGCATACGTTGTGTGTTACTGTGTGGATTTTTTTTTTTTTTTTTTTTTTTCTCCCCTTCGGGCTGCGACTATTGTTTGTCATCTCTTTGCTGCTGAGAGAACAGGCGCCTGTGAGGAACAGATGAGGACTTCAGGAGCTGGGTAGCTTTGCCTGAGGTTATGCAGGGGGCCGGTGGTGTGATAGTGTCTTTAGCTCTGGCTGTCAGATAGTCGGGCTAATGACTCTGCCTGCCAGCTGGGCCAGCTTCCCTTCTTCGTGCTGGAAGGTGAAATCAGCAGTGTCTGGTTTGGGGCTGGAGTCCTGTGAAACCGCTGCAGTCCCGCGTGGCTTGTTTGCGAGTCAATCGGTAGGTTTTTCCCTATTTTCCCATCTTCTACCTTCCCCAGAGCTGCTCTGGATCCTGTCCCTCGCTCCTCTCCCAGCCTGCTGCCTCTTTGGCGACACTCGGTTTTTATAAGGAGCAGGTGAGCGGGGCCCTTGCTCCGTTTCTCTTTTGCCGCGTTCTGCTCTGGATCCGCTCCACCCCGTCACTGCGGAGGAAGGAGCGGATGGAGGCTGTCCCGCACGTGCTGGAGCCTGGAGACTCCGATTTAGTGGTGAACAAATGAGTGTTGAAATGGCAACACCACTGACACTGCAGCCGTCTTCCTGCAGATGGGACTGACCTAGATTTTTCCATGCATCTAAAAAGAGGGATTTGGTGCGCACTCAGGAGAAATAACCAATGTTGTCTGTTTATGCAATAGCACTTAATACCTTTTATTCCATATAATGGTTGGGATCAGTAGTGCTGCTTTCCCACTGCGTGGAGAAGAGTTCATGCTCTTTTGTTTGAAGAGCTGCTTTTAAAAATGCTTTTCTTGCTTTCCTGTGTCTAGTGCTCCCATCCCCAAGTCCCATGCCTTATGGATGAGACACAGGAGAAGGAAAGAGCTAACAGGTATCACCAATGTGTTGTGTCTTACATAGCCCCTTACATCAATGGAAAATGCGTGTGGTACTTCGAAGGGTGCCGGTGTAAAAGTTGGGTCCTTCAGCTAAAGCCTACCTACTGTAGATGGAAAAGCAATCTTAAAAAAACAAAATACAATTATCCACCTCGGTTAATGTAGCATCATTAGCTGTCTGTGATAGGTTTTCAGGGCATGTGTGTTAAATCTTGCTGTATAACCTGTCTAAATCACCTTCAAGTTGAGACAAGGTCTTAAAAGAAACAGTAGGAAATGATGCCTCCAGCTCTTTTCTTGGCTAGTTTTTCTGGGCACGGATTTTTGCCTTCCTACCGGTGTTTAATCCCTTGGCTTGCTTTACCTTCCCATGAGCTTGACTCAGCAGAAACCATCCTTGTCAGACAGGAACTTTTAACTTTCCGCGTTGGGAATTAGCTTTGCGTGTTAGGGGAAGGAAGCAAGTGATGCCTGAAAGAAGTGCTGGCTAAAACTAAATGCAGTATTTCTCACTTGGGGTGGATTCAGGCGAGTGCTGTCTGTAAAGTGGAATTTGACGTCGTGGGTCAGCAGAGTCTTTTTTCTATCTTTCCTTCAGCCTCTATGCCTTCAGTTCATAGATCCCATCTGTTTCTTAGAAACTGGATTGTTTTTTAATCTTTCTGGTGAGAGGGAGAAATGTTGAAGGAATACAAATTAGCTCCTCCTGTCTAGCATACTTTAATGATGCTTATAAATTGCCAGTTTTTACCAACTTGGGGCTGTGCCTGCACCTTCGCACAACCCTAACTCCCATGGAAGCCATGTGCATTTAAAAGGAATGCAACCATGGGCACTTAAGAGTAATGGCTTCTGGGAATACTCTTTTCTTCCCTTGATACACTACAGTAAGTGTTAGGACTACCTCTGTGGCAATGGGTATGTCGTTTAATTTCTCCACGCTAGTTGCTAGCTGTCCATAACAGGAGGTGGCTTTGTTGCCAAGGGGTTGTAAGCTTCAATTCAAATTAGTTAAGTTCACCTAGACCCTCGTATTCTAAGTACAAAGTGATTATTTTCATGAGAGCCTGACGTGTGAAACGCTGGCTGCCACCTAGCCATGAGATATAGTCCCTGTCCCTCCCGGCTGGGACCCGCGCAGGTGGGACACCCAGTCCCACCCAGTCCCTGCCGTTCGTGGTGCACAGCCCTGGTTATGTCAGGATATGAATAAAAGGAAAAACCCCGTGTGAGGCAGAGACGAGGTGTGAGCCCTGTGTGCATAAAGTGCTTTTGGCTTCCTGGATCCTGAAAGCCTATTTTAAGTAATAGGAGGAACCGTTAGACTGTAACATGCAAATGTTAACTGGGGAGCTTCTCGGTGAATTTTCAAAGCCCATCAAAAAGGGCCGTGCTTTTGGAAGTTCCCCTTCCTGACCGCTTCTAGGGCATATTTTCACCAGATTGCTTTGCTCCTGAAAGCAGTTACATATGTGCAATGTGTATATTTTTGGAATCTGGGGGACTCTGTGGTGTTTTACATATGAATGAAATTCCCTGGCACAGCCTACAGGCAACGTGAGCTGGTAAAAGAGTTCCTGGAGAACGATCCCGTATTATTACACAGCACTGCTTTTGTGCAAAGGAGAGGAGGGGGGGAAGTTCCCAAAGCATAGCACAGCAAGAGATAGCGTAACCCAATATAGTCTCAAAAATCTCATTGCAGAAATGCGTGTCAGTTAATGATACTTCCCAACAGACTTTTCTTTATTTCAGGTAAGATTTCTCAGGATTTGTATCAGTGTCCAAAGGGAAGAGTGCAGCTACTGATGGCGTGCAAAGTACTTTTCAGGCTGATGTGCAGAGACTCTTTATCCACTGTGAACTGAAAAAGTTTTGTAAAGTCTTTGTAGCACAGCAGTAGCTGGAGGAAAATGTAGATGTGCAGGATGTTCTTACGTGAGGTAAAATTAGGCCATGCTACCAAGACCAGAGTTGGCTTCTGCTGCTTTCGGAGAAGCAGTTAGTCCTTTTGCTATGTAAACACACTAAAAAAGGGGAAAATGGCAGCTGCGTGGAAATGACTCACACCGAGCTGTCCCGCGGCGTGGATCCAAGGCCAATTCAGGCTGTAGGGTCCTGGATTGGGAGAGCCACAGGCATAGTGTCCACCTCTGGGCTGGCCGGATCAGGCCGTGCCCAGGAGTGCATCCTTCCCTACCCCAGCTATAGTGCTTTGTGCCTCTAAACAAGGGGGATTTTCCTGGGCCTGGGAAGATACCAGCCTGCTTCAGAGACTGGTCAGGGCTATTTCAGACCTGAAGGAAGGAAATTTGGCAGCTGGGGACTGTGTCAGAGTTCCTATTCAAACAAAGGATGATCTACTTAGGGCCTCCACAGGTTATTATTACAGCAATCTCAGCAGCTGTTTTTGCAGGCAATATTAGCCTTAAATGTTGATAGAAAACTGGCAGATGGCTAGGTGTAGTCCGAAGATTGACGCGCGCAATGTGAACGTGCTGCTTGATCTCTGTCCTACAATAGGTTTGTTAGAAAATAGGTTCTGCTGCACCTCCACATCAGATCCCACCACAGTTTTCTCTATGGACATGTGGACGTTTGGGTCTGGTTCAGTCCTCACTTCCTTGTCTGTAGTTCTGTCTGACAGTCATCAGAGTCAGTGGTTTGACTGAGAACAGAATGGGGAGGCTTGGTGTCTTACCAGAAGTGGTATGGTGGGGATTGATGAAAACCTCTTCCTCAAAGCATCATGTCACTTCATCGCAGCCACGAGAAGAGGAAGTGTCTGGTCCTTGTCCAGCGAGGGGAGATGTTTATATGGCAAATACACAGAAGGAAAGGACATGTTCACCAAGCAGATTCCACCTCCCCCCCTGCCCCCTCCATTTCCCTCACAAGCTGTTTTTAAAAAAAAAAGTGCTTCTATAGAATCAGAACTCTTTGCATTCAGTTTATTTTGTTGGGGGGAAAAAAATTCTTATTTCTAGCCCTGAAAACAAAGCCCTCTCAGCACTGTCGCAAATTTCCATTGTAAAAGTTCCCGTTTTGCAGTTGTGTTCCTCTTCGTCTCCAACGCCCCCCTGAGACAACCATGGGCAACGAAATGAGGCTGAGAAGCCAAAATCTGGTCCTGGCGACAGTGATGCAAATCCAGAATTGTTCCAGCTTCCCGGGTAGTGGAAAAAGCCTGACGGGCAGGGTGTATCTCCGCTGACCTGAGAGGGACAGAACTGGCTTACGGCACTTGATCTTTTGTCCTCTTGTTTCTGATCAAAGTTTTGCCCCTTGGATGTGTTGTTATAGTTGTGTTTTGCCTCGACTTGAAATCCATGGCTGCAAAGAGAGGTTTTCTCAATCCCGTTCTCTCAAGGTTTACAGGCCAGTTAATTTATATGGAAGTCTTTGAAGTCCTGTGTACTTTTTTTTTGTGGGCTTCAAGTGTGGAGTATGCCTAAAAGAAAGAATAAATCTTGGAATCACTTAAACTCTCTTTTGTACTTGGCTCCCTGCCTCCTCTATCATGGTGACCTCCTGAGATACAAACATAGCTTAGATGTACAATAAACCTGTACTTTAAAGAAATGGAGCCTTTTTTGATCTGATCTAAATATGTAGTCGTTCCAGCTGTTGAAGAGGGCTATTAATTACTGTTTGGACATGCAGACCCCTGTTCTTTACATTTGTGTCCAGCTGGCATTAAATTATTAATCATATTTTGGATCTAATCAGCTAAGAAGACAAGTGAAATATCTGTATGACATCAGTGAGGGAATAAGAGAACATTGCAGTCTGAAAATGTAATCAGTGTAGCATGGATGTGTCTAATTCTTCTGAGCCTGGTCCAGCTTCTGATTCTCTGCATGGAGTCTAATAAACTGGATCTAAACTGACAGAAAACAACACGCCATGCCATTTAGCCTGCGTTTTCTTCTATGAGTTTGGCAGACAAATAGAAGCGAACAGTCCTTGTGTAGTTCTGTTAGCATAGTAAGTGCTATTCTGTGCAGAGTGTTGTTACTTTTCAGAATAATCTCTTTATTTCAGTATCTTTTCTTGGGGGGAAAAAACCCAACAACAATTCAATAATGTGGGAATAAGTCCCCAGAAGTATGCAAAGCTGAAATCTGATCGCTGGATCCAGGACGTTAAGAAAATTCTTCATTTGGCTTCTCGTTACCTTCAAGTGTATGAGCTTAGGTACGTCGGGTACGTGAAGTGGTAACCTTACAAGCGATCTGGTAGCTATCCTCTCTTGTCCTAGATCAAAAACATGACCCAGAGTGTGGCTTAGAGGGAGAACTGGGTATGAAATCAGAACATAGGAGATGTGAGGCTCTTTTAGGTTACTTGATTTGGGATTTTTGAGCTCAGAAGAAATGCTGAGGTCTGTTTCTAGCCCAAACTGATGCGGAGCCGGTGAGCTGGCGGTTGTGTCTCAGTTCTTCCAGCAGAAGTCTTGTTGCTGGGAGGCTTGACTTTTGAACAGCTTTGCTCCTGGACGAGGCAGCTTTTGGTAGCTCAATTTCTTGACACGTAAAGGGTCGTAATGATATATTAGCTGAGAGTTTGAAGTATCTGGATGAAATAAGGTCTGTGATTGTGGGATAATCTTCTGTGAAGCTTCTTGGGTCAGTTAAGGGCCTGACTTTCAGTTCACGTATATTGATTTTATTCTGCTCGCTTTCATAGCGTTACTCCCAGTTCACACCAGTGCCAGGAGAATACTATTGCAGCCATAGACTAGCAGCAACTCCAGACTTCTAAGTAGGGAGCTGTGCAATTACCAGGGCTGAATTTAATTACAACCTCTCAATAAAATGGCTTGTGACAGAATGTACAACTCAATAAATTCACCAGATTTCATCACATGCAGTTGCTGTGAAGATTAAGTAGTATTAAAAAGGCAGATGTGTTTATAGTGATCAAGCTGCTATTTAAAGTTTGGGGTAGGGGAAATCTGCCTGCTAACAGTTAAGCTTAAATGTTAAGGATTTTCACCTTATAAACTCCTCTTAAACAATAGGCACATTTAATGCTAGCAGGAGCAGGAAATAATGTCTAAAACTGCAGTTTGTAACAGCAACTGGAACCCCGCATATATGGTTTTATAACATACACAATTTTTGTAACATCTGACCCTAATTCACGTTTATATTGTCCGTATCGAATAGTTTTTCTCTTTCCTGGTAGTGGTGTTCATTAGCTGAAGGGCAAGAAAAATTTCATGCATGCTTTAGATGACATGTAATTAAACCAGCTGAAAAAAACCTTTCCAGGGGAAAGCTGGAACCAAGGGCTATTAATAGAAACTCCAGGAAGGGTTTGCTAGCAAGCCAAGGCCTGCTCAAATGAGGCAGGATGCAAAAAAGAAAAAAATTGAACATGCCACAATGCCAGGAAGCTATAAACCCCATTAATCCCCACCCGTGAGGACGTCCATCCAAAAAGCGAAGTTGTATTTTCAAGGCAAGGCTAATAGCTGAATTCATCTTTCCCAGTGAAGCAGTGATTTCTCTTGAGCTTACTGAGGGGTCAAAAATATAAAGGCATGGCTGTTAAACTGCTGGGGGTTTTTGGGGGGTTTTTTGGGTTTTTTTGAGAGAGAGAGCTTCAAAGTGCCAGAGAGATTATATGGGATTTTTTATGGCTTGAGTCTCAAAGCATCCTGCAGGCTGTTGGTTCAGTTCCCCCGTCTTCTGTGCGTGACCCCTCGTGCCCACGCGGAACAGCTTCCTCCGTCCGCAAGCTGGGCGCTCGTTCGGGGCCGGAGATATCCCGGATAGTAGCCGAGGCTGTAAAAGGCAGCCAAGGTGCGATGCAACACTTGTAACGCCGCTGTTTAAAGCTGAGGTCGGCACCGTTTTAAGTGTGCTGTGCAGCTAGCGGGTTGGTATGGTTTTTTAAATTAAGTGAGAAGATGGAGCAGCCGAGTGAAGAACCAAGGTGTGCTGAGGTACGCCCTTAATACGCGCGCTGACCCGTGACGTGGTTAGTAATTGCTAGGGCTTTATAAACCGATGCTGGCACTTCTCCTGCCCGACTTAGATTTTTTCATGCTTATGTTAAGACAATACTACTATATTTTCCCCGTACTCGGAAAGTTTCTTTTAAATCAATTCCTCTAAGTTTTTGCCTTCCCCTTTCATTTAGTACCGAGTGCCTGATGCTCTGGGGGTTGTTATCCCCCCACCACAGCGTTCCGCCATTTCGGCTCGCCGGACACCTAACATTTCAGTGTGGCTGGGTGCCAGCTCTGGTATATTAAAGCCACACAGATAAGCTAACAGTGGTTAGTGGTGTTGTCTCACTTCAGCTTATTGTCTGCCTTTAATCTTGAGCCGATTAATCTGTCCAAGGAGGAGCAAAGGATCATGAGCGAGACAGGCAGAAAACCAGCTGTGGATGATGGGTGGGTGGGAGCTGAACTGCTTGGAAGTAAGAGCAGATGTACCTTGTAAGCGATATGAAACTGTACGTAATGATTGGAGAGCAAAACCAGGCACGTGGGAGAGGTAATTAAGAGTCTTAGCGAATGTGGCTGGAACAATCATGGCATGTGGGTATGCAGGTGCTCAAATCCCAGTGCCTTCCAAAGGGAGGTGAACACTTGGTTTGTCTGGGAAGAAGATAAAACAGATTATCCATTAATTTTGGAATATCTTCAGTATTTTACCAAGGGAAAAATCAGATGATCTGTAAAGTACAAAATCCTTTTCTAATTTTTTTTTTTTTTTTTTTTTTAGAAGCAGTTACTTTGCTGATGTAAGCAAGCTTGCTTGTTTCTAAGCCATAGGCTGTTGCATTTTGGGTTCGGCATCTCAGAAGGTTAAAAGATAAATCTACAGAATGTTTTCTGTTCATAGCTGAGAAACCACTGTAATCCTAACCTTGGCTTTGCCATGTAACTTGCTGAGAGCGTATGTTAAATAAAGAGAAACATTAGCATTAAGCCTGAAATTCACTCTGATTCAGGGAGCCACTACAGAGACCACAAGCTATTTAATTTCTCCTTTGAAGGTTTCGGTACTGATGAAGTGATACTTAAATGATCTTTTCCTTTTCTCTTTTTTTAATTCATTTTGTTACTGGTTTTGGAGCAAGCTTTGAGCTTAAATTGAGCTGGCAACTTCCTTTTCAGACCTCAGCAGCTGACATCATTTGTACAGCAATAACCAACAACAGGAAGCAAATATCTGGGCTTGGAAGCACGAAGAAGTCAAGCGGTCTAGAGAATAAAGGGGTGACAGCAGTCTGTGTTGCAGCAGTTTGTCCGGAGCGCGTCCTGCAGACGTGAGGCCACTCCAGCGGCTGCAGGAATTGAACATTCCTGCTTTCCGAGATGAAGGAGTGGAGGATAGGGCAGTAAGCTGTCGGATTCCCTCGGGAGAAGTGGTTCGGCGAGGTCAGGACAGCACACTGCTTTTCGCATTGGAAGCCTCCAGGGTAATCTCCGCGGCTGGGTTTGCTGCGTGCTCCGG
>JAVJGH010000046.1:18146469-18159513 GCA_035590175.1 Aviceda leuphotes
AACCTGGGGCTGTGGGAATGTAGCGGATGGAGCTTTCATCAGCTGCTTTGTACTGCTCTGAAGCACAGGGACCTTAAAGAAAAAGCTTTTTTGTTTGACTCTGAGCTCTTGAGCTGTGCCTGAGGACTGGAAGGAGAACTTCCTCTGAGCTGCGTGTGGGCGATTCCTATCCGTACCAATGGGCAGAAGTAGTTGCAGCGCTCAGTTCTTTTAACAGCAAGTGAAGAATCAATCTTGACTCTTCTCCTTTGAAGGATCTAGGCTCATTCTTACTTACTTGGGCTCCCCAAAACCCCAGCCCTACCACCTAGGGATATAGGCCGTGCCCTTGCAATGTCGTTGGCCCTTTCTGTTGTAACAAAGGATGGTGAAATTGGGGAGATGTTTGCATTTGTGTCTGAATTAGCTCTAGACTAGCACTCGGGATTACCATCCTTGTGTCTCATGTGCAGCATCTACCGTGTCTGCTGCCTCACGTGTGGCTACACAGGTTCCTCCCTGCTCCAGGGTGCTCGGGTATAGCTGCTGCTGCCCTCCAGCACTTGGACCCCTGTCCGGGGATGTCCCTGTCCCTGTGACTACCCCGAGATACGCTCAGTCATGTTGCTCCTTCTCGGAGTCTCTTGGGACTGGTTACATGACAGGCTTTTGAAGGCTGTAGGCTTACCTTGCACGTCCAGGCTGCCTTTTTGCTGACTTCTTCCACGTGAACATAACGAAGTGGTTGATCACTAATATTTGCCTGGCAGAAAACTGCTATGGAAACAAACTGTGTTCTATTTTGATGGGGATGATGGGTGATTTGGCTATTGGTGAGCTCAAGGGAGCTGCTATGAGATGTGTCGGCAGTGCAGCTTCCATATGAGATATTCTTAATCCCCAGAGCTGACTTTCCTGCACATATGCACCACTACCTCCATCCTTTACCCTTATTGTAACCAGCTGTGGTTTGAATTTGTCAAAGATCTGATGAGCTCCCTTACCCCCTCTCCCACTCCCTCCGCAAACTCCCATTAGTCATACTTGGGCAGCGCATGAAATAAGATGGTGATAAAGCTCTGATCCTAGACACCAGAGTCATTCCGAGGGGCTCCGTGCTGGGCTGTGAGGACTCCACTGTGTTAACCCCTTGGTGCCTCCAGACAGAATTTCCAATGCCTGTAAGCCGCGTATCATCTTGGGGCTGATAGAGCTCTTAGGGCACCTTTCGTCTTCAGTAGAGATGGATTTATTACTGTGATGTGTTAGAGATTAAATAGGCTTTTTTTGCTTTTTAATTAGGCAATGGGTTGAGGAAGACGGCTCTTGTGTTAAGGCACTGGCCATTTGTGAAAACCTGAGTTTGCTCTCTATCCCATTGGTAACGCAGAGAGAATGTTACTTTTCTCCTTGTTGTTCCTACTACTTAAGCTAAAGATTAACTTTGGCAGAGTGACAAAGGGCTACGTACTGGCCAAGAAACAATTCAGTCTGGAAGTCAGTGGAAGGTTTCTGACCACTGGGGAGGAGGAGATCATGGAACAGAAATTGGATGATTTCTTTAAAAAACAGGACAGTTTATCGTCTGGTTAAATTTGGGTTGCTTTTCCCAGGGGTGGTGAAAAGCACATCCTTGATCTGATGCCAGTCACCAGGCAAATTGCAGAGCTTTCGCTCGTAGCATAGATTTCTCTGACGGGCAGGACGCTGCGTTCGGAGCGGACGAAGGCCACCAGCCGCTCCTGAACCCCTAAGCCACGGCTGCTCCAAGCTGCAGCCGTACCGCCGACGTTATCGGCAGAGAACCGTACGTCCCATCCTTGCCTTTGCAGGCTAGCGTGATGCTTCGGGGGGCGAACACGAGCCTTTTGGGAAAGCACGAGCGTTTTAACTGCTGTTTTGCCATCTGTCACGTCGTCACCTTTGCGAAAGGGAGAGAGGGTAGGCAGAGCTTTGCGGGATGGGCGGTGGTTTTGGGGAATCCTCTCGGCCTTCTACAGTGTTTGCACGTGCCAGACGTTGGAGACATCCTTATCGACTCCGGTGGCTGAAGCTCGTGGATCGTCCAGCAGAGCTGTACTGCTTTTGCGGCGGGTCGAGAGCCCCCGGTGTAAATCCAGTTCTTAAGGCAGTGCAAAACCAGTAAATCTAGGCTGATGCGTCTGCGTGGGGGCCAAGCAAAGCTTTGTACTTCAGTGAGAGCAAGTAGGGCCCAAGGACTTTGTCTCTTATCCCAGTTGTGATTTAGAGCTAAGTACTGAGCTGATGGCAGCCCAGATACTCGCTAATGAAGTTAAAAATAAACGGCTTGAATTTCTCTGCTGATAATTGCAGCAACTTTTTATTTTTTTGTGTGATTTGATGTAAAATCAAGCCAGGGCGCTCTCCTCCTCCCCAGCAGTGCCTGCCCAGTTTGTGACCCCTGAAGTCCCGCAGGCTTTTCCTACTCTCTTAGCAGCAGTTCAGTTTCTGAGATACTGGCTTGCTTCTTTTGTTTTACTGTGCCTAGTGAAGATCTTGGAGATCCCATGCATTCAAATAGAAATTTGCACGCTAGTCGAATTACTGTGAGGAACGCTAAATCTTCGGAACCAGGTCTCTGTTGTTACCCTTGGAGGCTGTTCTGCATCTGTGGCACTGGTGGAGCATCCCGTAGCTGCCTGCGAACCCAGTTGCTGCTGGACCTAATGTGTTTGGCTAGCATGAGGATCGGACCGAGCAGATGCCAGAGGCAAGCAGGCCCATCGTGTTGTCAGGAGGTGTCTCTCCAGCCGTGACGGACTGGTGGTCCTGCTTCTTCCAGTCCTCACTTAGACGCCGTCTCTGGAAGGTGCTCTTGGTTGGGATGTGTAGCCCAAAGCGGCTCTGATCCGCTGCCTACGTGCCAGCAGCAGTACATCGTTGCACTCTTGGGACACCTTTTCTAGCGTGTCCAAAGGCACAGACAGAGGCACTGCTCGAACATGAGGTGCTGAGTACCGAAAGCTGCCGACTGATGCTCACAGGGGATCTCGCCTGTGTCGTTGTTTATTTGTCACCAAACAGGAGAGCGGTGTTCGTAGAGCTCTCTGCATGGTTTGTGTTTGCTGCCCTGGGAGTTTCGTTTGCCCTGTTCACAATTGCAGTAAACGGGCTGTAATAATTGAACTGTTTCCTTCAGCTTCTGCTCCCTGATCAACTTCTCGGCTGCATTCTCAGATGTGGGGCTTTAGAAACCAGGTCTTTCAAGCTCAAATATTTTAAGGGGAAGGGGATGTCTTGTTTTTGCGTCAGCCTCTGCAAAGCGTGCTTTCTGTCTTGGACATCCAGGAAAGCCACTGTGCCAGCTATTTACCAATGCTTTGCTTGTCTTTCCCAGTTGATCATGTGGTTCCTGAGCCAGGGACCAGTTTGCTGACTGCGTTTGACCAGTGGCGAGAATGGGCAGACAGCAAATCCTGCTGCGACTACTCTCTGCATGTGGATATCACCGAGTGGCATAAAGGTGTCCAGGAGGAGATGGAAGCTCTGGTTAAAGATCATGGTGAGTTCTGTTACTGAAAGTTCATGGAAACCTTTCCCCTCCTTATTTTTTAGGACTGGCTCCCCTATTTTTTGGGACTGGCTCTTGTGAAATATTTTACTCTTAGATGCCAATAAAGCTGTTTTGGGCCCTGACATTAACTTGGCCCATTCTGGCTCCTTGTGAAGGTTTGGACAGTCGCTGTTGTAGAGGGCTCAGGGGGACGGGACACACTGGTGTCACTGCAGCGTGTTAGGTGGGTGAGCACTGATTTTGCAGAGGTGACTCTTGCTGCTTCCATGCAAAGGAGCACCTTTGTTTAGTGGAAGCCTTTTGATTTTCGGTAGTGCAGGTAGGTGATAGCTTCAGCCATTAAACTGTTGTAAACAAGGGAAGAATCAGGCCCAGAAGGAGCAATGCAGCACTGGTTGCTAAAAGTGGAGAAGAGCTGAATAAAATGACCTCATAGGCTTTTCCCCTCTTTAATTTCCTTGATGTTTCATCTTTAGGCTAGAGTAATTTTCAATCCTGTTTGTAGTTTAAAAAACCCAACTTTTTACATCCTAATGAGCGCTTTCCCACACATGCTGGGTAAGAGCTTTTACTAGTTTAGAAGGCAGGAGAGGGAAAGCCGACTTAGGAGCACTCCCTGTGTCTTGGTCAGTACGAATACGGCGGAGGGGGGCACACTTACAAACCCAGATTTCCCATTGCTCCCACAGGAGGGGAGTTGGGGGATCAGGCCCAATCTCTGCTTTTGGGTGTGATGCGTTTTGCTTATTTTTTTACTCAACCTCCTACAGTGCTGAATCCACAGAATTACTCTTACTTTAGTGTTAAGTGGAAGCCTAGGGGTTTAGCTGTCCCCACGGCTGGAGTGCAGGCTCCTCTGTTCTCATCAGTCGTGTTAATAAATGCCACGTGGCTGAGGAGATCCTGGCTTTACGCTGCGATCTGTTGAGAATGCATGTGTCTGTGCGCGCGCACATGTGTGTACACATTTCGGAGCAGACTAAAGTAATTTATTTGTCTACCCATCATTAATGCTTGCTGGGGGCCTGATGGAGGGGAATGTCTTCTCTCTGCGAGAAACGGTGTGTGTCGTAGCTTTATGTGTGCCTGCAATTTGTATGTCAAAGATAATTCCTTTGCTCTCTTTCTACTAGGTGTGAACTCCTTCTTGGTTTACATGGCTTTCAAAGATCGCTTTCAGCTAACTGATTCTCAGGTAGGAAGGCTTAATGTTCACATGCTTCTGTCACTGCAAGCTGTGCATTAGTCACCTGTAAGGGTTTAAATTCAATACACTGGGATCTGACATTCTCTTCTGGTTTCAATCTTTGTATATGTAAGAGTACCTAAGATGTGCAGCAGTACCCAAAGCTCTGGTTTGCAGATTATTTTTTTAATGAAAAACGCCAACCAAAAACAAACCCTGAAAGGCTTGGCTGGGGAAAGCAATGGCAAAATGCTCATTTTGAGAGATCTAAGGTTTTATTCCAGCTCCTTTGGTGTGGAAACAGTGGCAGTTTTATAAATTGCTGCTTTATGCCTAGGCGCAGGGCAGGACGGCGAGATCTCTGGCACAACTGCTCTATGTGTTTATAAGCTGAAACTGATCCTGGTCCAGAAGGGGGTTTCTGGCTTTAGCATTAGAATGGCTGTGACCTTAGAAAGGAATTGCCCTCCCATTTGCAGTTCTGGTGGATTCGTTTGGGTACATTTAATTGTTGAGATGGGCAGTTTATATTTCTAAACGTGGTGGGAGGAGAGGAATGCCTGGGAGTCATTTGGAACAGTGTGGGAGGCAGTGGTGTATGACAGTTATCTCTAATGACTCTGGTAAGCATTTTAATGAGTGACCATTGACGGGGCCGGCGTCGGTTGTGGGTTACTCAACCTGAGCCCTCTCAAACTGGTTGCTGGAGTGGGAAATGACACTACACCTGTCCCAGGTAGTGAGAGGGGTGGGTGCAGGTTCTCCGTGAAAATCACATGTGAGGTTTGGTTTTTTTTCATGCCAGGCACCAGTAGATGAAGGCACAAACCAGTTACAACTCTGTGAGCTCTTTAAAATCACTCCAGCTGTAGGTCTGTGCAGTTGCTGTTTCTTGCTCCAGTGTGGTGTAGATACCAAACCTGGCTTTTGAGTGGTGCTGCTTTGCCGTACCAGTAGCATCCGACTGTACAGATTGGGAAATTCAGTTACAGGCAGGAAAATGGATCATACCTATCCAACAAACCACATCTTAAATTCTTTAATGCTTCTCTCTTTCTCTTTCTCTTTTCCATTCTGCAAAATTCTGTATGCTGTGAAGGAGTCTGGAGCGTATACTTTATAATAGGTGTGTACCTGAGTGTACACTCAGGTTATATACCGTGATGTGTGTTTTCTCTCTTCCAGATATATGAGGTCCTGAGTGTAATCCGGGATATTGGTGCGACAGCTCAAGTGCATGCTGAGAATGGTGACATCATTGCTGAGGTATGTTATGTTTATTCTGTGGATTATTAACTTCAAAATGCTGGGAGGGATTTAAACTCTTAATTCCTTCTTTGCAAACAGAAAATCACCAAGACTTATAAAAGCATGGCTTAGCTGTATCAGGGATGCAAGCAGAGCTGTACATCAAATCTTATCCCCTCATTGCCACTGATAAAGTAGGTTTTCATGGCAGCTTTCAGCTTGTGGTGGATATCAGCCATCTCTGCCTTTCTCCCCATAAGTGAAAGACTGCATTTGGGTGTGACTGTCACCGTGTACAGTAAAATGTTCTGTGGTAACTAAGACCAGGGGGAGTGGGAAGGGAAATAGCTTCATGCAGTACCTGGGATGCTGATGTCTGGGATCTGTTCGTCCTTTAAACAGCAACAAAGTGTTAATAACGTATTTGGATTTAATCTCATCTCCAGCTCATTTTATACGTTACGTCTCAAGCATGCAAAACTTGGTGTTGCAGAGGACTTCTGCGTTGTCTGACTGGGGAAGAGCCCACCTGAGTCTCTGAGCCCAGTCACCTGCAGTTGCAGGATGGTTTTTTCATGAGATACTGTTTTTCTATATCTTTAGAGATTATTTTATAGGTGCAAATGAGTAGTAAAAGATGAGGGGCTATGAAACCAGTGTGAAGCAAATAAAAACAAAAGGTTTCCCTGACCTCCTGTGAACAAATCAACGAGGGTTTTGTGAGCTCTGGTTATTCTCAACAAGGGAAGTTGGACAGGACTCTGGTTGTAAGGCCCTTATGTAAAGCCCCATGTGATTATTAGCTAGCACAGATGCGTAGGATCTCACTTGTACCACTTTCAAACAGCTGTGTTTGCTGCAAGAAAAAAATAAATGTTGCTTTAAGTCTTTTTCCTGCTCTTTTTTCTCTCTGCCATAGGAGCAGCAAAGGATCCTGGAACTGGGGATCACAGGTCCTGAAGGGCATGTGCTGAGCAGACCTGAAGAGGTGAGGACTTTACCGCCTTCGCATTTACTCCCCCAGTTTTTAACATTCCTGCATTGCCATCAAGTACTTCATATTGGGATGAATGTGGTCGGAAAACAATTTCATCCTGGCTGTAAGCATTGTTGCTGCATGGGGTAAGGGAAGAGGCTGAGACATTTCTAGGGACTCGGTAGTAACTAGTCCCTTCTAGAGACTAGCTGCTAAGGGTACTTATGAGGAATTCCCTCAACTTCTGTACTGGAGAAGGGGACATCTCCAGGGTGTAGATTCCCCCTCTAGAAAAGCTCATCTGTTTCTGTTAATTGTCGGAGATAGGCTATAAGGGCTCTGCTCGCACATCGGGTGAGATGTGTTTGGACCACAGAGCCCATCAGAAGCGCTCAAGACCCAGAGAGCTGTTGGTACTTAGCACGTCTTGAGTTCAGCCCTTTGAGAGCCCAAACTGGAATCCTACATTAGGAAGTGTAGAAAATGTTGGACCTGAAGCACAGGTATGAATCACCAATTCCTTGATTCAGCTGCTGCACAGGAATACTTTTAAGATGGAGTCCCTGAAGAATTACATGCTCTGATTGATGATGTTGGTCTTTATGGAGGTAGACCCTGAAGTTCTTACAGTTTCTCATTGCTTTCAGTCAAGTTTAGCATGAGTAAAGACTTCAGAATTTAAGTTTATGTAGGCAGGATTTTGACACGGACTTTTCTGATCCCATCTCTTGGGCTTCTCTCTTGGTTCTTATTTTATCAGGACTTCATCTGAATCAGTAGAAATTTTTAAGGTATGCCCAAATCCTGACATTCTGTCTTAGGCACTTGCATAGCTTTCATTACCATAATATTTGATGATCTGATGAACATTTTATCGATGGTGGATTTTTATACCAAGGGACGAAGTGGTTTGCTGAATGCACAGAAAGTATATACCAGAGAGGGGAGCTAATTCTCAGATCTCAGTCTAGCACTTTAATATAGTTAGCCTCCATACTTGCCCATTAATTTCTCTAGGGTCAAGCATCCAAATCCCTCTCACTCCCTTGAAGTCTTTAAAATAAATCTCAAGAGTAAGAAAGAACCTTAAAACTTCGCTTTTCAGGTTGGTTTCCGTTGCATTCTTCATTTCCAGTCTTTCAGTATCTCTAAGCTAGACATCTCACCGTGGCATTCTGGGTTTGTAAAGTCCATCTGTTATGTACAAGCAGTTGGGTTTTTTTTGTTCCTCCAAGATATGGGGGCTTTGCTGACTGCCAGATGTGGCAGCTGGAAGCTGGGTGTGTGAGATCATCCACACGTGCCCCTCATGCTCCCTCTCTATTTCCTCCCCTTGGTTCAGACAAGCAGCATCCAGAGACATTTCAGTAGGAATATAAATCATTCAGTTGCTTCATGCAGAAGCGGGAAAAAAAAATGCTCGACTTGGGCAGTATGTGAATCCTCACAGAATTTGTGTTTGGCTCCGGGAGCTGGGAATTTTTACTTCCTGAAAGTTGTGAGCAAACACTTCCACTGAGCTTTCCACCCACCCGCCCCTGCATTTTTTTTTTAATATGTATTTTTTGGCTTGCACCAGGAGAGCAGGAACAGATGCTGACGTGACACTTGGGGCTCATCTGTGGAGCACCCCTAAAGTTTTGTTGACTTCAAAGGGAAGCTGCTCCTTACCTTAAAAGATCTGGCCATCAAACTAGCCAAGTCTTGTCTGACTCCTTCAAAGCTCGTCCTTAGTGGAGCAGGAGCTTTCAAGTGTGAACTGTGTGGTTCCCTGGCTTGGTTGGTTTGTTACATCTGTGCAGAAATGTGTTCTTTCTCAGTATAGCAAAGAAGGCTGCCTGAGGACGCGTGGCTCCCTCAAATGAGGATCTAATTCCTCAAGTAAGGTCTAATTCCCAATGTCACTGGGCAGCCTCTGTGCAGCTGAACTCAGCTGTGCTGCTGTCTGCCCAGAGTGGAAGCCTTTGGTCCAAAATTCTCCTCCTTGAAAGTCATAGGAAATGGAGCGGGAAACGATGTCATCTGGTTTCTTCCCCTCCTTTTCTCCAACGCGGGAGTAACTTCGTGTTTTTAAAAGCATCCAACTTCCTTTGAGCTGGCTGATGATAAAGGCCAGATTCTGAGGGTGGCAGCAGATCCATAGTTCCTGTTGACTTCGGTAGGAGTGGATGTTTCGTGGTCTCCCTCTGGGGTGGTGTTAACACTAGAATTGGCTTTTCATGCTGCCCCTTACAGAGTGTAAAGCCTGTCCTAAGGACTTCATGATGGTTGTCGCCTTACTGAAGAGCTGCTTGATTCAGACCTCCATCTACAGCAAGCTAGCAGGAGCTGCTGAAGAAGTCTAAAGTATTTATTAAATCAAAACTCCCATTCAATTCAGTGAGACATACGTCAGAGTGAAGCATTCAGGGTCTGGCCATGTGCATTTGTGTCTTACTTGGAGCGTGCACATCTTCCGAATTCCCAGGTTGAGCAGAAGGCATGAGTTAAGGCTAAAGTTTCACTGCTGACTCATGGGTTTAGCTTGCTCACCTCAGTAACCTGGGTTGAGCCAAGGTGACGGTATTCAGCACGTTGTTCCAGCCAGCAAAGGGGGCCTTAATTAAGATAGCACCATCCCAAGTCAGCATCATCCATCACTTTCTGGAAAACTCTCTCCCTCATGGCTCAGATCATTCTGTGATGACTTTTCAGAGTGATCCATCATTTTTTGTTTTTATTTTAGCCACAAAAACGCTGAAAGCACAAGCAGTCCAAGTGCTCCAGGAAATGTCTGTCTTTTTTTCCAAGAGAACTGCTGTGCTAGGGCTTCTAATGCATACTGGTAATTGCAAACATTCCCCTTTGGACTAGTCGTTGGGTTATTGTTATGTGCCTGTCACCATAGCATCTGGGCACAAGGCATGAATTCAGCAGCCTTGTTCTCTTCTGTGCAGAAAGTATTCTTCTCCTGCTTAGCAGTTGCTCAAAACGCCTTTTGGTCAAAAGTCTGGAGATGCATGTTGTTTTATCCTTGTTTTGCAAGTGGGGAAACTAAGGCACCGCCTGGAAGCGTGACTTCCAAGTGCTGCAGTGACAGAGCTGTGTGCAGGCCTGCTTTAAATGGGCAGTTTGCAAACTGGTCCCATTGCCTGGAAGCGTTGGCCCATCCGAGTTCTCTCCTTGTCTCTCAGGAGGGACAAGTATGCTTTTCTTGGCTTTTCCTTTGAGCCTGCGTCTTCCCCGCAAGCGCTGCTGGCTGTGCCATACTCGAGTCGAATGTCCTGGAATAAACACCCTTCCTTGCAGCCTTTTCTATTTGCGTGAGGCAGCTGGGCTGGAAAATGTCCCCTTCTGTGTATCACCCTGCCTGGGGAGGGTTAATCAGAAGCCCTGGCATGGTGACAGGCAAGGCCTTTAACCCGTCCGGCCGGCACTAGAGCCCAACCTACTGGCTCGGGGTGAGGGCTGGTTTTCTCTTAAAAACCCCCAGCTGTTGTCGTGTCATTTTTCCGGAGCGGTCCGGCTGCAAACAGAGCGGCGTTCCAAGGAGCGGTGGCTTTGGCAGCGTGAGCAGAGCTGTTCTGGGCGCTTGGACCTCGGTCTGACGAGTACACCGTCGCCTAAGCTGCTCTCAGGGGCTTTTTTTGGTGGACCGAGCACAGAGCTGGGAGCCAGCAGTCAGCGATTCTGGGACCGATGATGTACGGTGCTCGCTCTGCGATAAGTCACTGCAGAGCAGAGTTTCAGAAGTGCCGAGCCTCTGCCAGTCTCACTGGAGTCTATGGGAGGTGCTGGTAGCCTCTTGCGTTTGGGAATCAGGTGGCTGATTGCTCCGGGTTTCAGTTTCCCCTGTTGTTTGCTTGGAAAATGTCTGTGGTGTTGCAGGCTTAGTTCTCCATGGCAGCAGGCAGTGTGAGCGTTACCCTGCTGTTAAATCTGTCATCTGGACTGCTTTGATTGGGATGTGTGATCCGAAAAAGTCTGCAGAGCGATGACGTTCATTCGGAGGCTGTAGTTATAAAGTGACCCTCAGTCTTGCTGAGGCTATCTCTCTACACATGCAAGAAAAAGGAGTTGATTTATGGGGTGGTTCACACTCTGTCAGATCCCAAGCCAGATATTGTAGTGGAGGGTACAATTTAGGAGGCTTGTTTGCAAACGTGGCTTACCAGAGTATGAGGCTACAGTGTCTCTCTTCCGCGTGGGCTGGAACATGAATAGTTTTGTTGAGTCAACATTTAGTTGCTTATTTTTGTCTAGGTTAAAGAGGGGGCTTAATCATTCTGACCCTGAGCACCTGGAGTGTTATTTTAGGACTTGGTCTCCTTGCAGAGAACCTTCGAAACAGCCTGGGAGAAAAGGCAGTAATGAGAGGGGACTACAGCTCGATGTCATTTTAATTACCATGATTACACTGTACATTTTTCTGGCTCAGAATCGGAGAGGTGGAAAGTCTCTCATCTCGGCCCTGCACACCCTGTTTTCCCGTGAAAGCAGAGGCTGTGACCCTCTGAAGGGGAATGGGATATGCTAACATGTGGAATGTTACTGACTTGCTGCTGACTTTGTTTCTCAGGTGGAGGCAGAGGCTGTGAACCGGGCAATAACCATCGCCAACCAAACCAACTGCCCCCTTTATATCACCAAGGTGATGAGCAAAAGTGCCGCTGATGTCATTGCTCAAGCCTGGAAAAAGGGTAAGTTATTTCCCTTGGATGGAAGCGCCCTATTAGCTCATGCAGTTCAACTCCTTGCCAACATGAGCTTCATCCCTACAGGAAAAGTTTCTTTTTCCAGTGTTATCATCCAGGCTCTTTTTTAAAAGGTCCCAAGCAACTGCTTGTGTCTCATCTCCCACAGACAAGAATTCAGTGGTCATATCAGTGCCAGGAGCTGTTTCTTCTGTTCACCCTAGAGCCCCTCTCTTGACACTCATCCTAACACATCAAGCCATGTGCCTTCATGTTACTGCAGAGTAATTCCATGCTGTCTCCATTTAAGGAATCCCCCTGGAGATTGCAAGTTGTGTCTTCCTTCCAGCTGCTGTGGTCTTTCCCTGGTGCTTTCTGCTGAGCTGCTTCCTGGGGTCAGAAGTGATTCCGAGAGTCCCAACAGAGGTCCCAACTCACAAGCCCTGTTGGATTTAGTTGGAGTAGCCGAAGAGGTTACGGATTCCAGCTATCCACTGTGCTCCTTGCTTGTGAATTAGATACTCCTCATGGGCTGTCACTCACAACCTGGCATCCGAACAGGAGTTGGGATCAGAAGTCTGGGTTAGGCTGGGAATTGCGGTTGCCTCTGATAACTCTGCCTGAGGATGCTGCAAGAAGCAAGACCGAGACCTGCTGTGGATGCTGCTGCCTTGTGTCTCTTCCCTCTCGCCGCGGTCTGTGAGGGAGCCGCGCTGCTCTGGGTGATGCAGTAGCTTTTCCTGGCCCTGCTGTCTTGCCCCCAGGCAGCAAGGGTTACAAAGCCCAGTGAGTGCCCATCTCCCTGCTTTATTCTGTGACTAAACCCTTCATTTCTATTTAAAGCAGCTCTGGGTGGGTGAGTAAGCAGGAGGGATGATTTTCCCCCTTCTTTCCTCAGAAGGATTGGATTTAATTTTATGCAGTCTGAATAAGCCTGAATAGATATACAAATGATGTCACTTTCCATCTGGGTGTTTGGTGTGAGAAGAGCTAATTTCCTACCACAGCAAACAGATTTGTGTTGGTGTATTGGCTCAGAAGTATTTTGGTCCCATGATTCCTGTTAAGTGAGTTCAGAGTTGGTGAGGAGGACCGATATCCAAGGCATCTCTTTCTGTTCGTGGCATGGAAACAGCTCAAGCTGTTTGGGATAAACCTTCCTCTCCTAGCTCCGTTGGTGGAGATGCTGAAATGAGAAGATGTGTTGACACGGCAAAGTGGCTGCATGTTGTGTTACCCCAGAAAACAACTTGATGCCGTTGTGCAGCTCAATCCTGTAAGCCTGGGAAACATCCCTTCCTTTTTTGTAGGTAAAGTACCGGAGACATACGCACCACAGAGATAGAGCATCAACAAAACCACCTTCTTGCTATGCTCGCTGTCCCCTGAGACCACTAGCTGGCAAGTGGAGAAGATGGGGTGGGGTAGGGGAAGATGACTGAGTCTA
>JAVJGH010000046.1:18182303-18197998 GCA_035590175.1 Aviceda leuphotes
TAGTGTTAACAGACGTTTATTCTCTGTTACTGCAGATTTCACCCTTCCCAGTACAGTCAGGCTGGCTGGTGGGTTTTTTCCTAATCCAACTCTAAAGCAGTTTTTCCTGATAGTGTATTTCTGGAGTAAGCAGCAGCCAGCAGAGGGCAAGAGTCCCCCAGCCTGGGCTGGAGAAATCTCTCCCTGTGCAGCCATCCCATATTAAAAACAGGCTGATCCAAACTCACTTAAATCAATGAGAGTATTTGCATCCATTTCAGTGGTCTTTGGATTGGGTCCTAGAGTTCTTTTAGTATTAAAAAAAACCCCCAACAAACCCAGCAAGATGTTTTATATAAACTTAGAAACAAGGTTTTATAAACTGAAAAAAGCCCCTGGCATTTATACACTCTGGGTTTCGCCGTAACTTGTCACTCGGTTGTCAGATGGTCCTTTTTATTTATAAGAAGTTTATTTTTTAAATACCCGTGTTATGAACGAGCCACGGCAACAGAGGGGATGGGATCCAAAACCCTGCAACTTTTGGTTTAAATCTTCTCAGAAGAGCTGTGTCTGCCCGGGGCTGCAGTGGGCCAGCAGCGCTCCGCGGCGCTCGCGTTCCCAGGTAAGTGCCTACGGGACAGGTTTTTTTTAGGCCAAAATGTAGCGGAGCGTGTTGGCAGGCGCTTGGCTATAGGCACGGTTCCAGCTGGTTGACCGCAGCGGGCAATGGTGAAGCCTGAGGTTTGAAATCCCACTTTTGCCTCCCAGAGGAAAAAATCCACGGTCCGGAAAATCCAGACCCCGGAGCTCCCGTAGCCGCTCAGAGACAGGGCGAAGGGAGCGATGGACACAGCCCCGGCCACACCGCGTGCCGCTGGGGAGGAGCGGGAAGGGAGCGGGATTAAATTTGCCGTCCGACTACATCTGGAGCTCTATTTTCCAGAAGCGTGAATATAAAGGGCTCCTGGGTTCAACGCACCAAATCCCTCACTGGCCCATTGTATGGTTCAGGGCAAAGCCACGTTTTCTAGTTTTACAGCTGAAGAAATGGACGTTAAAAACCTCGAATAGAGCTTAGGTGGGGAAGGGCAGCAGGAGGAAGAGCTTTGGCCAATGCCAAATACTTAGACAAAAATCTCCCCAGTAATGTTTATAAAGCCTTTTCACGTTCTCCGATGAAAGATACTATGGAAGTGCACAGTGTTTGCTGGAATTTTCCCCTCCCACTTACCGTACTGTTTCTAGGCAAATATCTTGCCCTTTTGAATAATGCGGCGTGGAGTGAAAAGATAAACTCCTGTAATTATGCCTTCCCTTAGCGTGGCTGTGCTGAAAAGACAAACTGCCTCCTTCAGCATTACTGCTCGCAGAAAAATTGGACCTGAAGCGTACGTGGGAAGATTAGACTGACTTTAAAACGCCTTTCCTCATACCCTGGTTCTTAGGGATGCTACAGCAGGGTGTAAAAACAGTTTGAAAAGCCCTGGGGACCACCGAGACCTTATTTCCACCGGGAAAGTCATCGTCGTCATGAGTCTGGGGGTGGAGGGGGAATCGCTGCCAGTTTATCAAGAAAACAGGAATGAGGACGGTGCCCGAACTCTAACACAAAGGTCCATGTCAAAGCCTTCGCCGAGGTTCTCCTGCGAGCCCAGCTGGCCTCCCCGCTGCCGGATCCCGCTGGCCGACACGCGTCTGGTGGGCACCCAAGGGAGAGGGTTGGAAACAGGCTGGTCACCCCGGCCACCCGCCGCGTCGGGTTGAGACTATTTCAGTCTTCGGGGCTGCCAAAACTTAGGCCAGCACTGAAACCGCTTCGTCTGAGCACCAAAAGAGCTCAGGAGAACGCTCAGGAACGTCTGAGAAGATAACATTAGCACGTCGCCGAGTTTGGAAGTGCGGTTCGCTACCCAGTATGAGGGAGGAGTGGAAACTCCTGTTTTGAGAAAAGCCTCTTGGCATCAGGCCTGCCCCGTGGGTTTGGTACAGAAACGTGGCAGATGCCACGGTCATAGAGCTGCGCTTGCTCTGGGCTGGAAATCGTTCACCCGCCGGCTTCGGGTGGCGTGAAAGCATTCCCGGTGACAGGCACCCAGCGACGGAAGGGTGCAAGAATGGCTGCAGCCTGACGTCCAAAGGGAAGGGAAAATAATCTAAAGCCCCGAGAGAGAAAGGCAAGTGCTTCCTTTCTGGCTTGAACATGAGAATTAATGAGCTGACGTGATACGGACTAAGGACGCGTCACTGGGGAACCTTCAACCGAGGCGGCGAGGACAGAAGGGCCGGTCTGAAAGCGCCGGGAGATCCTACCAGGGAAGTGCCTTGCGTGTGCTGCCTTCCTTCTCCAAAGAGACTTAATTCATTAGGCACAAGTAATGAGTCGTCAGGCTACACCCAGCCCTGTTTCTGGTTGCTGCAGTTCTCTCCGTAACAATCTGCGGGCTAAGAATAAAGAGAAAAAGAAAACGTTTCTTCTCATTAGAAGAGAAATTCTGAAATAATGAAATATCTGCCGGAAAAATGATCTGTGCCTTTGTGCGCTTAGAAAGAAGACAAGTATTTCCAGTTTTGTAGCTGTCCAAGACACTTAGATTCCTAAATATTAAGTCTTTTTTTAAACTGTGACTCTGGTTAATGCTTTGATTTGTTCCAAGATCAGGCCCAAGAGTTTGAGGCTGAACTATCACATCCTTTAGACACTCATTTGGTCTTATTAAAAGTCTTTCAGAGATGGAGAATTTCTTGTGTTGCTTGGTAATCTGTCTCGATGGTGTTTTGCTCTCGGCAATTAAAAAAATGCATCCAATTTCTAATTTTTCCTCCAGACACTGACTTTTTTAAATGGCACAAAAAGGTAGACATAGTCTCAGTTTCTTCAAGGAGATCTTAGTGGTCCCACAGAGAATGGAAATCCCACTGCTGTATCATGCTGCTTATACTGAGCTGTTCTCAGGCTGCAGGGTTGGAAGCTGCTGGATAATATTACCAATAGAGGTCTGAAAGAGGCAGATTCCTTTTTCTTTGGTTGTCTTAAAAAATTACTTCTGATTTTTTTTTTAAAGTTAATTTTTTTCTGTGGCTTGATTCTTTTGTCTTTGAATAATTCCAGCCTTGCCATTTACTGAGAAGTTCTCTCTTCTAAATTTAGATTAGAGCGTTATTCGCTTTCATAAGAAGTGCTAATATCCCGTAGGTTAAGAATAATTAGATGTTACTTTTCAAAACCTGAAAGGAAATTATACCTCTAATTCATCATTTAGAGTAAAATCGCTGGTTTAAAAGGCATACATAGCTACATTAAACAAAGGTCTAGCCATTTTTTTTTCCTAAACAAAAATGAACCTCAATACAAATTAAGATGATACGATTCTAGTTAGATTAATGACACCAATTAGGCTAACACATTTCTAAAGCTCCCGGAGTTCATGGGAGAAGGCGGCGGGAGATCGGGAACCGAGAAGCAGCCTAACTCCGGCGGCTGCGTCCCGCTTTGCCGGCTCTCGCCTCTCCAGCCTCAACCCGTTTACAGCAGCTGAACCTCTACCCCCCCGACAAGTTGCTCACAACCTCCTCTTCCCCCCCCCCAAAAAAAACCCCTCTGGAGCAGGGTTTGCTCTGTGGGAGCGAGCAAAATTTACCCCCAAAGCACGGGGGAACCTTGGCTGCGAAGCACCAGGGGAGGAAGCGTGCGCGGTGAGCTCGCTGCGGCGACCGGAACGTCTCACGTGAAGGGTTAATTTTGCCAGGTCAGCCTTAACGCTTCCTTGGTCTTCTGTTTGCAGGCGTTTTCTGCTCGTCTTTCTGAGGCTGAAGTTTCCCGAACCTGCCTCCCCGCTGAGGTCTGCCTGGCTGGCTGCGGCGTCTCGCCGGACACCTTTGCAGAGCCGCCCGCGGCGTGTGCCTATAGGTGCCTATATCAGCCTATACGTGCCTCAGGAGGTGGGAAGGTGGATTTTCCTCCCTCTGTGTTGCCGTTACTGCTCGTGGGATCAGAAATAAAATCCGGCAGCAAAGCTCACGGCTCTGAACCGCCAGCATAAATTGGTTGTCCCAGTGCAGACAGCGGAGCGCTATACTGGTGTACGACGGGAGGGCAAAGAGATTGGGGGCAATTCCCCCTCTCCCCTGACTTTTTCCCCATCTTCAGGAGTTGGAATAGCATTTGCTTCGCTTTCAAGCTTGCGGATGGGGGCAGACCACGAGACTGCGGAGGCAACAGGTGTTTATTGGCCAATTTGCTGTTTGCCACCTGCTTCGATAGATGGGGAATTGTGTTTTTATCCGTAGCTTCCAGCAAAACAAATGTCCCCGGTGATGTGAACGCTGCGTTCTGGAGTATTTAGGCATGATCCCTTTGCAGCACCAGGAAGGGGCATATGATTCTGACGAGTCCTCTGGAGCCTTTCAATATGCCCAGATCCATATGTAAATATAGCTTGAGATGAGATTTATATTCAGATATTTGCCGGTGAAGCCAGCAGACACTCCAGGCGTGTTACAAATGAAACAACAACCCAACCAAGCCTTGTAATTTAATTTAACTGCCTCTTTTTGGGTATGTGTCATGCATTCAGAATTAGACAGCTGAATTCCCAATCAAATGTTCTTTGGATATAACAACATAGTGAAAGGCATGAAAGTGCCTTGAAATAGCTTGCTAACAGCCACGTGGAACCTATTCTTTTGGCAAAAGGAGGCAGCAATTTATGGGTCTGGACTCAGTGCTCATAAATAAGTACATGTTCCTTTTTCTTTGCATTGGCACGTTTTTGGCTTTTCAGATTCACCACGCGCTTTATAAATTCTCATATAACTATTCAGAGAGTAGAAGGCACAGGCTTTTTTGGGGGACATGGATTTATCCCGTTTGAACTGCCTGCCACAAGTTCTCTGTGAACCTTGCAAGGAAATTCCTCCTGGGCTGGTTATTCAAAGTTTTCCTGCAAAGCCTATTCTGCTTTAACATCCTGAGACCAAACAAGCTGCTTGTTTTACTGAACCTGTTCTAAATATTATTTTCCTTAATGGGAGCAGCAGCGAGTTGAAGCAAACAGCAATTTCAGTTTGTTGCCTCCACGTTTTGTGATATTTGGTAGCAGCAAAATGCTTTTCTTGAAGTAGGTAAGTAACAGGGTTGAGTCTGGAGTAGAGAAAGGACAGGCAGAACGGCAGAAACGCAGAGTCTGGTGATTAAACTCGACTGTCTCAGTACAAGCCACCAAGCAGTAGTGCCTGAACTAAGTACTGAAAAAAACCCCCAGATTGAAGAGATCCATTTCCCTGTGATTATGCTGTGATGGGATTCTGAATGAGGAATATTGAAACTGGAAAAGAGAGTCAGTTTTCTAAGAGTGCAGAGAAATGTAAGGCTATGGGATGATGATAATAATAATAATAATAATAATACAATAAACAACAACAACAATAACAATCATAATAATAAAAAATCCCCAAACCAAACAAACCCCATCCATCTGTGAAATGGATCTCTCTCAGGATTTTTGAGAAAGCCTTATTTCTTAGAGGTTGGTTGGTACACTGGATAACACAACATGTGATGAAAAGGCTGGGTTTTGCAACAAAAATCCACAATATGTTAAAAAATCCACAATGGCTGTGAGGACCTGAAAGCTTGAATACAAACAAAAAGCTGTAAGTTTTATGTGTGTTTTAGGAAAAGGTTGCTTTCTGCAGTGTTGGTTGTCCCCTCCCTGCACACCAGAACATCTCTTTGGGCAATGCCGGTTTTCGGAAGGGGAAGCAGCTCTCCATGAGATCACCTTTGCGTTTTCCCTTTGGAGGGATTTGGCAATATCCCTGCGATATTGCCCGACTGGGCATCCTCAGACTACAAAAGCCACCGAAAGAGGTTCTTCCCTTTTCCAAAATCGCTGAGTTTCTCTAATTCTTACGATCAAAGCTAAATAAATAAAATGTTAGGAGAGGGTTGGTGCCTTTTACTTTTGGGGGGGTAATTAGTGACCCCCTGGGTTTAACAATACTGCCTGTAACCAACAGGTTTGGTTTGTCCTCCCTTTTACAAGTGCTCAAGTAAAGAAATGCTTTAAAAACCGCCGACTCCCTGGTAATACTCCTGCGTGCCCCCTCCTCCACCACGTCTCCGGATATAGCACCATTAGCTCGAGATTTTTATGGCTCTCAAGAGAAATGCAGAACATTCCTGAAACTGAAGTCGCGTTTTGGAGTCCCGGAGCTGGAGTCCAGATAGCACGGTCTCTCTCAGGGATAAATCACGGGAGCTGCCAACAGAGGGGAAATTTTGTTTGAGAGGCATGGGGCCGCCAAACATCGGTACTGTTACTTGGTTCGCTAATAAATAGTAAAAGTTTCATCTGGAGGTAGCTCAGTGTGATTTCCAGCAGCGACTGGATGATAAAGAAGCGCTGCAACTGAAGGTAGGTGATGTTAGCAAAAAACCTAACTTGTCATGAAGACTTCATTCGCTGCCAGCTGCCTCCGTTTCAGCAGCTGTAATGAGAAAAAAAGGCCAGTAAAGGAGCAGGCAGCAGCTCTTCAGCTTTAAGTCAACACCAAACAACACAATGTGATGGTGAATTTTAATAAAAAAGACTATTTAGTGGTTAAAAAAAAAACCCAAAACAGTAAAAAAAAAAAAAATCTAGTATAGCAGAGCTTTAGCTGGGCTGAAATACTGCCATGGATTTCATTGAGTGCAAAAGGAATTTCTCCCATTTTCAACCCTGAGGAACTGGTCTGTTTTGGTTAAAAACTCAGGAGTATTAGAGAGATATTTGAGGGGAGGGAAATACTGTAGTAGCCAGGGAGTGTGTTGCTGTGCTCATGTACACTTCACTTTTCTAAATTATTGCTCCTGGGTAGGTTAACATGAAAACTGGGCAGAAACTGGGATACTTCCCAGGGGTCAACTCCCCTATAGGTTAGGACTAATACTATGTGTTTTATGTACAACTAAGCCTGTCTAGCCCTAGATGCCCTCCTGGTTTCTGTGAGCTTAAGCATGTGTAACTGATGAAGAAAAATGAAATGTGAAAGCGCTGCCTCCTCCTCGTTAGTCAGCAGAGGACTTGTCACTCGTTAAGGAAGCAGGATGCAGCTGCAAAAAGCCCCATTTTCCACAGCCGTGGCCAGCTCCACCAGTAGCGATCAGCTGCTGGAAGGAAAATCAGGTGATGGGGCGAAGGAGGGAAAAAAATGCAGAGCCATGTGGAGCTGGGAGTGGATGGCTGTCCATAGCGAGGAAACAAGCACCAAACGAGCTATTTAATGAAGCCCTCTAACCCTTCGTTCCCTTCGCTTTGCGAGAGGGACGTGAAGGAGTGAAGAAGATAGTTAGGAATCTGCAAAATCAGGTACGTGCTCTTACTCTTGGTCAACGAACTCAGGGCAGGTTTTTCTATTTGAAAATAAAGCTCATACAGAGCTCAAGTTTCTAAAACAAATCTTTAGATCAACTGCCAGATTTCTACTCCTTGCAGACTATATTTTTTCCCCCCAGTTTTTTCAATCAGTCTCACTCTGAAGATGCCTTCAGACATTAAATGGGTGCTCTGGGCTAAGGTTAGACAGGATCTGTTTATACATATATACACAAATATATATATGCACCCTTATAATAATCCGATATTGAGTTGGTTTCAGTCCACCCACTGTACCAATAGTTTTCTTCTCTCTGGAGGTGCAACGCAACCACTATAGTCTGGGCAGCCAGGCTGAAAAGGAGGTGTGCTCCCTTCTGTCAGCCCATCTATGAACGGGAACTTAGCTGGTATCCCAACGTGTTGCTGTGCAAGGGGAATTTAAATGCTGTCTTGCTACTACTATCACAGGTCTTTATTTCTGTGTTGCACGTAAGCCAAGTGGGAAATAAAACATGTAGGTCTGGAGAATCGTTCGCCTGCGCTCATTTCATTACTTGTTAGATCAAATTGTGCTCGGTTTTACATCCCACTGCGTCCCAGTGAAGTTAATCGTTGCCAAGTCTCAGGGCTTTGTCTGGAAGGTGATGTTACACCCCATATGAAGAAAGGGGCGAGTTTATACTGCCAGGTAACAGAAGATCTTCCACCCAGTATTAGATATATAAATGGGCTTTTTGCCTCATACTGTTGGGGGGACAGCAGTACGACACGGGAAGACCATCGGTTTGACTCTCAGTACTCTCAGATCTGCAAGCGTTTCTTGCTCGTCCTCCTGAAAACTGGTATTGCTCCTCTTCTCCCTACAGGGAGTGCTTATGAGAGTGAACGAACAACGTTCCGCCCGTGATACTAATGTGCTGCTAATGGCTTTTGTGAGATTTGATTTCCATTAACCAGGCATACTTCTGCTGTAGGTTAAGGAGGTAACCCACCGGTAACTCACTGGTGAGCTGTCCTGGAGCTACTGGGGTTCCTTGGTGACTGGCTGCTCAATATGGGTGAGGAGTACTGGATCTGTTTCAAGACATAATTTAATTGGGGAGGGTTGAAGGGAAACAAGATCAGCCCTTCATTTTATTTGGATATGGGTGGCATTCATTTTTTTTGAGTTTGTTTTTTTTTCTCTTTTCTGCCAAAATACGTCAGGAGGAAAATGCAAAAGAAAAAGAAAACATACCCACAAATCTTCTATCCATCATGTACTGTATTTTCTTGAAAACAAAACAGAACACTTCAATTACAACAAACTGTAAAAGCTAAAAGATGTGCTCTGTGTGGAAGTGTGTTGGTACGACGCTCAGCTGAAATTCAGTCCCACTCCTTGTTTGTTACCTCTCTTCTGTTGTGTACGAGCCCAAGCCGTGATTTCAGTTAAACTCGTAGAAATGTTTACGCAGAATTTCTTACCCATCTCTCTGATGCATTTTCTGCAGGTTCTCCTTGCTTTGGGAGATAGACTTATTATATTAACAGGACAGCTTCTAATGACATCTGGGAGTCTATCCTTATGGAGCTAATTATTAAGTGACGAAGTAAGCCAGCAGCAACAGCTCACGAGTAGCCTGTCCGTATAGCCGCTCCGAATCGATCTGCTTCATACAAAAGACCATGTCCAGGCCAAAGCTGGAGAATGGCATCAGGCTTGATACTGGGGAGAAAAAAGCCCTTTCCCCAAAGTCGTTCAGCCAGTTCTGCAGCTTTCTGATCAAGATCAGCGGCCGGTAATTGCGTTAGGTGGACTAGTGGATTTAAACAAATACCTGCTTGGCTCGCTTACCACTTCGATGAACAGCAGAAGTTTACTGTAAGAACTATGACAGCATCAGGCCAATAACAAGCTGAAAGAAAAACTGGATGTTTTTTGGCTTTCGCTTCTCCTGTAATTGCCAGCACAGTGTCACTTATCATCGCAGAAGGTGTCTGAACCTCAGTAAAGCTCCTGCCTGCTTTGACCTTTGCCTGCAGCTAGATTAACAAAACAAAAGCCGCAGAGCTAAGATTTTTATCCCGCAGGGGACCGTGATTAAAACTGGCATAAAATTTCTCTCGGGGCCTGAATCTTTATGAAAAAAAAACCCTCAATAGTTCTTGGGAGCATTAGCAGAATTTCTCTGGGAGATGAAGCGGTCCCGTTAGCATCACCCATCCGTGGATTATTAAATATTCTGCATTCAGACAGAAAACCACAGTTGTGTTGACTGTGTTGCTTTGGCCAAAGTCCTATTTGGGCAGTAATATTCTGCCACTTGCATTTCCCTTGAAGTTCTCGCTGGTGAAGGAAATAGCTGGTTGCTTAACAAAGCTGTGGCCTGATGTTAATGTAGATACTAAACCAGAGAATTCCTTTCACACCAGAGCGGAGGATGACTTTACCTTTTTGTACAGTTAGGTTAAGGTTATGTTAAAGTTAATGAAACAGCTTGGGAACCTTTAAGGGGATATGTATAATGCAGTTTCTTTCTTGGCAGTGAAGAATGGAGCTATGCTGGCCCATGCCAGTGCAGGAGTGAAAGCTGCACCTTTTTGCCTTCACATTTAAGACTGGCAGAGGTAGAAACCCAGCGGTTCTTCTTCACTGTGCCATCAGCAGAGCAGCAAAAGCTCTGTCCTACCTTGGCCATTATTGATGAGTCCTACCAATTATTGATGAGACTGAGGGGACAGAAGCTGCTAAGAAACTAGCAAAGACATCTGAGGAACCAGAAAGGGGTAGTAAGTTTATCTCCCCAAAAAGCACAAGCAGAATTTGCCAAATTCATGTGCTTGCAATGAAATGAAACAAATGCATCAACAGGTTTTATTTTTTTCCTATCATATGTCAGCTTATCAAAATCATTGGTGGCATTTTTTGAGGCTCAACATTCCTGGGACAGTTGGGATGTATCACATTGATTGTCCAGCGGGGAGTTTAGACACAGTGTAAATGCATTGACTTGCCTAAGGTCAGAGAATCCTGGTCTGGTTAGGAAAATAAAATCTTCATCCAGCATGCCAGAAAATGTAACTCCTTCCTCTCCTCACCTGCCAGGTTTACAGCAAGGGAGTGTGTCCCGTATCAGAGGAAGGGCCTGGAGCCCCGTTACTAAGGCAGTCTGACCCAGTCCTTCGTAATCTTAACTGAACTGGATTTGTAATGCGAAGCCAAGCAAAAATGGACATTCCCTACCATTGATTAAAAATAACTCCACTTGTGTTATCTGACAGTAAACCTGATGATCACAAAGGCATTCTGACACATTTTAAGTTATTACTTAGAGTTGCAACGCTCTTCATGTCCATCTATAAGTTCAGAAGGGTGTTCTTCAGAGCAGGGTCTGTATCCGCTAAGGACCAGAACTCGGCCCTTAGCTGAAGCTCCCAGGCCCTACGGCAATCCGAAGAAGGACCGGGTAAATGCGTCTTGTAAGCCGGAGGAGGAACAGACCTGTAAAACAAGCAGGAGGGCAACTGGCTTTCTTCAGTTACAGTTTTTTTTCCAGGGTTTCCCTGAGACCTAGGATGAAATTTTCAAGGGTTTCACCGGTGACAGCTACAGCCAGGGCTTTCTAGGTTCCTAGTGTATCAGCTGTTTTGGAAACCTGTCTTTCCTTCTCTTGTATTTCAGTTCTCCCTTTGTAAATAATGGGAAATAATAACTCAGCACTGTCTTTCCCAAAGAGGATTTACATTCTTGGGTTGATAGGGATTGTTCTCTTAGTGTTTGTGTAATAAGGAATGCAGCAAAATGGGCTGGATCTCATCTGGGACAAGATGTTTTACTGTAAGGAGACTGAATAAGCATGGTAAGGATCTGGGGCCCAAATGAACTTGTCAATCTCCTTTCAAAAATTTTTAAGAACTTAACTTTAACTTTCGACAGTAGAAATACAAGTTTGATTCCTTTATTCTCCTTGTACCTTACTCCCACCAAAACCCAATGAGACCAGTCCTGTTGGTATGAATCCCTACCTGATCCTGAAATGTTTGTTGAAAGGGAGAAGTCACGTTTGTATAAATACTCTTGGGGAAAAAAAAACAAACAAGCAAACAGACTTGTAGCTGACATTTCACAAAGTGCACATTTCCCCCAATAATTTATTTGTTCACCTAGCAGTATTTCATATACATTCAGTTTTGTTCAAGAAAATGACCAGCATGACTGTTCAAACATGTCGCATGACAAACAATGAGCCTTTTAAAACAGCACGTAGAAAATTCAATGACATCAGAATACCATGTTCAGAAAATGCAGTGCCTGTTTCAAGAAACATCTTTAAAAACCACTGGCAGCCAAACTTGTACAACATGCAGGCAAAGTGCTGCAGCAGACAGAAGAAAAAGAAAACATTTTTGCAACCAAAGGCTGACAAAGCAAAAAAAGCCCAAACCAGCTTGCATACAATTCCCACAGCCAGTCAGTAGAACTGAGTATTCAGCGATATTCAGCAAAGGTTTTGTATCGCATAACAATGATGCTGTGATCATTAGCTGAGTGGAATTGCTTTTTAAGTAGAAAACTGCTGAAATGCTAGAGAGAGTTGTGTATTCTTACTTCAGAAAAAGGTTTACAAGGACCGAGTTTTTGCAGATCAGGGAAAAATTTTGGGTCAATGCAAGGAGGTCTTGCTATTCAGTCTGAGACAATGAGTAGTGGTAAATCATTTTTGCTTTTCAGTATTAACTCTTGGGCATTTTTGATGCTGAAAAAGATCTTAGTGTTATCGTGATGGTAAAGGAGAGGATATTTCTCAGTCTGGGTTTGAGCTCAGTATAACAGACAGTAATCTGCATTGACTAGATTTTTGAGTGTGTTGTGGAACTAAAAGATGCATTATTTCTTACGCGATAGTTCCTTGCAATACATAGCTCTCCTCTTAGCAATTCATTTCCCCTTAGCTCATGCTTGCTATTTTTCTCCTTCTCTGTCAGTATGAGAAATATGCAGCACGCTCTGCGTAGAAGGCATGACATTTTACTCAAATCCCTAATACAAATGCTTAATCTCCTCCTGGGAAATAAGTGATTCAATTACATTTATCAAGCTGGGTGGAAGATCTTTATTTTAATGCACCACAAGCTATCTCTGTAGCGCCTTGGATTTTCATAATACTGTCATATATTAAACAATCTGCTTGGGAATACCTTCAAAAAGTAGTTGATTATGGATTAGCTCCCTTTTACAGCTGGAGAAGGTTTAGTTTACTTGTGTGCACTGACAGGAAAAGACCGGATTAGTCTGTCCAGAGAGTCTAACCGTCTCCCTGTGAGTCTCATTATAATTAGACAAGAACCAGAATAAATATTGGATAGATTAATTCGTCGAAAGTGCCACTTGACTCTTGGGCTTCTTGGGAAACGAGTTGAAGACCGATAGGCTAGCGAGACTTAAAGGCTCTGCGCGGAAGCGTGACCGGGAGCGGGTGCGAGGGGGGAGGGACGCGAAGCTGCCTCGTTACAACCGTTCTCGCGAGCCGTTAGACACCTTTGCCTTTTGGCAGATGATGACACTGCGTGGGGCAGGTCCCAAATATTCCTTGAGCTCAGTGCAACCTCTCAAAGACCGACTGAGTTATTGTCTTTGCCTCTGTTGCCCGAAGGAATCGTCCAGAAATAGTTGGTGTCAACAGCCTGTCCCCTTGAGTTGGTTTTCAGCATTGTCTTGCTTATCCAACCAATATTAAGACAGGAAAGAGGATAAAGGTGTCTCTGATTAGGACACAGAGTTAATTACCAAGCATGGATTCAACGTGGCACAGCTGAAATCTTCCTTGAGCAAATCACTGAGTCACTCTGTGTCTCAGTAGCTTTATCTTAAAATGGAGTTCCTAATAAAAACCCACTCAAACGTGAGCGTTAGTTGACACGTGGCCAACAGTCATACCTAGAACTGAGCAACTTCCACGTCAGTAAAGCAGTAAGATCTGTTTTAAGCTGACTTCAATCGGTATATGATACTCCAGCCTGTAACTATTACCTTTCAGAAAATTGAAGAAGTCAGGCAGGGAAATTTTGCAACTAGGACTGAAGAAGCTTTGTGAAACCCATTTGCTCACTCTGATGAGTAGAAAACCAAGAAATATTCCCAGCTTAATCTTTCCTCTTTTCAATGCCATGGATTTTCAAGACATTAAAGTCTGGCAAAGGAAAATGTTCTTTTACACAGTACATAATTTATCCTTGGACTTGGCAGAGGAAAATTAAAAAAAAAAAAAAAAGATACATTTATTCAGATAGTGGGCAGATCTTAAGTATTTGGGATTTGAATAATCTTGCAGAGTACATGAAGCCCCCAAACCATAAGACAGTAAATCTGAATGAACATTAACTGTGGAAACTGGAATATTGAACTTTCCCTGCCCTGTGAGGAAGAGATTGGTTACCTGCCTAGCCTCAACCTGTGTAAATTACAAGTCATCTATATGATGCTCCAGCTCTCAGTTCTTTGCAGCAGAGACTATCTGCTCCACGCAAGGTGGAAATCTTGGCTGTCGCTCTCAACAGAAAATACTGAACAGAGAGGATGGTGGGACGTCATATGCGTCCCTCAAAGATTTCAGTCAGGACATATCAGTCGACAGGTCGGTGTGGTCCACTGGATGTGGCTTTGAGGAGGAAAACCACGGCACTCCACTGCATTCTTACTTCCCATCCGACCACCTTTTGCTCTGTGCCCTTAACAGTATTTCACGTGGCAGAGTCCTGACTGTAGAAAGATTTTATATGTGATGATGATTGATGGCAAGCCACTGGGAAATCTCTTGTTCTGCTAGGGCTTTTTAGATAGACAGATACGTTCAGCCTCTGTGGCTGCAGCTGTTGTACCACTGCCAAGTTCACTTTAAATAACAGAAAAATGTGGGCTGCTTAAATTGGCACTCTTTTTTTTTTTTTTTTTTTTTTATTCTTTTTCCTAGAGCTCCTTCTATGGGTTTTGGGACTTGTCAGTCCAAATGTCCGTCAAGATGCCAAGTGCCTATGACCCTGCTTGCAACAAGGGAACAGGGCAGTTTTCATGCAGAAATTCTCCGGGTAAGCCAAACAAATTATGTATTTGTTTTTGCTGGCAAATGTGACAGCAGCAGAGGTGTGGCTGGGACCAAGCTTGCCTGATGCTGAGGTCCAAGTGCTTTTCAGAGTCACTGGACAGAGAGAGGTCCTTTAGCATCTGTTTGATGACAGAAAAAAAGGGTGAAGATGAGACCACAAGACTTGATTATTCTAACCTCTCTCTCACAAGCCAGAGTGTTGTCCCACAAAGGTGACTATCCGTGCCTGTCTGTCCAGACATTGCCACCAGCATGGTGACTTATTCATCCTCATTTTACAGATTCAGGTCATATTGCTACCTCAGAATTGCTCTGGACTTAAATGACTAATCCATCTGTGTCAGCCTATGTGTAGCTCCACAACAACCCCTTGCCTGACATCATGAAACCTCAACAAATCTAAAATTACTGGAGAGACCCTGTGTAAATGTCCCAGCTCCAAAGTAGAGATGGCACAAATGCCCTCATTGGTTCAGGTTATAAAATAAGTATATAGATAGAGTTGGGCAGTGTGTGTGTGTAGTGAAGATTTCAAATCTTGGTAGTCTTGTTCAATTTAATGGGTGTTTTTCAAAATGTTTCAGAGTTCAGGTTTTGTTCAAGTGAACGTCCCACGTATTTGAACCCTGTGAGACTGAAAACCTCGGCCACAAGTCTCATGTGACTTTCTTATGAGATTTCCAGCTTTTCTGCCTCTGCTCTTGGCTTGAAGTACCATGAGAATATTTTTTTCATGGTATTTCAACAGGTCTAGTTTCAAATTCTAGACTTTATTAAAAAACCCTAAGAAAAGCTTTAAGGGTGGGGTGGCTTTCCTGTTTGAACTAAAAATGGGATAATGCCTGCAAATTTGCTGTCTGTGAGTGCATGCTTTGGAAATGAATAAGGGTTTGGGTCCAGCAATTTGATTTGAATTCTTCTCTAATTTTAACCTGTTTGGAATGTTCTGTATCTTTCTTATGCAGCATTCATGTTGGAGAGCAAATAACTGTTTGCTTCAGCTAATCAGCTAAGCTAGATATATCACTTTCCAAATATAAGAAGAGGTAGACAGTGCCATTCACTGACCCACCAAACACAGTAAAAGCTTAATGGTCTGAAAAACACTGTGCTTCCAAATTCACAGAACCATAGAATGGTTTGGGTTGGAAGGGACCTTGAAGACCCTCTAGTTCCAACCCCCCGCCGCGGGCAGGGACACCTTCCACCAGACCAGGTCGCTCCAAGCCCCATCCAACCTGGCCTTGGACACTGCCAGGGATGGGGC
>JAVJGH010000046.1:18233156-18254804 GCA_035590175.1 Aviceda leuphotes
AAACCCTTCTAGTGTGTTGAAGGAGGTGGGGAGTGGAGCACCAGTGCAAGCCCTCCCAGGTTGCAGATTCATTTTAGTTTTTGTTATTTGATACAAATGACAAGTCTGTCTTTAAAAAAGATTTATCAGAGCTCCTGGTGGTTTCTGAATTCTCTTGTTACGGTGCTTGCGAGCAGATGACTGTAGTGCCTGGCTGCAGGCAGCAGGGAGATGTCTGACTCCACAGGCGATCCCGACTGGCTACAAACCATCAAACACCCGCTGAAAACCGCAGCCTGAAATTGCTACCGAAGGAAAATGGGTCCTTTTGCCCAAAGAGCAATCCTGATGGCTACATCATCAAAGAGATTACAGCTGCTCGTTTGTTCACAAAAAGCACAGATGGAGAACACCAACACCATCTCCCGTTGCAGCATTAGTCCCTCTGGCTTATTCTCTATTTTGCTGAGCATCTCAAGAGGCAGGGGTTCATCGACTCCCAGTGGGAGCTAATCTCACCATCTAAAATAGGACATTTTTCTTTATTCTCAACTAGGCCATTAGCCGTACTGGGCATGTAGCCTGCCACAACAAGGTAGCGCGTCTGACTACAAATCTCTTTCTTAGGAAGTCTGCCTCCTTTTCTGGTGATCTAGGAGATTGCATTTCATCTGTAGGAATGCTCCTTGCCTGCTTTGAAAACAGTGTTTGGATATTACGGTAAATATCTCTTTAGGTGAAAAACAACCTACGCAGGCAGCTAAGCAAAATTATTAACGCTCTGCAGTCAAGCAGGGGCTGGATCCATTCATTTGCTTTGAACTCCTCTGGTTTTGTAATGCAGGTTGCGCTGTAGGAAATGGATTAAACGATGTCCATGAGGCATATAAGAGAGAAAAGTAATGTATCCACTTTCCATTTTCATGAATTTATCGCTACTTTAAAGATGCTCTGAGGGCACTGGTATATTTGGGAATTATGGTTTTGCTGGTTAGCAGCCAGGCACAGCAGTAAACTTGGATCAGCCTGGCTTACCAGAAAAGCGGTATTTTACGGTTGTCCCAATTTTTTGTTCTGCATTCAAATATATTTCCTGACATTGACTCATCTGACTGGGAATCTGCTCATGACATAAAACATCAAGGTCAGGAAAGCAGATGATCAAGATGCTTATCAAGACCTCCTGCCTGGGCTGGATTTGGCCAGAAACCCCATAAAGCAAGCAGTGAGATCACTCATGGAACAAGGGTAATTCCTACTAGCTCAGGGCTGACTCCCCGTTCTGTGATCGATGCCTTGAACTCAAAATGGGGTTCTGCTGACAGGCGTGGGGCGAGTGGGTAGCCAAAGCAAAATGCAGTCAACTGTAGTTATCTATTTTTAGACCTAAGGGAAACGAACTGGTTCCAGAGTTTAGCTGAGACATACAGAACTGGCCTGCCTTTCGTGTACCCTGAGGACTCCCACCTTGGATGGAGCAGGGAGTGGTTTGGTTTTTATTAATGCCAGACAGTGAGAAAGGACAACAGGGCACAGGGTCAGCGAGGACTGTTTAGCTGGCAACTAGAGGAGTTTTGAAAAGCCTGTGGTTTAACCCTGGGTGAATTCAATTTTTTCTGAGCATTCTTCAAAAGCAAACCTCATTGCCATGCGGCAGCAATGCTCACAAATCCCATGCTTACACAAGCAGACTCGTATCGGTGACTGCTGACCCGCTAGCTCTGCCTCCAGACTACCTTAAGGCAAGGAGAAGAGCCTTTGTTTTGTGAGCAAACCTAAAAATCCAGACAGTCTTGAAAATCCTGGGGGGAGAGGATCAGGCTTGATTGCAAAGAAAGGAGCAATTTACAAAAAATAACTATGGATTTCTAAAGCAACGCTAATCATCACTTGCTTGTTTCTCTGGTTCAGATTCATCTTTTTAGAAGTTGCCGTTAAGGGGAACAGAGTTGTGAAAACCTGAAGTTTTTCTGCCCACACTGTCATTTGTAGCAAATTTATATAGTAGGTACATTATATCTAAGGATTCTTCCTTTAGTTAATTTGTTGGCAAAGTACACAAATAGAGCTTCAGCAATATTGGGCTTTTGCTCTCTGCAAAATAACTTGGCTAGTCTATCAACCTGCCACTCAGTAAAAGTGTTCCTGCCATCCCCCAAAATATTAGAAATAAAAGGATATTGCATTGTGCTGCTAGAGTGGGGTCCAGCAAAAAGCTTCAAACCTGAGTAATATTTATCGGAGCTCTCAAGGGAAGGTCTGGCTTGGTCATGTCTCGGATCTTTCAATCTTCCTGGGACCGACTTGATTTTTCCCTTGGTGCTCTGATGTGCTACATGTGAATGTTGTCTGGGGGAGGCTTTACTGTAAGGCCAACAAAACCCTTTTACACAGGTAATTTTCCCAGGGGAAGGAGAACCTTCCTATCTGAGCCCCAGGTTTGGGAAACGGCCATTCAGTAACACAGACAAAGCCTGGGCTCTCCAAATAACGAAACCGTGCTGCATTAGCACGAATTGTCAAGGGTTTTAAGAGGAGGATAGGAAAGATATGCTGAATTATTTATGTTCATCGAGAACGGATAAAAATACCTTGAGAAAGGGGGAAAGTGTTTAATTGTGTGTGCAATGTATGTAAACGTGCATATGACATCAGAAATCTGATGAAGGAGAAACTGTACATACTTGAAATTTGTATGAATCTTGCTATTATATCTCCTGTGATCCACCTAAAAATAGACGGGACAGGGTACTTGGAGAGGCACAGAGGAGACCACCACCCAGTAAGTTGCTCCGTTACTGGTTTCCTACATGCTCTGAAGTGCATTACCTGATCAACTAGGCCTCGATTCGGAAAAGGACTGGACAATATCAGTAATTTTTGTATTTTCCTCAATAGTAGGATTTCTGGAATGGGCATCCTTGAAGGGAGGAGGGGTTGGGAACCTGCTCCCATGTAATTAAGTTGCAACACATCAGTTTTTCGGGACTGAAGGGACATTCCTTTCGAAGCATCTTGTGGCGAACTGCAGTGAGATCCTCTATAGCCCATTCCTGCTCTCAGCATCCCTCCCTTCCCTGTTCTGTTGTGATCCGATTCCAGATCCCTGTCTTTGCATCCTAATGGTTACGCTGCCAAACGAGCATATTAATTAGAGCTCTTCACCGTTCTCGCCCTGTGCCCCTGGCAGATTTCCACAGATACTTTTAGCCCCGTCTCTCTCGTCAGCCCATTGCATAGCTAAGTAAAAAACGCGGCTTTGAGATAGAGAGCAAGTTCTGTGGTGGACATAATTATAATTACAGTAGCTTTTTCTTTCGCGAGGTGTCAGATATCAGCAGTCTGTTCGTATTCAGGTTCTAATTAACAGTACAGCTTAGAAGAGGTTTTGAAATGGCTGCGTGGTGGTTTCAGCCCATCTATCTACTTAAGGTTGGATCCAGACTCCTGGGAGGTGCTGGAGGGGCAAATTGGCCCCCGTTTCTAACAACATCTAATAACTTCTTCCTTTGTGAAAGTGAAGAGAACTATTTTTCTTCTAGGCTCTTTCCATCAGTAGATATTGATCACTTAACAAAGCCAGTCTTTCAGCTAGAAAGGCCTTTGATTAAAATTTCACTTGGCAGCCTCTTGGATTAGATATTTTATCATCATCATGAACACTAGAGCCCCATAATATGAAAAAGTAAATGAAATGAGGAGGCAGTAACCCAAAGTGAGAAGTGGAAAATTATGTATTAAATGCCAGACACATACTCTTAGATACTACTGTGCCACTTTACACGTTGTACAGTCAATTAGATTTCATAGGGATGGGTGTAATCACTGCAGAAAGAAATCTCAGGGGCTACAAAGATTCTATTTAGTCTAAGTATTCTGAATAGTACCTGTAAATCTTACTGGTTTTGTTAAGAGGCTGTAGATTTTCTGCTATGTTCTTGTGGTAATTGGAATTCTCTCTGCCTTAGAAAACTGATTTTGTTTTGAATGAGAAACAGACTGTCCACTACAAAATCTGCTCTGATATAGCTGAAGTTTCAGCTTTCTCTTTGTTTTTACCAGAAAACTCCATACCACATAGGGAGAGAGCTGATATTACAAATAAATGCTATTGCAGATGAGTCAGCTGCAGAGGAGGAGAGAACTGTTCAAGTAACTTTCTGTAGAATGAAAAAAAAAATGTCTTTTGAGATTCAACAAAAAGGAGGAAGGCAGCACTTTAGCTGTAAGACAGCAGTGATATTCAGCGATGACAAAGGAAGATTTTTTTTTTAATGCAAGAACCAGGAAAAAAAAAAAGAATCTATTCCAAGTGATCCATTCTGGCACTTAGAGGCTACTGATAATGTCTAGGTGGGTGGTTTAACCCTTTCTTATGTGGTTAAGTTGTTGCAGCAAGGAACTCTTTAGGGGACAGTACAGCTAATGCCACCTTGAGCTGAATAATGAATTTGGTGAAGTGTGTTTCTCCAAAACAACATCCATTCTTAAGTTCATGATAAATAGTTGCACCCACAGCCATTCAGAGAGAATGAAGTAGTAAAAACAGATGAGAGAAGACTTAGAGACCTTCTGCCATTTCCCTCAGTAATGGGACGTATTTGGGGGCCTCCGATATCAAAGCTCTAGTGGCTTGAAAATTATTCAGGAGAAATGTGATCTTCTCTCACAAAAGAGTCAAGCTGGTGTTGAGGAGGACATGAAAGAAAGCAGACACACGACAATGTACTTACAGCTATTAACGAACTGTAAATTATTTGGTTTCCTGTGCTGCTTCCAAGTGCTAAGAAATTCAGTCAGCAAATCCCCAGGGAAAGGTTTGGTTCAACAAAAGGAACGCTCTATTTCTGTGACCTGGAGCTGCCAGTACTGCAGATACTGTGCAGGTCCAGGACACAGAAACCACCTCATGGAGATGGGATTCTGGGGAGAGAGCCACCAGGACAGGACAGCAAAGGACAGTAAGGGGAAGAGAAGCTCTCACAAGTCCCAGTTCTCACATTGGAGGTTTTGTGGCTATTGAAACTGAATTTGAATTGTTCTCTAAAACCCGCGTGCCTGCCCTTACACTGCACCCGCTACACAGCAGAACTAGATAAAACAGAAGCCAATTTGCTGATCCCTTGAGGTCTAAGTAGTTCAAAGTTCTCATAATCCAGGCAAGAAAGTGCCACGTGGTGTATCACCTTCTTCCTCTTCTTTGTCTTATAATGTTATGAGGTCCAGACGTCACCATGACCAGAAAAATACAGCTTCAAAGGTCACCACTACTGAATGTGCTGCAGCGTAGGTTTTCTATTTGAATAAAAGGCTTTCATGGCACAGTACTGAGGACCTGATCTCAGCTTTTCTGCCTGCTTGGTTGTGGTGGGCTGGAATATTTTCTTCCTGAATTTTCTCATCCAGTCACCATTTGTAGTCAGTTACTGTAAATGATAATTTTGCTCACTCAGCAGTACTAGAAGCTAATAAATTCAAGGAAAACTATTTGATAAAAACAAATTAACTCTCATTGATTTTAGTTTTTCACCTTGAGTCTTTTGTCTGTCATTTCACTATATTAATGACCTCATTACTAGTTCTGGAGAAGACTAAAAGTTATGGCCACTAAACTCAATCCATCAGTCACACATCTGCTGCTGACAACATGAAACGGTAATATACCACCAGAACAGGTTATTAAACTATTGCTGTAATGGAGGCAGCAGTGTGGGTCAGCCTTCTACTATTCATACTAAAATATATTTAGATCTCAAGAGCTCTACTCTGCAGTGACTCATGGGTGTGTGATATACATATTAATGACTTACGTTCCACTAACAACAAAAGTATGACGTTGTTTTTCAGGCAATTGCGTCTTTACAAGTATTTCTGGTTGATGTGTCACTGTTACATGTCATCAGCCTCAGAACTCCTGAGGCATCAGCCTTTCCTTGGCAGACTGTCATCCACACTTACCTTAATGCAGAATGTTTGCTATTGCGTTTTAGAAGAAATAGGTAGAATTGCCTTGGTGCTGTTGTGACAACAGAAATCCTCCTTTGCCGCTCTTCGGTATTGCTGGACGTGGGCCGGTAAAGGTAATATATACCCTGCACGTGCGTACAGGCGTGAAGGGCTTCAGCACCTTGGGATGACCTGCGCAACCTCAGCCGTGCGAGTGAGAGGCACTGTCACCCCAGCGTCCCTCTGCGGGCGATGGGGGCTCCCACCGGCGGGCGGGAGGTCTCTGTCGGGAAGCAGCCCGTGGAGGAAGGACCGCTCCTAGCTTGAGTGACTGCAGGGGGTGACGTGAACCTGGGGTCTCGTAATTAGGTCGTAAGCCTCAGACTCCGCTGTTCTCCAAGTTCATGCTACTGATCAAGGGGAATGGTTGTATGGCTAGAAGGCACATTACATATGTAACTAAATCTCAATTCACATTCGATAGCTAATATTTGTAAGACAGGCAGGCTTAAGGCCTTCTGTATCATTAAGGCCTTTTTTTTTTTCTATCAGATAGGAATGAAATTAGTTTCATTTATCAGCATAAAACCCAAGGCTCTGGTAGACAGCTACAGCGACTGAGTTTGGACTAATGGCTGAAACGCCGCCATCCCAGCCCTCTACACTCCTTCACTGAGGTTGTCACAGCCACTCTTATTTTATAGCCTTGCTTCCAGTCTCTTCCAGCCACGGCATGGTCCCAACCATCCAATTATCCTAAATGCCAATCTCTGTGATAGCCTATGCTAATAACCTTCAGCATTAGCAGAGCTAGTGGCCCTCAAGTATGAGAGGGCTGGTATTTCTCTTCATAAAATGATCTTGATAAACTCAAGATTATCAAGGCTTAATAACCAAAGTGTTGATGTTGGACAGCCTCAAAGTATTTATTAGTAATGTATATTAAACTAGGCCACCTATTTTGGCAGAATAGAATGTAGGTGGGTTGCCTTTAATTTACAAAGGCCAGAAGGCAATATTAACTAAGTGTATCCCACAATCTTATGAGCTTTAAATTACCTTGTATTAGGCATACCGCTTTTGTGTTTTAGCACTCCAGAATAAATTATCCCGTTTTTGTTACTACTCCCAAACTCCACTCCAAAGTAAACCTCGGTGAAGAACCTCAAGCAGCCAAGCAAGAAGGAAAGTATTAGATAAGGCACAAAAGTGTGGAGACACCAAGGCTAACAGACAGACAAGTAATAAATAACAATTCAGATTCTTATACCTGGATTCCAAAGCTGATTGTTTGTGTTCAGCCCCAAAACTTCAGAGAATTAAATGAATTTAGTCTATGGTATTTTTCCCTTTGTTGCCTTATTAGTTTGGAAACAAAGGTATTAATGTTGGATGGCTACTCCAAATACTGAACAGTTCTCCCTCTGGGCTTTAATAATTAAACCCATTCAGTGAAATGTATTCATTGCAGTGCTAAGTAAGACAAGGTGGTTTCAAAACCACCAGATTTAATGTTGATTAGAATATTTCCCTAGGCAGTGATAAGCACCAACAGCTGACTCAGAGTTTCTTGTTAAGTAGGATTTGAGTGTCTAATTCTCGTATCTGTGGAAAAAACCATTGTTATAGAGGAAGAGGTCAAAGGACGCACAAGCCAGAATCCACTATTTAATTCTACCTTAAGGCGAGCTTTAAGTATAGTTGTGTCTGCAAAATGGCTGTAGTTAGGGGCAGGATATTTTTGAAACCCAAAGAGCCCACTCTTAGCAAAAACACTCTCACTGGGTTTTAAAGACAGGTGGGTGAAGGGATAGGCTGACAGAATTATACTGCGAAAGGTTACGTCTGTCAGAAACCAACCCGAAACACACTGCATTAACTTTGCCCTTTAGTGAGGTAAATATTTATTGGCCACTGAAACAGAAACCTGCGCATTCGTTGCAGGGTGCTCCCAAAGTCATGCAAAAGACTGTGGAAGAAGCATCAAATACAGAAGCACAAGCTGCCCAGACTTTCATTTGTTTCTCTTCCCATTTCGATTCACAGCTTACAATGTCTTTATGATAGCACAGCTACAAATAAGCTGGCTGTTCATCCACCGTGAAATGATTTTTTAAATTTGTATCCATTATCAGAGTAGGAAGAGGCACTGCTCCTCTTGTTTATTGTGCTAGCGAAAGAGCTTCCAGTAACGCAAAGATTATTGAAAAGGATAGCTGGATGTCATCTTGGTTTGCTAACTCTGTTGAGCTAGTTCGCAACACCCGTGCCAGCTTCTTAAGAGTGTTTGTTGGCCTCGTCTTGTTTCAACTAATTAGTTGGATATAATGGTCTTGCCTGAAGCATCAAATAAAAGAGTATAGGTTTTGTTAACGACTGGCATTCAATTTGATTCTGATTCCCTAGCAAGGAACTTGAGGTGCTATAGGAACCCAACTAGTATTTTCTTCTGTGCTTTCCAGACTTTTGCTTCAGTATTTCATTGTACAGCAGAAGATACAATTCCTCCAGTCTCGTTCAGACTTAAGTCAAAACTGACAGATACTTGCATGTTTTACCGAGTTTATGCCTAAAGTGTAACTACAGCGTGTCACAGGACAGAGCCTGTGATGAAGTCATGCCAGTGGTGGTCACCTAGCAAAAAGGAGCTATTTCTTAGCCTGCCCTACTCACATGAGTAATTCCATCTACACTTGTCATAAAGCCAGTCTTGACGGGACAGTGGCTGGTATATTCGCAATATACCATTATTTGAGATGTACTGTCTCTGCGTTGGGTATTTTGACAACAAATGATAAGGACTCCTTGCTCTGGCGAGATTGAAACCGAACATAGACAAGACAGAAGAAGGGAGAAGTTAATGCAGATTCCCATTATATTGCCCAGTCTTCTGGATGGTCTGCAGTAGGAGGAGTTGTACCCTCTTTTCTTCTATATTTTGTTAGCAATATCTGTGAAAGTGGGAGAAACCATTGATGTAACTCACTTAACCATTTCCATCTGTACCTCTGTACAGTTCTTTAAGAATATGCAATTTAACTACTCCATCCCTCCCAGGCTATATGCAACATTTCTTCCCTTCTACAAATTATTTGGCAAGTCTAAATGTAAACATATGAAGATGCTTTCATCATCTTCTCTGAGACATTCTACAGCTTGTCCCACTCTACACAGATGTAGGAAGCCCATTTCAAGAACAATAGTCAAACTAATTAATTTGCAGTTTATTCCTGTTATCTTTGGAAACTCCAGTGTCTGGAACATGCACTGCCTCATGCAGAAAACTGGCAGGGAAATTTTTCTTGTTATTTAGAAGAAATTGTCAACTAGATGAATATGAAGGCTTGAGAAATCCATTAGAAGGCTCAAAACTAGTCGGTTATCTCTCTTCATTCTTCTACTTCTGCACTTTAGCATGAGTCTAAGAGATTTCTGTCATCATTTAAGAGTCATGGCTTAAATGGAGGAAGACAACTTGAAAATGGAATCATTTATCAACAGACTTAAATTAAACAATGTTGAGAAATCCTTCTAGTTGCGAAGGAAAAAAACGGAAACCCTTCTCTCTGCAAAAAAATGCAAACTTCACAGACAGTAAGAGCGAGCCAGCAGTAATCTATTCCAATAGTATTTGAGGAGGCATATGTTTATGGCAAAGTAACTTCGAGGCATCACAAAAGATAATAATTGGAGCTATTTTAGTCTCTAATGTTTCACAATCTGCATCACAGCACGACCCATTAATATATCTAAGTTGTAAACTGTTCTCAGTTCCTCGCACTCTGTTTCTCTCGAGCTTCTGAGCAGAATAGCTTTGAATGAAATACAAGTTAAGATTCTATTGTCAGGGATTGTATGAGATGAGAGAATGGAATAGACCTTTACTTGAAAGGGCAGAAGAAAGAGCTATTGAAAAGATATTTGTGTTACACCAAAGCCTTTTTAGTAGGAAGAGGTTTAAGTAAACATAAATGCACTTTATGGCTCTTTAATGCTGCCAGCATGAGAACCAGACCCTCTTCATTGCACAGTGTCTTAAAAGGTTTTAATATAAGAAGCGGAAGAGCTGCATGGAGAGACAGAGTACATTCCAGCAGATAGAAAATAAGTCAACTCTTTTTTTCCCTACTCCTTCAAAGGTTGCTCATCCATTCTGATGTAATTTCCCATTTTGTTCTGCCTTAGACTGCAGCGTGTTGCTTCTCCAGCCACCTCCAACCCCTTCTAGGCAGGTCTAATTTGCTTTTTTTGAGTCTGACCTGAAACACGACAAAGCTAAAATCTTTTCCCATTGGCTTCAGCAGCTGCAATGTGAGGTCCTTAAAATACAGTTCTGATCTCAGTTCTACTGGTGTTGCATTGATGTAAATTCATTGGCTGCAGTGGAGTTTTGATAATTATGTTGTTGTAGAGTAAGAACTAAATCAAGGCATCAGTGACAAATGATGAAACTGAAAAAATAAACTTTGGTGTCAAAGGCCACTTCAGCTGGGGGGTTGTGCAAATAGTCTCACAAAAAGCAAAGCATAAAGGAAACAAGGAAAATAAACTATCTAGCAGTTGTCCCAGTGCTTTCAGACACTGGTTCCTGTGATTCTATGAACAACAGAGATCTGAAAATATTTACTAATCCCTTTTTGCAATACTTAACCATATTCAGCTGTGATTCTTAAAGAGAACACCCGCTGGCATGTAATTTCTCATGCGGAGGAAATCTACTCTTTATATCACCAACAGGTATTTTATTTTACTTTCACGAACTCTGTGTCAGCAGCATGAAGGCGTTTCTTATCTGCAGAAATTCCCAGGAGAAGTTAGTGACACAAACAGCGGGAGCTTGAGCAGCGGCAAGAGCAGGGGAGCAGCGTGCTCTTCCCATGTTGCGTTGGTGGTTCCGATGACAAGTCTTTGGCATCACGGGACGCTCACTGGAGCCAAAAGACCACGGGCAAACTTCACTGTTTCTATTTTTGTGATTTGTAGGGGTTTTTTAACAATTTCATGCTCCCTTTTCTGCTAGAGCAAAGCTGCGGTGCCTTTGTAGTCACACCTTTCCTTGTGGGCTTTCCAGAATATTGCATTACTCGGCCAGATCTGTCAAAGTGCTTACGAGGATGTGAGCTATGTTATTTACCATAAAACAAGAGGAAAAGTATACCTAATACCCCTATTCCCCTGGCTGTTTTGGCATTAGGGGAACTGTAGATTAATTATGAGTCCTGCTGGCTGCTTGACAGTAAAATCCTCAAGATTTAACTTTTTCAATAAATTACTGAAATGCAAACATAATTCAGTACAATCTAGGAATGCCTTGGCATTGCAATGTAAGATTTAATAGTAATTCCTTGTACTTTCTGTTCTCTGGATGAGAGGTGCTTTATAAATATAAGAGTGTGTTTATTTCAAAAGAGCTTAACTTGATGGGTGCAAAGCCCCTCATAAGACTGTAGGACTCTGGTCGCACGTTTCTTTTCCTTCTGTGGCAAACACATTTTCAGCGATTCCCTTGTTCCCTGTTTCACAGTTACTGTAATTTCTGTAACACTCTTTCGCTTGTGTTGATCCATCGGATTGCATAGCCATGCCTTAAACCTGATTTTGCAAACCGCTCTGTTTTAAATATTTGGATCTATTTCCTGGTGGAGGCACCAAATAGCTGGAGCGGCGCTGCTGCGGGAAGAGTATTTTCCCTCCCAGGGGAGGGGGTGACCGGCAGGAGACACAGAGGGGAAACTAGATCTCCTTCCCAAGGGAGAGCAGTATCCAAAAACTGGGGGCACCGCGGGCTCGAAGTCTGTTTTACGTTGAGACACTTAACTGGCAATGGGGAGGTGGAGGCTTTTAAAGAGATGGATCCGCATCTCGGGGGTTTTGGAGGGCACCTTGGCATAGGAGGTGCCTAATTCTTGTTCTTCTCGAGGCATTAACACCTCTGATGAGTCCTCTCTTTGGCAAGTACGCGCCCCCAGGTTCCAAATGTGTCGCCTACTCTATTTGCCTTATCAGTTGTAGTGATTTTTTTCCCCCGTATGGCTATCGCTTCTGTCTCGATCGGTGGTACCTAGGTGTGTGCTGCTTTTGGGGGGCTGGTAATGTGTGTAACACAAACACTGAAGAAAATTATACGTTAGCAACCAGTGACAGAGAAAAATGCCAGTCTGCTGGGTGGCACTGGTATTAGCTTTTATTTGCTTTCCAAACATATTTGCCCTAAAGTGATTTGCCAAGAAAGGCAGCAGAAAGGAAAAAAGAGAGTGAGTGTGTTAAATATAGAATGTATTTCTACATTGTGCTAATATCATCACGAGGACGTGGGTCATCCAGGCAACAGAAACAATCCGTGCAGATCTCCGAGCCGAGGCACGTGCTGCGAATAGCAAGGCCTTAAAGCAATGGCTGCAGCAACCGGTTTGTGACCAGGGCTGGTTTATTCAAGGAATGGGTTATGAATCTGTCATTTCAAAGCAGCTACGTTCCTAAAAATCAAAGCCCGTACGCAGTCATTCGAAAAAAGATGAGGGAGCTGCATAGACCTACTTGGTCCCCACAAGCAGCTCGCTCAGGGCCGAAGGTGTGTAGCCTTTTCTGTGTTATACGGCTGGACAAAGGAAGAGCATGGAGATAAAATGATTTGTCCTAGTTATGTATGCAGAGGACTGAGAAAAGCACACCAAGGATATGTTAAAGCAACATGTCCATCTACTAATGCAGAATTTTTTCCCTGTGATAGATTTCCCTGTTCAACTCTAGGTAATTTGAGCAATAGGACACTTGAATCCCTTGGGAATTGTGAATACAAGGCACCTGACAACCACATTATTTACTTATGCTGGAAGAGGTCTGCTACTCTTTTAATACACATAACATTTTCTATGTCTCTGTGCAGCAGGTTGGGTTTTTTGTTTGTGGGGTTTTTGGGGGTTTTTTTTGGTTTTTTTTGTAGCAGGGATTTAACCTTGGATCTTTTAATTTAAAGAACAAGGCTTTATGTCTATAGTAAAAGATTGAGCTGTTAGTTTATACCACCTCAAAGATTTCGGTCACTGGAGGGTGACAGAATTATGTAAGGGAAGCACAGACTACCCACTTAGCAGCACTCCTGGTCCTAACTCGCAGCTATTGAGTTAGCAGTAGGTTGTGAAAAATTTTCACATCATTACATTAACGAAACAATTCCATTGACAGTGATTGAGCCAATCTGTTCAGCCCTGACAGTGAGAAATCTCTTCTCTGCCTGCAAGGGCAATTTGTGTAATTATACACATGTCAATGAAAGGAGATAAGGAATAAATCAGCGTCACTGTACTAAACCACAGCCCATTTTGTCCATCAACATGAAGTGAAGTATCTTCTTGTATCAACACCCTTTACCTTTCTTGATATCTTTTAGTTCTCAAATCTCCTGCCTTGTCCATAGAGGGTTAAAATTCTTGGTTGTTTTTTTTAAAAAAAAAACCACCAACACCCTCATTTTTCCATCTGCTACAGAAAAATAACCCCTCTGTCCCATCTGAGAATATTGCTGTCCCGTGCAACGCTGCCAGGCTCCAGGACAGCAGTAGGGCGGAGGGGTGAGAACTCCTGCACCCCGAACCCACTTCTACCAAAGCATGTAAGAGCTGTCAGGCACTTGTATGCTCATATAGCCTGTAAGTCCTTATTCCTGCAGGCAAAGACCCAGCGGACCCAAGGCAATTATTGTTCTTAAATGTAACCAGTGTGCAAGGTTTAAAGTACTTGGAATAAACAACTGCTGTAAATCGCAAGGCTGGTTGAGGCTGCGTCTTAGAGAAAGCTTTGTAAACAGCCATCTCCTACTCCCCTTCCTTGAGGTGTCTGTGCTATACAGATCACGGGCACTGCCCAGACTGAAAAGCCCTTTCAGTTACAAACTAGGCAGGATTCTTGCGTTTTTCTTATAAGACCTAGCAATAGACCCTGATTTAATTTGGTGTCTCTGGATTATACCGTAATGAAAATAACTGCATAACCACCGTAACAATTGCAATAGTAATGCTCCAATTACTGTAGAGCTCTAAACAAGCGTGACTGCAGGGTTTTAGAAGCAGAACTGATACAGTCAATAATCATCTTTAAGACATAGTATTTGATGCTCAGCATATGGCAGTCAATGGAAAGCTTCCCAGCTATTTTCATTAGGTCCGATCGAGTCTCTTTCCATCACCATTTGAGCACCACTTTTGAAAAAAGTACTGAACAAACACCACGGTTTACACCTTGTGCTTCATTTCAGCCAAGTGCAGGGTTTCACATGAAACTTGTCTGCAATTAAAACTGACAGTGGGATCCTCCTATAAATCACCAAAAATTAGGTGCTGCTTTTAAACTGACTTGTATGGCAGAATATTTTATTTTTAGCAAGGTGAGAGTAAGTCCAAAGTGCAAATAAACCCAATTTCTCTAGCTCCAATAAATGGAATGGGTATCTTGCAAATACCAGTGCATCTTTTCTATGAACCAAGTGATGGTGGGTTAAGACAAGGTGCTCTTATCTGAATCTGATTAAAAAACATTAACCTGCAGGCTGCTTCCTAGGCTTTCTTTAGAGGAGGATGCATAATCTCCCCTGCTGGCTACTAAAAATGTTGGCCGCTCTTGGAAACTTCATCACTCTTGTTTCATGGAAAAGGTAAAAAGTTATTAGCAGGTACAGGGGAAGTCAAAGAACATAAAAAGCTGAAAATGGATAGCCAGTATTAAAAACTAAAATAAAACTAGGTTGGATAGCTTAAACCATTTAACTGGGTGATTTAGCAGTAGGTCTAGAAGAGGACAGCAAACTTCTGTCTGTACAAAACTGTTGAGGAGTGAGTGCCATCCAAACACAGCTGAGAATTTTCTGCCCTTCCCTTTCCTGTACTCTCACATAGGAGGAAAGCATACAAATGGTACTGGCCCGCTTTTGATGATGATATAGCTCCAGCAGATGGATAATCAAGTAAGCCATCTAAGAAGCGACATGTAAGAGAATTATAGGAAGGCAGTAGCTGTTTCTAGCCTAGGATGGAGAAAAAAATATTTGTGACCCATTGGGGGATGTCAGAGGATAATTTTATGCCTCATCACAAAAGATGACCAAGGCCGTTTAAGGGGACTGAGGGAAAAGAAGCAGGCATTCTGAGAAATAAACGTTCTGTGTTATAATAATGAAGGTTTGTGTTTTGTTTTTTTTTTGTTGTTGTTTTTGTTTGTTTTGTTTTTTTAATAAACAAACCAATCAAGTGAAGTTCGAAACTCAAGAGCTTAGGAAAAGACTTATTTTCCACCAGTAACAGGATTTCCATACCTGACCACCGCTGCTCTCTACACCTTCCCCCGTGGTATACGTTCTAGCTGCTGCAGGTTTGGGCAGTGCACTGACTGACTTCTCATGGCAGTTTGTAAGGTCCTGCTGTACATTAAATTCACCAGCGTACTGAAGACCAGCAGAAATGCTCTGTGCTTTACTCTTCGAAGCGAGTCCTTGGACTTGCCTTTGCTGCTGCACAGTCTGTCTGCATCACGGGCGAGTTCTACCCTGAGAGGACAGCACACAAAGGGTGGGAAACGAATCCCTCTGGGTTTCAATTTTAACATATTTGTACCTAGAAGCAGGATTTGTGCAGCTTTTCTTGAGTCTGTTTCTGATCGGCTGCTGTGAGAGCTTGTGCGTGGCCTGACCAGATGTCACTTGCTGCCAGAAAACAGCCCAGAAACACAAAACACAGCGTCCTCCTAGATTTTCTAATACCCTCTTAACAGCTGTATCCTAAACTGGGGTGTTTAGTGCCTGTTTGAAAAAACATTTCAAACAAATCTACGGTTTCCTCATTTACCTCTCTGTTCGTACTGTTCTAATGTGTGTGAAGAAGAGCTGTTGGCAGGGTTTTGAGATTGCAAATGCTCTGACTGTCTACAAACGAGGTACAGTGTGGCACTCGCAAGACTTAAATAAAATTCTTCAGCAGTGACACTGAAAGCATTTGACCAAAAGAGTCAGTAATAGCTCAAAGGCCTCCAAGGAGCAAAGCAGTGGTATTTGTACCTCAAAGTTTACCCAAATTCAGTAACAGACCTAACTCTTTTACTGAGTGGTGCCCAAGCATGTAGCACAGTCTACTCTTTTTAATGTCTGCATCTCTCCTTAGCAAGTTCAAAATGGGTGAAACAAAACTCTCTTCTGGCTGGTACATTATGGAAACCCCTTAGATCTGGTACACACAACCAACCTGATCCAGCTTTACCAAACTTAGCCTCAGACTTTTGCAGCTGCTCTGATTAAACTTGCTAAAATAAAGCAGAAATCTTAGGACTTGCTGGAAAGGCAACCCAGCATAATGAAACAAAAGAAATTGAGAGCTTAGTAGTAAAGAGGGCCAAATTCTAAAGAACCTGAATTCATTGAAATGTATGCAATTGATTTCAGTGGGAGCAGAAGTTGGCTCAAAATAGACTTGATTAATTAACAATAATGATATTTTGGCAGAGTCCTCCTAAGCCACAGAGGAGCAGTCTATGCAATTACCATTGCAAAATCATCATAAATATTTGGCTGCATTTGCTATATTAAATAAAAAGTCTACAGAAAGCTAATGGATTGAGTGGATTCTGTATGCAGAAGAGGGCCTGTGATTAAGCACCAGAGCACCATGGAGAAGAAACAGGACTTCACAGAAGTCCATGGCAAAATTCCCACAGACTTCAGGAGGATGCGATTTCACTTAGTACGACTATCTGTGAAGATGGGAACATTTGCCTAATGCTAGCTTTGTGCCAGCACGCTATCAGCTTTGTGAACAAACCGGCAGCTGTTCCAGCTTGCCCAGACCTTTAGCTGAAAGCATCTGCTACCTCACGAACTGAATTCCCAAATCCCTCCTGTCCCGGGTCTGATTGAAATTCTGGGAGTGTGTGACTCGGAGCTGTAACTTGCAGACTGGGGAAACAACAAAATAAAAGGGAAAAACAAACCCGAGTATTGGATTTGAAGTGATGGAAGAGGGCAAAACTTGCGGCTACTCTAACGACGTTTTTGGTTTCTTTTGTTCAACAGCCTGCTAAGTGATAGTCACTCGGACTACTAACCACAGGGGAAAAGAAAATTATTACTAGGCTTCTTAATTATATAAACCATTTCTAGGCTTCCAATCAAACACCTGTTTAGCTAATTAGGTGTGTACCTTGTGACCTGCTGTGTTCCCTAGAATGAACGTACTGATGTTTCATTGACCAGGTGTAGGTTGACACTTTTAACCTGGACAAAGCAGAACTTCTCACCTTACTGCTCTCAACTCAGCTAGTCCTGAGAGAATGAGAGCCCAAACATCCCAGACACATGTAATGGCTACAGAGGAATGGCCAGGAACCCTTCACCCTGCTGGTTCCCAAAATCCAGGTTAGCTCCCCTGCCAGTCTCCTACATCAGGCTGTGTGTCGTTCAGCGTCTGGCTCATCTTTTGCAGCAGGAATTTCAGTTGGATGGATGATGCTGTTACTCTGCATTGCTAAGATAAAGTCTCATTTATTTCTTATCTCATTGGCACTGAGGGATAATTGAAACACAGTCTTACAGTTTGGGTCTTTATAAATATCAGTTGGTAAGAGTGGAGAATTTTGTCTTCTGAATTATAATTATGCTCATCTCTGACCTATATTTTATTAACCATGTTTTATTATCCTCCCAGTTTATAGTAACTGCACTAGCAGGAACGGCCAACTATATGGTTCGCTGATTGACATGTGATTTTCTACTGTGTGATTAAATCAGGAAAAATGAGAGTCTAATATTCCCAAGACTAGCACCTTCAAAACGCCCCTGGAACTCCTTTTAGCTAACCATAACCTGCTGATCACCATGTTCCTCGCTGATATTTTAACTGACTTTCAGGAACAATGAAATATTAATTAATATTTTGTCTAAAGCATTTGCACATTTGGTGGTATGACTTGTTTACTGCTAGGTCATGGCAAAAAGTAAGAAAAAGAGTCCTGTGATAGGATAAAATTCCTCATCATACCACTCAGTGGGGAAAGCAAAATACAAGGCGTTAAGAAATCAAAGAAATTTAGAGGCTACTGATGAAGAAAATAATGCAGCTTTTTTGGAGGCTGTAAAGGCCTTTAAGAGAAGGAAGGATATTGGTGTGGTGGCTATTGATATTATTTTCAGTCTGCATTTGGAGGCAGTATTGCCTTGATCGCGGTTATTGCTGTGCTGTGTAATAAAAGAACTCTCCAAATCATCCTTCAGCATAAGTTTACTGTCCAGTACAAATTATAACTAAATACGCTGAGGCAGGCAGCAGAAGAGAAAGAAGGAAAAGCAGACCAATATTGTAAAAAAGCTGTTAGTTAAAAGCAGTATTGATCCGCTCCCTCTGAATTTCCACACGTAACTTGCTCAAACTCCCACTGAAAATGTTTATTCCGTTAATATATCTTCCTGTAATATATACTACCAGTTTATGATAGCTTGAGACAATGAAAAGCTATGAACAACGTAGCGTGGACCCAAACACTACAACAAGCTAATCGCTGCTGACTGCAGTGCCGGCAGCGGTGTTACCCATCTCCAGCACTATTTTTTGACCTCTGTTGTCTGAAAGATTGCAATAAACCCTGTTCTGAGCTTGCTGTCTTTGACTGAGGAGGGAAAGCTTTTTGAGACTGAGTCTTCAGCTGCAGACAAAACTGTTGGAGTGCCTCATCCATTGGGATATCCTCGCTGGTACCCACTGAACTAGAAGACAACTCACCCTATGCCCAGCTGGCCTCTGGCTGTTAGGAAAGAAAAGTGGGGTAGACCACGTTTTCAGTGATGTCAGATATGTAGATTGGGGGGAATTTCCAGGATTGTACAAGGAAGCACAGCTTCAGAGCCAGAAATGCTGCACCCTGAAATCTTCTAACAGGATTGACGGGCACGAACACACACAAGATGCACGGAGCCAAGCGGATCGGAAGCGTATGACAACCGTGCGGCTTTACTCACTGCCATTAGCGGACCTTCTCCCTCACCGCCAGATGCTGCAAGAGGCCACGAGAGCAAGAGCAGACCTCAATGACATTACAAAGCCAGTCTGCAGCTTATAGACCCCTCATTTACTACCCCAATGGGGTCTGTGAAAGGAAGCCCATACTTTAGAAGAAAGAATTGATTAAATCTTGCTAATAGCTCTCTGAGACTTCACGAAAATGCATATTGAGGAGGATAACATCATCAAGTCAGCCTTGGTTACCGCGGTTATTCTGTTATATCTACCCATGAATGATGGAGTCTTCCTAGCAAATCCTGCTGGGACGGTAAGGATTCGATATCTGGCATTTGTATAGCTAAGCCATTCTCTCACCATTTAGACCTATGTGTATGCTCTCGTCATGGTGATATGTCTTGCTTCTGGATTCTAAAATGAGTAAGATCCTATTAGCAGTGGGAACTGAGTGTGATTGGCTAGAGAACTGGAGATGTTCCAGTTGTGCTAATAATATTTTTTGCTTGGAGACAATAACAATCCAGTTATGTTAATTTTTTGCCTGGCGCATACAGTGTGCGATGTACAATACTGGCCATAAGTGTTTTTATGAGTGCTTAACGCACACACTTAAATTTTGCAAAGCAGCTGTCAGAATTAAATGCGTAACAAATCAGATGGATAATCAGCATGTGAATACGTAAGGAACTGTGTCTGCGAATGAGGCGTGCTATTTTTAAAACCCTGGGGAGCTCTGCCACCAGATGGGCTTTTTTTCAGCTATGAGTATTCCTCAAAACAGTTTGGTTTTGGCGATATACAATATCTAGTAACTTTTAAATACCTTTCTGAAATTGCTCATTCTGTCTCGTAGATATGTAGCTGATGCGGGCATCCTCACCCCACCAAGGGGAGCCCTTGTTTCAGGCAATTTAAGCCTTGTTGTCCTTGATATTAATGGCTGCATGTGATTACACGTGGATGGTTTTGCACATATAACCGTGTTCTTTTCATTCTTATTCCACACTGCGTGTTTTGTAACCAAGTCATCTGGTATTTTAGGCAGGGATTAATCAAGACTAAGGAAGTTAAGTCCAAACCTGCAAGTATTTAAAGACAAAAAGTCTACTGATTTTAGGAGTTAAACACCTAGACAGGAATTAAGTTCCTGCATACATTTGTAGCCCTGGGCATTAAACATCCAGTCAATTCACGAAAGCCAGTGTAAATAAACCACTTGACATCCTTAGGCTATTTGGAAAATGCTAAGTAAGGTTTTGTCATATATAATTCAAACTTGATCAAACCATATGCAGACTTGAGAGCTAGGATTTTAGAAGAAAGTCAAAGCACTGTAGGTGATAGCACCTGTTCTTCAGTAATTTTTCTTCCTGTGTCTCTGATGTGCTAATTCTTCTCCCTGCTCCTAAACAAGCAGGAGTGCCAACTTCCACTAAAAGGTGCAAGAAGTGGATGAGCTAGAACACAGAGGGTTTTCTACTCTTAAATATAAGTTCCTTAGACTCTGAAATCACTGACCAAGTGCTCAGTTGTACCACGTTCCACCTTCGTGACAACATTTTCTGCTAAAACATGTCTGTGATTACTTTTCTATTAATGGCCAATGACTTGATAAGCCTCCTGCAAACTTCCCCAGGATTTCAGGCTTTAGTCTGAACAAGATAATAGTATTTATTTGTACGAAAAAAATCTTGTCAAGAAGTTTGAAGTTTCTTATGGCCATTAATTAAGCTTGAAAAATACATACCAGCATTACTATTACCACTTCATGCCTGGCTAAACCTATGCAGGATGAAGTGAAGAGAGCAGCTTGATATGCTTATGAAAAAAATGTGCGATGAGGAGGAGATGATACAGAAACATTGATATAATTAACAGAAAACTTGTTTTCCTAGTTTGATCAAGGACTAGAGGCTCGTCTCATATCTGTTAAATACTCAAAATACACCACAGCATCCTATCAGTTATTTCTCTTTGCATTGAAATAACTACTGGAACAGGACTTCAGCATCTCATGTAAACATCATTAGCACTCATACTTCTAATTCTGGGATAGCGAAGAATTTTCCCCCTCCTTTCTTTGTTTTTCTTTGTTTCCCCTTTCTCCCACTGTGACCAGGAATACCATTTTTGTTGCATGTGGTACATATGTTCCCACGAAAAGTTTGGGTTTTGAGAAGCTGACATTTTCCAGCGGAAACCCATTTCATGAGAAAATCTCCAGCCAGCCCCTTCGCCAGCTACAGCCAGTATTCCTTTCGCGGGCCCAGATCCAGCAGCAATCACACAAGTATCAACAAAACTCATTCCGTGGACCTCACAGGAGGGATCCTGACAGCAGAATCTGGCCCACTGGGGGGGATGGTACTGGGTTCTGCAAACGTGTTGCTACCAGCTGTTTTCAACCGGGCATCAGCTGTGTATATCATACACATCGCTGCATTAAGTTCTGATTAAGCAAATACCTCCTGCAGAGGTACCCAAAATCCAGCTTAGGCTTTGGTGGTGGTCTTCACAAGCCCTCCCAGCTCAGCCTGCTCCCGTAGAGAATATTTATTACATACATTTCTGCCTTATTCCGGGGTGCTACAATGCTCTCCTTGTGTGGCTGGGGGAGCCTGCCTGTTTTATTACACATCTCCCTTTTCCATACAGATACAGGCATAAAGAAACCTTTACAGCAACCACAGCTTGGTTCTTCTGTCTACTGCCTGTTGATAGTATATCTCAC
>JAVJGH010000046.1:18263830-18276675 GCA_035590175.1 Aviceda leuphotes
GTACATTCCAATCCTTTCATTATTACTGTTATCATTTTATTAGTGTTATCATTATCGTTATTAGTTTCTTCTGTTCTGTTCTATTAAACTGTTCTTATCTCAACCCACGAGTTTTACTTCTTTTCCCAATTTTCTTCCCCATCCCACTGAGGGGTGGGGAGTGAGTGAGCGGCTGCGTGGTGCTGAGTCGCTGGCGGGGGTTAAACCACGACAGTTTGTTTTTAAAATCTCTCTGCTTTATAAAGAGACAGTAAACAACTACCAGAAGCTTCTAAGGCACCTCTCAAAACTCTGGATTCTGACTTGCTCTGTAGCATGGAAGAAATCATCTAGGAGGAGAAGTTGACCATCACAGGCTTCAGCCACCGGTGACCTGATGTAACCGCCTCACCCTCTCACTACGCTCTCTGTTAATCTGCACAGCACTTAGTCCCCGAGGTCCGTAACTGCGATACCTACTACCTTCTTCTTAGCTATGTGGAGTTGTATGTCATCTTTACATCTCCCATGTTGTATGTCATCTTTACAAAGACACCCTGATTGCATGAAAAAAGTCAGGCGTTAAGTACTCAGTGTTTTCTATGTTTTATTTTAGACAAGAAATCTTACCAGAAAGGTACAAGGCAACCCCTGAAATGCTCTGTGGTTTTTCTCTGTGCATTTGAATTTAAAAAGTCACCATAAACATAATGCATTGTGGTCTAAAACTAAGGAACTCTCCTATTTGCAAGCAGTATGTATTGTTCCCCTCTGCACCCTGAACTAATTGGAGTATGTTTTAATGTCCTGAGGTTTTATTAATGAACAATATTTCATTCAAAGCTAATTAAAATCTCTAGGCAGACCATGCTAAGCAATCGAGATGCCAAATCTGAAAGCAGAGAACAGGTGAGCAGACAGCCTAATAACTATAATTATTTTGTTGGGAAGTAGGAAGGAGGGGGAATAAAGCCCACACATTAAAGACTCATAAATACAAAACACTTAAGAAAGTTGTCATGTATCTTGAGCCACCATAAGTAATTCACTGATGCTGCTGTAAAAAACTTGGTTTAAAGATATTATTCTGCAAAAGACATTTAGACCCGGTTCTCGGGACATTGCTACTCCGCTGAGGCAGAAAAATCTTACATCAGGAGACTTCTGCTAGGATGAAGGGCCCCTCCCACAGAGTGAACTTGTTGGAGAATGAGGGGCACGACACCCGTTTTTTCAATCTTTCAGAAGATGTTGCTGGGGAACAGAAGGCATGGTCCAAAAAACTGCAGTCTAGCCATTCTTGAAAGCTCTTGAAGGCTGTAAGAGCTCGTAGGAATTTACAGCAGCTCTGGAGCTTCTTAGACTTTTTCTTAGACTGCATAGGGGAAGGGGAAATATAAAATTCATCATAACTTCTGGCATGGGTCATCTCACCCAGGGGGAATGCGGCGAGGTGGGTAAGAAGCCATGACAGCTGGGATGTGAGCACCGTCTGCGGTCTGTCTTTTACAGAAGACACCAGGCTACTTCGTGGCCTCTGCACTTCCCCAGCCTCATCTTGGAAATCACATTTTGCTTTATTGATTTATTTCTTAGCTTTCTTGTGAGAGGTTCCTCCTCTGTTATTTCCCCTCAGGCTTTTCTATCATGCAGAATTTGATTTCCTCCTAGCCGCTCCTTACCTGCTGCTGGAGTTAACCCTTGCCTTACTGCCTGGAGTTTGTAAACCCATCTCAATCACCTCTAGAACAAATCAAATCCCAAACGGTTTCTGTTAGTCCAGCTTCCTGCATTTCACATATCTAATTACCTCCCTTGGACAGTTGAGAAATCTAATACTTACATCAGCTTGGGGCAAGGGGGGGGTGGTGGGGGTGGTGTGGTTAAAATCTTTCTTCTTCACTTCCAGAAAAACTGGAGAAATGTGGATTTTAGAGTCCAACCCGTGAAAAAGTTTCATGTAGTGTGAGCCGGGGTATCTGGAGATCCTTATCTGCAGTCTGGCACTCAAAGCAGCAGGAAGTCACCTGAACGTGCAATCGGGAGAAAAGAAAACAGCCTGATTCAAAATGTTCAGAGAATATTCTCTGTTGTGGTCCAATGCTACCTACTGTTACTGCTTGAAACCAGAGCCCTGTTATTCCATGAGCTAGCGAGATTGAGAGTGATGTTTGCTTTCTGAAGAAATTAAGTATGAGGCAAAAGATAAGAAAGGAAACAAACAGACAAAAGCAATGAAATGCAGGTGTCTGAACAACTTTAAGGATCTGAACCTGACTGTTCCCCAAACAGCCACAAAGGAAATTTCAGTGTAATCTCTCACACCCCTTCTCTCCAACCCCACTTCCCAATACCTCTCTTTTTAAAGTCTCCCGTGCCAGCCTTGTTATGTACAGCCAGGCTCTGGGCACCAGCCGGAGGAAGCAGCCGAGCTGGAATATCCACGATGCCAGCTGAGCAACCGAGAATGTTCATGGTCTGCCACTGCTGGGTTTTCTGACACACTCTAGTTTGAACTTCAGGTAAAAGATGAAAGAAATAGAAGGGAAATGTACTGAGGCTTGAGCAAAGGTTTCTCCATTTTGCTTTTGCCACTGTATAATCTTGCATTAGCAGCTGTAATTAGTCTGTACCAGACCATCAACTGTTATTGAAGTGTCTGCGACTAATTTGACACAAGATTTTTATGGGAATGAGCCTGTTAACCTAAGAATTTGCACTGACTATTCTTCTGAAATGATGAGCACAAGGCTCATCACAACAGCATTTCTGCTCTCAGAAATGCTTTTAACATCAGCCGTAGCTATCAGTGTTAGAATAATTTCTCATGCTTTCTTTTGCCAGTGAGAGGCAGGAATCCACGCTAGCCGGTCAGTTTATGAAGATCTCTCTGACGTGATTGCTGGAACTTGGGAAAGGAATCTGAATTTGCCCTTAAATCCTGTCTCTTGTTACGTTTGTCTTTACCCACTGCAAGTAAGTTCAGATACACAGAATATATTGAGCTGAGTATTCTCTATACGCACTGACATTACATACAGGTGATGGAAAGCTAGAGCCCAGATTGCTTTGATAGACACATCTCCCCTTTTTAGGGCTCATTTCCAGAAGCAATATTGCTTTTTCATTGCCAAATGAAACTTCAGGGTCTGCTGTGTCAAGCAGCTGCCAGGAGATATTTAGTATTACACAGGACTGAATTGCACTGTCCGTGGGCTAGAATTTCACATGCTCTCTCTGCATATATTTTCATCATGCAACATGTGTAAAGACTAAACCTCTCAGTGTTAGGCAGCAGTTATATTCTCAGACTGGGTAGGAGGGTTATAATAGATAAATCCATTCAGAAAGAAAATGCCAATCCTGGCCAAAATCTTGGCTGTTTGCAAAATTGATCCTTTCTGGAAAGCACTTGAATTTTCACTTACGCCATATGTTAACGTTTGAGTGTCCATCAATTAACGTCAAAACACCAGGAAATCTCCAGAAGAGCTCTTGACCCCCGCTAGAAGACAAAATTAATTCGCTAATGAGCAGCCGCTCTGCCCCGACAGCCCCCAAAATTCGTGACGGTGGGCTATTTAGGTGCAACTCGTTAGATGGAAACGGACCGGGCAGAGCTAAGCCACCTTGGTAAAACTCCGGCCAACATGGCCTCCCCGTAGGCAGGGAGGCTCCTCCGCCCGTGCGGCTGCCTGGCGGGCGGCCCAGCGAGGCAGCCCCGTCAGCGGGGCTCGTCCGTCACCCGCTGTGGAGCCCGCGGTCCCCCGTGAGCCGGGGAGGAACGACGCCCCTTTCCCTCTTTCCCTCCTTTGGGTGAGGAAGGCCTCCGCCAGAGAGGCCGAGCGGCCTTCGGTGCTGCTTTTGGCCAGGGTGGCCTCCCCGGCCTGGCGTTGGGGTCCTGAAGGGAGACCGGGCTACAGCCCGGCTGGCCAGTCCCTCTCTGGGGAGGTGGCCAGAGCCCCCCCATAAGGAGGTGGGACCCCCACACACACCTGTCAGCGGTGTGGGGCGAAGCTCGGTGGAGCGGGGGGTGCCCTGACTGGAATGTAAGGGTGTGGGCTCCAGTTGGCTTGGCCTCTGCCCTGGCTCTTCTTGGGGGGGGGAAGGCTGAGATCTGGGACCCCCCCGCCAGTAAGCAGAGTCTGGGTCTGTGCAAATCCGTGACACCCCCCCCGGCACTTTCTTGAGAGAAAGAGCCTTCTGCGTCGCTGGCGAGTTGAGCAAGGGGCATTTTTCTTTTTTTTTTAAAGCCCGGGAGGTTTGGGGGGCACTTGGGAGGGAATGGCATGTGTATATAAAAGGTAAGGGGTCAGAATAAATTTGATTTGTAGTTTCTGGTCTTCTGAAGTCCAGAATAATCTTCCTTGTCAGAAGGGCTTTTGATATGATTAATTCCATCTTAAATTTGTATGTTTCTCTTCCAGAAAGCAAGAGGTCCAGAGTGTTTTACCAGCCATTACAGATACTGCAGCTTAATCTCGTTCTCAGTGTCCTGGATGTCTGTTTCATTCTGTGTCTTTAATGTGGTTCTGTACTGTTCCCCTAATAAGCACAATGATTTCTCAATAAAATGCAATCTCAAACTTCAAGGGTTTTACTTAGTAATTTTCCAGCTTGTATCTGCTTTATTTCACACCAACCAATTGTACTCTGTGTGCAATTCTACCTGCGAAGTGGTTCCTGTTCGCAATATATGTAGTTAATGCTCATTCTCAGGTGGGTTTCTGTCACAGTCTTGTTTTCAGAGATACTGTATGCTCCCAGGTCTTCTTTGGAGTAGGAGCACTTCCTACCCCTGAGAACGAGTCCTTGACTTTTGGTTGTTTCCAGCGTGTTTTCTTTTGTCAATTTTTGTCTGAAATCAAACAAAATGCAGAATTTCAGAAACACGTGAATGCAACCAATTCCTCTCCAGAACAGGTGCTATTACTTTTAGTTAGGTGGTTGGAAATAATACCGGCCTTTCAGCACAACGCACAATTTCAGCACAATTAGAGACAAGGGCTCTTGCTGAACGACGGTTGCCAGTCTAGGCCGGTAAGTCCCCCCCGTCACACTCTCCGAGGCAGGGCAGGACGGCTTTGTATTATTCGTGTCGTCGTCGTTTCTGCGCTGTTCTGCTCCAGCCGTTTGAGCCCCTCGAGAGCACCCTAGAAGGGAGCAACCTAAGACAAATAGGACTTGCACAGAGGCCACAGCTAAGCAGTTTGGAAGCAGCAATAAAGCAAACTACTGAGAGCCTGTTTGTTCAGGAGAGGGATTGAGGGGAATGCTTTTCCTGGGTCTGTATGATGTGACAGCCAAAACATTTTCATTTCCAGTTGAAGACTCCTTTCACCGCTTCCTTTCTCCCCAGCTTCAAGTGGGGGGTTTAAAGGCCAATATTGTAGAGTGCTCCTTCACTTATAGGTCAGCTGGTGAATACATTTAAAATGCAACACGCAATATATAATTTTTTTCTTCTCCAACCCTTTTTTCGTCTTGGATGAGGAGTTCTCTGCACTATGGCCTGGTTAGCTGTGAAAGCAAGGAGGCATCCTGAGTGAGATTAAAAATGATATTTTGGTGCCTGAGCTGTACACACCTTGTGGTACTTAAAGTCCGCATGTGTAGACACCCGGCTGTTTCTGTGGTTGGTAAATTCCACTTGGTAGCAATTGCATTTTAAATACCTAGATAAGTTCAATCAGCAATGTTTTCTGGGCACCTCTGGGATGAATTAATAATGAGTGCTAGTTACCGTGGGGTTTCTTCCAATTCTATTTAAAGAACAAATACTTATTGACATTTGTGCCAATATATTACAAAATGGTTGGTATTTTTTCTTGAGCAGTTTGTGAGGGTTTGTCCAAATGCCATTGAATTTTACCGAAAGAAAACAAGACAGTATTAGCAATTAACTTTCTCCATGTTAATTGACTTCCAATTAACCTGCCGGAAGTGTATTTAATGTCAGCGTCATGTTTAAAAATATACTTTGTTGCTTTAATCGATTGTGTAATCACAGTCTTCATGATCTGCTTTAGCTTTGTGCTTATAACACTGAGACCTGAATTGTCACCCGGAATTATTAAATCTAAAAAGTTCCCCCTTTAATGGTAATTAACATTTAACCAACTCATTTTAAATATGTCGACTGAGATACGATTAAAATGTTATTAACTCTTGATTTTGTAATGCAAAATGTGGCTAATCTACAGCCTTGTTTTTCAGATGGAAGGCGTTGCCACCAGGAAAGGGGTTGCCGTACAGCTGTGCGCTTGGTTTGTTCCCAGCGCGTGGGGACATTTCACAGCTCTTGAGGATGCCACTGTCTCACAGATGGGTTCTGTTGGCAGGAGATGACATACACGTGCATGGGACCCCGAGGCTTATAGCTGCCAAAATGTATGTGGCCGTGGATCTTATCCCCACCGAGAAATGGTGGTGGTCTCTGCTACTGTCCTTCAGGAAAGCAGCTTACTGAAGCAACAGAAAAGCCATGTTTTGCTCATTTGCCTCCACAGTTTGTGTAGGTGTCTTAATCCTTGGGGGCAAAACTAATTTTTGTTGACAGATCTTTGAAATGTGTCTCAGGGGTGTGAATTGGATTGGCCTGTTTGTACTAGGTAGCATACAGTCAGCGTCGGATTAAATACCACGGCTGCTGACTCTATCTATGCAGATTTCTCTTTATAAGATGTTAGTGGCGGAAGTATTATAATTACCCAAGCGACCATATTTAAAATTATGTAGATGCCTAACTATGGTGGTCTAGTGTGCTGAGTTGTAGTGTGTATAGATCTTCAGATGCCTAAGCACCTAGCCTTCAGTGACCTGCGGCTGATGGCTTCATCCCTGCCTGAAGTCTTATGTCAGAGAGAAGGTTAAGTCTGCCTCTGTAAAGGGCATGTCATCTTTTCACAAGCAGGTGTGAAGAATACATATACGAGCGGCTGTAGGTACGCGAGACCTGGCGGGTGACATTGTGAAGAGATGTAGATGTCAAACTTCTAACGGCCGTTTCGGTCTGTGAATCTCTGGAGGAGGCCTTCATCCTGCAGCTTACAGATAACTGTCTGTTTGCAGGGTTTGGCGACTTCTTTTTATTGTGGTAAATATTTGCTTAGCTTATAGTGTGGTATTAAAGTTTGTCACCTGGGATTTTTTACCTTCAAATTTTGGAAAGGAGTCTCGGAATTACCCTAGCTATGTTATCTGAACCTCAGATGACAAAAAATTAGCAAAAAAAATCTGTTTGCCTTTTTAAACTGAGGGTTATAGCCAGATTTACCCATATATCTCTAAATGTTTGTGTGTGTATGTATGTGTACATATATATAAATATATATATAAAGTCCAGATGCAAGCAAGGCAGGTTTCATTACCAGGTCCCTACACACGCCAAGCAAAGAGCTACCGGCTGCGCCTCGCGCGGGGCTCGCGCCATCCCTGCCTCCCTGCTCTGTTCCCACCAGCTCACCCCGCTCGCTTCTAAGAGTTGAGCAACGTTTTCTTTCCAAAGGTGACCTTGGAAATGCACCTTCTGGAATATGTTCCTGAAATTTCCATCATTCTTCAAGGAAGTGGTAAAACAAAGTAGCATTCCAGCTGTTCCTCTATTTCTGCAGATTACAGATATTATTCTATTGTGCTTATTTGAACATTGACTTAATTTTTAATTAGGCTCCTGTGCCTAATTGCTCGGGAAATACACCTCCTAGTAAAAAATGTTTCTCTTTGCTACTTATAAGAAGCTAAATACCTCACTGCAAAAACACGTTGCATTCTATAAATGTTTATGTTATAGATCATTAGGCTGATATTTTTAAGTCATTTTAAATAATGTGGTTTTCTCTTTAAAGCTGAACAGAATAAAGTATTTGCCTGAAAAGGGAAAATTAAATCATGGAAAATATTAATTTATTACCCTTGCTCTGACAGGCTAGACATCAATTTGATGTTGTTCAGCTAGTACTGCGATGGCGTTAAAAGTTGCCTTCCCCTCCCAAAACAACAAATGAGTTTTGATTTCTCTTCATTAAATGCATCATTAATTCCTCCTCCTAGTTTCTGTTTGTTTTCCCTTCCATACTCTCTTGTTCCTGTAAATTTAATTCAGGCAGTGCATCCATCACATTCTTGTAATTAGCACTTGGAAATATGAAGTCTTCCAGGCATTATCACTCCTGCACCAGTGCTGAGAGATGGACGGGTCTATTTGCCTCAGAACTTTGCACTGATTCTCAAAGAGCCTTAATAATTTGGAGCTTGAATTCAGACTGAGCAGGAAGGCTATGGGTGTTTTTTCAAGTTCTAGCCACTAACCAGGCATTTCCCACTTTTATCTGGTCTTTGAAATTGCCATTTTGATTCTTTTTTCAGCAATGGAAATAAATGCAGCATTGCAAGGACTTGTTTTAGAAGAGCTGTTGCTCTTTTGTGATTGTTTGGATTAAGCAGGGTCCAGGACAGAATGGTGTTTAGCTCCGTGGAATTTCATCTTTTAAAGAAATTCTGTGCCTGTCAGTCTGCTGTTCACTGAAGAGCCAACTGTTGTCTGAGTTAGAGGATGCGAGGATTTCCCCCTACGGCTTTGCAACTTCAGAGAATTTCTATTCAAAGTATAATACTGTACCTCGATTCACGTTGACAAGGGCATGCTCAACCGTAAATATGTGGCTGTGGAAATAACCGCATGCTGAGTGCCAGTTGAATTGTGTCCCCTATCTGTAAGGATATGACTGCTGAAGACCTTTGACTAATTTTTTTTATTGTAAAAAACCCCAAAACTAAACAGCATACTTGGCTTTCTCTGGCCTTTTTTAAAATCCCCTTGGCCTGTCACACAGTTGGAAGGAGTCACAGTTTCTTCTGGCCTAAAAGTACCTTGTGATTGAACTGGACGTTATTATAAGGCATCGTATTTGTACATCATATTTGGGAAATCAAAGGTGCTACTTTACTGAGGAGGAGATGAAAAGGCTAATGAGGGACAAATGGGGCAGACCCTGCACAGGCTTTAAATGCTGCAAGACTGTTTAAGCTTGCGTAGGATTTCTTTACTCTTTCATCTATTTTGCTTTTCCTCCCAGCTCTGAAGATGGCTTTGTCTCACGGCATGAGCGCTAAATACCCTCCCAGACGTAATTGTTCCTAAGGGTGAATAAATAAGTGGCAGCGTATAGAGGACTATAGCACAGAGCAGTGAGGCCGTTGCACTGCCTCCATTCATTCCTGGGAGCTCAGGTGAATTTAGGTTCCTTATTTAAGAAGGTGCATCCTGTGACTACGCCTGGGTATTGCTGGACAAAGAACAAATATCTGCTCTCCACCAAGCCACAGTTTATCTGTCCAGCTGGGGTAATGATGCTTATCTCCTTTATAAAATCCTTTGAGATGTACATTTGTGAAGTTTATGTAAGAAGGAGGTTTGATAAATTCTATCGCTTTTCTACATGGGACTGAGATTCCATCCAACTGCACCATGCAAGGACAAACAGCATGTTTGGTAGTTGCAGTAGAGTCCTTAGCTGTCACCTCAGCCATGGGGATTTTTCTTTATGTACTCTATACTTCACTGTCTGTTCTGACCGTGGAACAAGCCTTTTCTTTTGCTTCCCTCTCAGATTGCTTTAATGGTTGCCTTCATTCTCTTTAATGATTTTAAATCACTGCTTTTGATGTCCAGTTTATCTTCCCAAAATGTAGCACCCCTGACTGCATCAGATTCACTCCTTAATCCCCTTAGCCTCTCTGATCACTCAAGACTAGAGTTAGATAAACTATCTCAGGTAGCATTTGACGTCTTTCAAGAAGCAGCTGAATGCCATAAAAGATCCATCATGCTTTCCTTGGTGTCAAAAAGGTTTTGCTATTAAAGATTAGGAGGCTGGAGGTCACTCCAAATCACAATATTGTTCACTTTATAAGCCCATTTTATCCTGTCATCTGGTATTATGCTTTCAAGTTGTTTCTGAGGAGTCCGTGGCATATATCAATTTCTTGCCCTTCAGTCCTTTTAAACACTAGGGTTTAAGCACTGATTGATTCATTAAGTGTCTCCAAAGTCAAAAGATTTATCTTTTTCACTGTATTTTATTGTCTCTATTTTCCCGTGCTTGACTTCGAAACCTCCAGCACAACGCTGGGTTCTTCTGTTCACTTCAAGAATCTGTGTAAATACAGGGTATTTTTACATACAGGAAAAGAGGCACCTGCACATGCTTTTATCCAGTATTCAAAATTGCAGTAAGCCTTATGGGAATTCTAGTGGGTTTTTGCTTTGCTGTTATAGTATGACTTATTTCCAGTTCAGATTTTCACCCTTCTTTTTTTATTCAGCCCTAGGTTCATTGTTTTACTTCACATTTTTAACCCAGTTACAATGTGGGATATACCTGTATATGTTTAGGTAGTTAATGTGCCAGAAATAAGAATTTAAGAATACACAGTTCTGTCCATATGCTCGTAAGAATCAACAAGGTTGCTCAATGCTTTGAAAATTGGCTTTAGAGCACAGCTCCTGCCACTACCTACACATCGTCTGACCCTTTCTGTATCACACCAGGCTTGTGAACGGCATAAATACCAATATACAGATCAGGTTGAATTTACACGGGGTATGAGCTTCACGTGGGTTTGAATTCCGTCTCTGAGATTGCCTCTTCCAGGTAGTTGATGTCCTTTCAGCAGGCCTGAAGATATTATGAGACATGGAAGCGGTGCTGCAGCCTGCAACAGGCAAGCAGGTCGTCTGACGTCCCGCAAAACAGAAAGCCTTAGCTGAAGGTTTTTTTTCTGCTGTTCTTGACGCTGGCTTCAACAACTGCTTAAAATAGCATTTTTATTACCCTTAGGAAGCTTGCTTACCTTGATGTCCTTCTCCTTGACATACTCTGGCACTTACTCAAGCATATACTTGTCTCCTTTCCTGCTAACAGCTATTACGGTCTCTACGCTTTGCCGTGGAAAGGCTGTTTCTCTTTGTTGAAAAGGCTCTCGGAACTTCACTGTCAGATTTAACATATTAGCTCGCTATAACAGAGACCACAGAAGTTGATTTTGAATTAAATGTTATTAATTATTAACATGTTTACACTACAGTGTTAGCCTGCAGTTATACACAACCCTGGAGTATTCCTTAACTGTCATCTGGTTTTTTTTTTCGAAGCAGGCTTCCAGCCTGGGCTAATCGGCTTTCTTATGGCTTCTCCCAGCACAGATGCAGTTTCTGACTGCAGATGCTCCTAGTCCGTCTCAGTGCTCTGTCGAGCAAGTTCCTTCAAGCAGCTCTGCAGATGCTTTGAGCGATTTGGTGCTGAGATAAAGCCGCAGCCCTGCTATGGGCAGCAGCCCTGTCTCAGCTGAGCGGTGAAGATACGGGACAGATGCTGCCAGCCCTTGCACGGCTCGGCTGCCAAGATGTGCCTGGCTTTTAGAAAAAAAAAAAATAAAAAAAAATCCGTGAGTAGGTATCTAATCCTGCCTGGGGTGTACTGTGGGGGAAAGTTTTGGCAAGCAAAGCTCCAGAGGAATTGGCTGGTTTCGTATTAATTCTTAAACCTGCGTGTATTCACATGGCAAACCTCAAGTCCTGTTTTGGAGTGAAGGATGAGGCCGTGCTGGCTTTTGTGGGCCACAGACCTGGGCATAAGGCTTGATCAAATATGTTGCCATGACACCCCTAAGCATGTGGCAAATAGAAGCTGGAAAGGACTGAAAAATGAAGCTTCGGCTTGCACAGTAGCCGCGGGTTTTCTACAGGGCAGTTCTCAAAGTGAATCTCACATCTTATTTTCTGTAAACAGAGTTATAAATGCTAATCGATCATCTAAACTACTGGCAAATGTTCTTCGTGGTGCTCTGCACAAAGAACCTTGTCATCCCCAAACCCATCTGGGGCAGAATCACCCTAATTATCATAAAGAGCTAATAAATCAATCTGACTCTGCCTGGAGAAGATTAGGAGCAATCACATCAGCGTTTCTGCTGGTGGAAGGGTGGTGGCGATAGCTTTTAAATAGAGGTGTGGAGAGGAAGCTTAGCAGCTTGAACTGGTGAGATCTGCAGGTGATACTGTGGCTGCAGTAGAAAGGTAGGGGTTTAATCATGAGAAAATGCTCTTTATGTAATTTATGTTTGGTCTAATCTAACTTTCCAGTAACGTTGCCTTTGATCGTCCTCTCTGAACCTTTGACTTCAGGATTATATTAATGATAGTTGTGTGTGGTAGCACACTACCAAATAGCTGTCCTTCCTTCTCACATTTATGTGCCTTTGGTCAATTTGAAAGGGTTCATTTATTCAGTTAGAAAAAGAACTAATTCATTTGATAAAATTTGAGTTGGTTTGCATGCACTTATTCCCTGGGCAGCATGGTCCTTTCGCTGGAATTAAATAAGGTAACACACAGTATTGTATCACTATCAAGTTCCTAAATGAGCTTGTGGTAAAGTGTCTGTTCTTAGGGGATGCTTCCTGCACTGGGTAAATATTTGAGAATCATGATAAAAATCCATTTTGTTTAATTAGTGCTTAAATTATGCTGGGAATTATCCAAAGCACAGTACATTTTTTTTTTCCACAGTGAGTAATTGCGAGTCAGTGTGGATATGAAAAGTCTGATCTAATAACAGAGTAATACATAGCCCAAAGGCCTGCAAGACTCAAAGTACAGTTTATTTAGACTGTAAATGCCAGGTAAGGACCCCCATGACTCTCCCAAATGAAAAGCCCAAATTCATGTGTTGGGAATGTAAATCACAGACGATTTTTTCCTGAGTTCCCTTGCCTGCTTTGCTGCAGTGGATATTTGCTATGGTAGACTTGACAAATCTGTGTAGCCACAGAGGTTGATAATAGATGATCTAATCTAGTGTTCA
>JAVJGH010000046.1:18303569-18314804 GCA_035590175.1 Aviceda leuphotes
AAACACCACTGAGCAACAACTGAGAACATCAGGGTGTTATCAACATTCTTCCCATCCTGAACTCAAAACACAGCACCCTACCGGCTCCTGGGAAGACAATTAACTCTATCCCAGCTGAAACCAGGACACAGGGAGATTTTTCTTGGGCCTGAGAAAGCGACGTAGCTTCACAGGTTATTAGCTGCAGTGGAAGGCTGTGCTGACATAGCCGTGCAATTTGTTTCTGGATCTAAAGTGAGAGAGACAATAGTAATTTGTCTCTTTGCTCATGTATCCTGCTACATCTCCAAAGGTGTTCGACTTTCTTTCTTAACTTTATTGGATTCTTTTTTTTTTCGAAGATGGTAAAATTGTTTTAGGAGTTGTCATCCACTCGCAGAAGGGCAGATAAGTTCGAATTAAAATAAATAACTCTGCAGGAAGCAGTGTTGTAGCTTGAAATATGAAGGGGTTTTTTTCTGCAGCACATTTCAATACCTGGAAAAAAGCTGTACGCTTCTTCATGTCCTCCTCAGCAGAATGGGAATGTCTCCGGGCCCCTTTAGGATTTTGCAGATAAATGCCATACAGGCTGCAGGGCACTCGCACTGCTAACAATAAGATATTGTTTAAATACTGTTAGCCCAGCGCCGAGTCCTGCAGAAGCAGCGTGCTTGGGGCTTCTGGAAAAAGAAAACGAAAAACTTATTGTTTCAGTGTATGTGACTAGCGTTAGACTTTTTTAAATGCTACAGGAAGGCTTTTCTTACCTTGGCTTATTTCTTAGATATTACAGTGATGAATATTTATGGATAGGTTAGCTGCCTTCATGAGAAGGATCCCCGTGGAAATTGCTGCTGTAGTTCCCGCTGGATTGTTATATTCTTTCCCAAGTGATCCAAAGGGAATTCTTCACATGAAGATGTAATAAAATTGAGTGAGTGAAAATAGGAAAAAAAAAAAAAAAAAGGCATTTATTGAAGCGGAATGGAAAATAACAGGTCTGGAAAACTGAGCTGCCTCTGAAAGCGATTGAGTCAAATGCCTGCAGATGCAGGCACAATAGATTATGGAAATTAGTCAGAATAAATAGGCCTGGATGGCCTCAGCAGCACTGTTGTGTCAACGGGTCTCATTGAATATGCTCAGAAGCATGTAACTGTTTGTTCCTCTGCCACATACATTTTTCCACAAGATGAAGAATGAGCTTGAAAATGGTACCTGAATTATTTTGTGGTTTCCCCTAGACTCTTGGTGTCCTGTGGAAACGGAGCATTGGTAAAGCAGATCACATCACGCTGCTGTTCTGCTTTAAATGGGTCCTTGATGGTGTCTTTTCTGGTTGTAATCTGTGTTTTGCTGATGATATGCCATTGGACTATGGTAAAAAGATTTAAAAAAAACCCAAACCAAAAGGCAGAAATCTGTCACTTGTAGAGACTCTGTCAAGGGTTGGATGTCCAAAATTCGATTAAGGAAATGAAACCCTAGAACAGATCAAAGCCTACGCTGTTTTGACCTTCTTCATGTTTGCCATCACTTTGTACTCACATTTCATGGTTACGAATTTCTTGGTTGGAAATGTTTGATAATATTTTCAACTGTTTGCTTTGGCAGAAAAGTTAGGCTTAACACCGGAGAGAAAAAAGACTCTTCAGACTGAAAACAAACACTTTAAACTTTCTCCTCCAGTTCCTACACGTGGGCTGTAGTTCACTTTTTTGCATATGTTCTCTTCCGATGGCCCAGTTCTCTGTCTAAGCACTGCAACTCATGATATATCACACCATCCTTTTCGCTGAGCTGCTGTGGCATAATGCTGTTGTAGTCTGCCATAGTAAATCAAGAGAGATTAAATTTGGAAATTTAATTTAGACATGCCTTAGGGACTATAAGTCTGGAGATACTGCAGTGGTGTTTTTGCATGTGTGTGTAGACATATGTATCTCTCAACTTCTCAGTCTGATTCCTCCCCGTTGAAAATCTGAATTTCTCTGCCAAAAATTGACTCTTTTTTTTGGGACTAGGAACCCAATATTGTGTTGAAGAACAGTGCTTCAACAATAACGCAAATGCATCTACGTGGTGCAGAGTGGATGAAGAGAGGCAGGCCCTGTTTCTCTTTCACAGGAACTCTGTTCTTCACTGGAATTTACTTGGCGAGAGGGATTTAATACTGGGAGACCATGAGTAAGGTATTTCTTTAGCTATTGTTCAAGCCAACATATTTTAGCTGCTGGGAAATGCATTTTTTTTTTTTAAATTATTTAGGTTTGCATTCTTTGTGGGAAGAAAAATACTCATAATATATGTGTGCAGGTTCAGTAGCAACAATCGGTAAACATGGAACTCTGCTCTTAATCTTAAAGACAAATGCATAACATGGTTAAATGGCTGAAAAGGGAAAGGTAGATAAATTAATATTGAAAATATGATGCCAGTCTTAGTAGCCGGCGTACTTAACCCTTACCGAAAGAAGAACGGGCTGCTTAAACCAAGACTGACTCCCTTCTTACCAACGCGTGCCAACAGAAGCGCAAACGGTCGCGCTCGGGAATAGGTGCCTTTTGGGGTAAATCAGATGCGTGTTTATCTGCCCGACTCCGGCGGCTCGTGTTCCCATCAGCGTTCCACCCGAGGCCGCTGCCTAATTTCGCCGGCGGCTGGGGGGGGGAACGGCTCTTACGTAGCTTGGGGCCGTGCCCAGCGCGTCGGCAGCGCTGCAGACTGGCCGTGCTCTTCATTCGCGACTGGTTTATTTGGGACATTTAAGATTACAGCCAGAACTTCGTGATCAGTAGATCGTTCCGAATTCTTGAAATGTTGGCTGAGAGGAAAAATGGGTTCTGTTTTGAGGACTTAGAGCCCGTCGCCTTTGAAAATCCAGGAGTTTAGTGGGGTTAGAAAACAACTCAAAAAAAGGCAAATTGCTCCTGTTGGGTTGAAAAAACCAAACGGCCAGCTCTTGGTGGTGGAAATCAGCCTGCCCGTGGTTTTCAGTGAAGCGCTGGAGACTGGCATGGATTCTGGCCTTGTCCCCACGATATTTAAGCTTCATTTAAAGAGTCTCCAGTGCTCGGGCTGCTGGCTCAAATGCCAATTAGCTAAGGCAGCTGTATGAATATATCTAGTTTTGTCAGTGTGAGCGGTAGAAAAAAGGAACTGTCTTGCTGTGGACGCAGTATGATAGGAACCTGTAGATCTGCATGCTCCTTTGGAATTGAGCCATAGTTTTTTCTTTTTGGTCTTATTTGGTCTTTTTTTGCTAGTTGATTTCCTTGGTTAATAGTAATGTAACTGTTTGAGTAGGAAGAACAAGGTAGCTCCATGGTTCCTTTGAAAGCACTAGAGCAGGGGAGTGGTAAATCTGCTTAATGAGCACGCGTTAACACTTAACACTCCTGTCGATAACTTCAATTAATGTCAGGCATGCAGCTGTGGATAACAGGGCAGGGACAGAAATGAGCCTTTTTAAAAAGCAGGGAACTTGTCTGCTGCAACTGGTTGAAGTTATTCCTAACTTCTGCTGGGGGAAATATATCCCACCATCAAGTGTTGAAGTCTCCTTTATAAAAGACAGCTAGTAATTTGGGTTTTGAAGAGTTCCTACACTGTTCAACAGGCAGGTGGAAAATAAGGACTGATGGCAACTTCAGGAACATTTTACCCAGCTCCAAAAGACTATTTGTCTCTTGCGACGCAGTGTTGTAGGTTTTATACGAGGTAACTAGAAGACGGACCTTCAGCATGCCTTCAAGCAGTTTGGGGGTTGAGGGGGGGAAAGCAGCTTGGGAAAAAAATGTTGCATGTGGATAAAATGATTTAGATTTGATTCTGTTTGTATAATGCCCATAGAAACCTTATATAGATCTTGCATATATAGATCTTGGTTATGTTACTGGTTCTGTCAGCGGGCTACAGAGTGATTTCTGTTTTGCTTTTTTTTTTTTTTTTTTAAAAAGGGGGGGTAGGGGGGTGTAATATGTAAAATCAGTGTAATGATACTCTCCTCATTTGCGTAGTATTGTGAAATTTATTAGCATAAAAATCTAGCTGTGTTTTCTTGCAATAGTACTTCCATTTAAATTACAAGCCCCAGACAGGCATCCACAAAATGTTTGAGCTATAGCTTAATCTTCAGGCAAGCTTTGGAGGAGACGAAATGATATTTCCTTCTATTTTCCTCCATCTGGTTTTACGTTTGCTGGTAAGACTAGCTTGAAGTACAGACAACAGAGCTGAGCTTGACCTATATTCAGGAGACATCCACATGGAAACTTACTCTGATTTTTAGTTCCTCTGAATTTTGACTGAGTTTTAAACTGATTAGGGCAAGGAGTAAGCCTGAGGTTTAGAAATGCAGATGTACTCGTAGGGTCTGAGGCTACAACGCCCTACTAGGCACTAATGTTGAACAAGTGAGTTGTGGAGAAAGGAACAGGTACACTTTTCTCTTCTGTTGGGTTAAATAAAATTAGGAGACTCTCATGATGAGTAGAGGGTTCTGCAGAATGCTGTGGAGTAGACATAGGAAGTTGGTGACTGGTTTGAAAACACCATGTAAAAGGCTTTCTTCCAAATGATTTCTAAATTTTCTTCTCTAAATGGCAATCTAAACTCTGAATTTCTCAGTATCTTTCTGACATCTGTAGATCTCTAATAATTTGATAATCATAGTAAAAAAAAAAAAAAACCAAACCAAAACCTCCAAAACATTGTTTGACCTGGTTTTTAATATGCAGAGTCTGACTTTGCTGTGGTAATTTGTCCTCAGGTTTTATAATTTAAGGAACAAAGCAAAATGTTTTGATTTGACATTAAGTAGGTGATGAGCATGTCAAATGAGATTTGACTAATGTTACCTTTTGCTCCTCCAGTGGAATTTAAATGACTTATTGTTCACTTAAAGTGCAGGCTAAAAACAAAATCCCTCCACAAATTATTAATTTTTTATCTTGTTGCTGTTGTGGACAAGGTTTTACGAAGAACTACAAAGCTGCAGTCTCACTGGTATCAACCAGTAGTGAGTGGAGATTCACTCTGAAACTTTTTCTGCTTTGTATTCAGTGTGAAAGTACAAGTATTTTCAATAGGGGTATGAATAATTTTTACTTTTTGGAGTTGAACTAATTGTTCTGGTATTGGCGGGGAGGTATAAATGGTGTTACCGCAGAACCGAGACCGAGGTAACAAGCCTTGCTGAGAAACAAGTTGTTTTACTGCGAAGGTGGATGCTGCTGGTACAGCTCATTCTCCATCCTGCGTGGGAACGGAGCCAGGTCAGCGTGTCAAGCTTTTGCTGAGGGAAGCCATATGCATACAAGGTACTTGCTATCGTGAAAAAAAAAAAAAAAATCCAGTATATCTTTGCTTAGAGGAACAGTGAGGGTTCGGCTCCTCCAGAGGACTGCACTGCGTCTGTACTTGTAAGTGTTGCTAACATGGTTATGATGACATATGTCACTGTAGCTGGGGAAAGATAGAGGAATCCAACAATAATTTTTTTTGTTGCTGTTATTATGTCACCTCTACCCACAAGCGGTTGAGAAGGAACCAAGCGTAGTAGAATACCACAGTTTTAATTCCTTTTCGGGTAATGAATCTTTTCAGTTCTGAGAGTACAGGACTTCCCCCTCTCCCCCCCAAATGAATAATTTTTCTTTTCAGCTTCATGCTCTTTGGGTATTGGGACTACACTAATTTTTTATAAATGTCTTGAGAGTTGTGTATATCAGATGATGGATAACAGGATGAAACCTTCTACCTCCGAGACAGCATGTAACCCAAAAAAGAAACCTAAAATCCGACAAACTGGATTTTTCCTCCTGTCAGCCTTGAAGTCTTCGACGGTACCTGCATATCCTTGCTGGCAAGGAACAGGCAGTGCAGACAGCTCATGCTCTGGTTTTTCCCCATTTGACCAGCCTGCCACTTTTCCAGTTTAGGTAAGAGCTGAAGCAGCGAAGAGTAAATCTACTGGTATGTCCGTGTCTGCACTAGAGGCAGGATTTTTTTTTGCTTTCTTGCCTTTACTCTGCTGTTGTAAAACATCAGACGTTTGCTTTTTAAAAAAAACCCTGCCTGTTTTTCTGGCTGCATTATCCGTTAGTAGGCTCCGTTTCCTTCCTCGGCCCCCGGAGCGAGCTGGTTCTAGCAGGGAAGGGCAGCTCTGCCAGCACTTTTCTCCGGAGGGCCAGATTCCCATTTCGGAAGGGGAACGCGAGAACGCCCCCGAACTGCGGTCAGAGCCGAGGTACCAACCGCCTCTGGCCGAGGGAGTGGGAGATGATGTGGGAATTCCTGTTATTCTGGGAGCATCCCCTTCCTTTTGCAGCTCGCCTGGCCTGTATTAGGCATCCCTACGCTTTTGTAAACCTGGCCTTTGTTCTGCCATGAGCCACGATAATTCCTGAAAATTTTACTGTAAATACAGTCTTAATCTCTGTTTCAAGGAAATAGGTTTAACAATTAGTTTTGGGCCCTTAATTTTAAAGCAAGGAAGTTGCCGAGTGAACAACGCTTCCAAGAAGTTTTACATATGTCATTTCTCATCATGATACTTGAAGGGTATAGTAATTAGTTGGAACAGCTTAATTATCTTGAAAACAGGGCAGCGCAGCTAGCGTGTGCCTCCACATTTCAGTCAAAATGCGTGTGAGGTTGAGAAATCCCTGCGGTGCCGCTAGTTGGCCCTTCCTGGCCAAAATTTAAAACGGGGCATATCTTTGGTAGTGCTCCTTATAAATCTGCTGGAAGTCGTAACGTGACAGGCTACGTTAAAATCAAATGGAAGTTGTATATATGAAGTGACTGACTTTTTGTCCTTGTCAGTCGGAGCTCTTGGAAGTAGCTTGATGGGGGGGTATAGACTTCTTGTCTCGGGGCTTGTCAGCTCAGGAATAATACAGACCAAGGTAGCTCTTGTGTAGATTTAAAATCCATCTTGGAACCAAACTGCAGTTTTTGGAGGGCACAGGTTCATACAGAAGAGTTGTCGTTGAGCTGCTGCTCTGGATGCAAGTCTGCCTTGGTGCGCTTGTACCTGTGGAAATGTGCTAAATGTAAAACACAGTGCAAATGAGCGACACCTTTTCATACATTCCCTGAGATAGGAGAGTGTTCCAAAAGAGTATATATGTTTAAAATTTTTATTCTGAAAAGGTACGTAAATGCATATGCACTTCTGAAAGAGCTTTTTGTACAGTTCTCTGGCTTGCCTGGAGATGGCAGTGTGGCAGTATAATTGTTACACCACGGCCTACTCCCAGGAATACGTAGCAATTACATTAAATTAATAATAAAAAATAAAGCTCGGTTTGAGCCAGCTCTGCAAAAATATAGGGAGTAAATACATTAGAAACATACAGATAATGTAGCTGAAACACAGCTGATTTAACTAAATGAGAAGCTTTGTGAATGGTAAATTAATTTTTTATTGCACCCGGACACCCAACATAGTTTTAATGTCGTGTAACGTACGTTTTAGTGAATGACTTACAATAAACACAAGCAGTGGCCCCTTGCTGCCGCTCGTCGGCTGCGTAACGCCGGCCACCGCCGGCGGCTGCCGCAGCGATACAGACGGTGAGCAACCTGCTTCTCAAGGTGGTCGTTGCCTTCATGCCCGTGTGCCCGAGTCGGGCAGCCGAGGTTTCTTGCTTATCGACTTAAGCCTGGAAGCTTAAATAAGTTTTTTCAGAACATTTTGCGTGCTCGTAGCCGAGAGAATTTTTTTGAAAAGGGGAAGCGAAAAGGTCTTGCGCTTAATTACAGCGCTAACTGGAAGGGTAGTGCCTGCTCTAGTAGAATATGTTTCACTTCAACTTGTTTCCAAGAGTTCTGCTGTGAGTTTCAGTGTCAGCCTTGGCTCACAAATGGAGAGGCTGATGTGCAGGGCGATGGAGCTACCCGCCGCGAGGTCAGCCTGCAGGCTAGTGGCAAAGCTGGGGAGACGACCCGGGTCTACCGAACCCCAATTTATTAGGCCATGCTCTCAGCAAAAAGAACTTGGGCAAGATCTCCTACGTCTGGATCTGAATAGACTTAAGTGGAGAAAATCCCCTTGGGTTCTTCGGATCATTAAGAATACAAGAGAAGTGGTAGATGATATAATTTGGGAACCTGCTTTTATATGAAGCTCTAGGGATATTAGAAATCTGATGGCAAAATTTTTTTCCGCAGGAGACAATGTCTGCAAACTAAATGCAATGGGTTTGTTCACTAAAATGTTCTGGCTCAAAGTATTTCCTTAAATTCCTCTTGCGAGGTCAAGAGGTCCGAGTGTGGTAAACTGTTCTCTTTGCTGTTCCAGGCTGGATATCTCCTCCACCGTGTTATTTCTGTTGCTCGAGCACTCACCGTTCTGTTCTAATACCTTTGCTGATGGGAGGTAAATACAGTATGAATTGTCACTTTGACATGTTACACTTTGTAGTGTGTTGAATAATGCATTTAACACGCTGTCATGATGTACCTGCACCTTGCCAAACATTTGAGATCATGTCTGCTTGTTTTGTACTTTAAGATGTGGCTATCTGTTTATGAAGATGTCCTGCTCCAAGAAATCTTGTTTTGCACAGTTGCCATCACTGCAGATATTCAGGGAAAGGACAAAGGAGACATTCTAGCCAATAGGTTGAATGGCCCCACAAAATGCAAGAGGATGTTTTTTTTCCTCTCTCTCTTTTTTTTTCTTCTCTTTTTTTCTCCTTGTGTCATTCCTCTGGCATGTTATTTTCTTACCTCGGAAGCTGTTTGGAGAAGAAAGGAAGCTTAGCTCAGCTCTGATCCTCACAAGCTCTGCATTATATTTTTAGTTCTGTCACAGAGGCTTTACGTTACCCTGGTGTGCCACCCCGTCACAGTTCCCCAACTCCTGGAATAGTGACTTCATTACCTCAAGCCCCTTCCCTATCCGGGCATGCTGAGCTGCACTTTTCTAGACCTAGCTGTTTTGTTGGAAGACCTTACTGTCCCAGGCTGCTCGTGTGGGATATATGCCATCTCTGGCAGTATCTCACTGACGTGATTTCAGATATAATATTAAAAGAAGCAGCATTTATTGCATAGAAATGCTTTAAAAAGGCTTGATGTCTCATAAAACTTGGCTCCGTAAAGTCAGGTTCAGAAGCACCCTTTACCTTTTCTTTCCCAAATATAAACTGAGTGTTTGTGGCTAGCATTCATCCCCAGGAAGGCAAAAAAAAAAAAAAAAAATCAAGCTCTTCCAGAGTGTGGCTACGTGGGGCTATATGGGAAAAGGAAAACTGATATTTAGTTATCAAGTGTCTCATTTGGACACACTTAGTTAATTTGAAAAGCAAATGAAGGAAGGACCTCAACCATCTGTCTAACGCTGTGCCTCTATTCCGGAGTCTTTTTCTGATTATAATATTCTGGCAGCGCTGTGGCATCCCAGGCTATGCTCCAGACGGAGCAGGGAATAGAGGGTGTAGGAACAATTAAGCTGCTGTTGGGCCTGGGCTGTGTGTGCCATTGGAGGTGTTAGTAGAATTAACTGTAGTCAGCCACAGGAGAATAAAAGCTGGATAAACTGTTCTTAATCTTTTCACACTTGGATTAATTGCAGCAACTGTAATCTCCCAGTTGACTTCCAAATGCTCAGCTCAGGGTGAGATTCAACTCTTCGCTTGGACAAGTGCTAAACTGTGTGGCCAGTGCCTGGGGAAGGTGCAAATGGGGGTTCCCACAGCTGTAGGCTGACCCCTCGTGCCATGCTGGGCTTGGTATTCCGTAGCCCAGACTGGTAAGAAAGCAAGCGCAGGATAAAAAAAGTGGTTGAAGACACGGCTTTCCGTTTAGATTAAATGGTGGAAATTAAAAAATCAGTATGGGTAAGGAGAAGGGGCAGAGGGAATGACTGCTGTGGGATGCTATTTTTCACAACAGGAGAAGCAGAGGGGCACTAGAAATTAGAAAGCAGTGGGTTTCAAAAATAAAATGGAAGTAATGTTTAAGAAAACAAATTATTAAATTGTAGGGCCCTTGCCACTGGTGTTGCAGCAAGTCGAAATATAGATGAATTCAAGAAAGGGTTAAGGGATGTCCTTGAGGACATTCACCAGTGTCCCAGATGCCACTTACAGCTCTGGAAAAATGCAACTCTGATTGTTAGGAGGCTGGGAGACAAATCATCCTGCGCTTGTCTTTGAAAACACTGTTTTTTGAGCATCACTACCAGATAAACTGAGTTGGATGGACTGTTGGATTGACCTTCAGCTGGACTTGCATGTTCACAGGGAGAAGTGGTTGATAATTATACTGTTCTTGTTGTTGTGTGGAGCTGATGGGTCTATCTGTGTGGAATGGAGGGGGTTTTCTCACATGGTCTATGAAGTCTCAAAATTTTTGAATCCTTGTACTGCGTTTGATACAAGAGGGCTTTTAAAATGCAGGTCATTGCTGTTCTGTGTTGAGCTCTGGGTAGTGAATGTGGATGTATTTCCTCTTCAGAAAGTTCTATTTATGCTGCAATGATGCTGCAGGCCAATTTCTGTATCATTTCTGTGCATTTATCTTTGTTGATGATGGTTTATTTGAAGAGGTCTGTCTTTATATTGTCAGTGACTTAATGATGAAAATCAGAGCTTTAGGATTTGCAGCAGAAAGGAAGTGCTTGACAGGCACTGCTGAAGTGGTTTAGCCAATCCTTAATTTTAACAATAGGGAAATAAAATAACCCAAGTGCAGAAATATATATTTTTTGAAGCAGAACATAATGCTCATCAGCATAGATAAACACATCAAGGATTGATGCATTTAAAACTATGTCAGAGATTCATGTTCAGAAACCGTTTTAAAGACAATTGGAGAGGGCTCACCTTTTATGTTCCAGAATGGATTAAAAGGGGCTTAATAGGGACAGGGACATTGCCTGGAGATAGGGGTCTGGAATGGCTTTTCATTCCATGTTTCCCTGCTCTGCTAGCTGCATGCTCTGACCCTTTGGTTAAGGCTCCTGCGAATGGAGACGACGTGCCAGCTGCAATAAATTTTGTTTCTAAACTCTGAACCGGTGGGAGTATCGGGAAACCGGAGCGTCGCCTCTGCCAGATCAGTGCTCCCAGACTCCGCGATAAGGGACGTTGGGTTGAACAAAGCCGTGTTTCTCTGGGGTGAGCTACAGCTTTAGGAGAAATTCCCGGTGAGGATCACAAGGGTGAACAGCCCATCTGTACCTCGGTTTTCCTGCCTGATCACAGTGAATATTATGTTATTTGCAGGTATATCACTTCA
>JAVJGH010000046.1:18314812-18325519 GCA_035590175.1 Aviceda leuphotes
TGTGTACATAGCGCCTTCCTTCTGAGCTCCTCAAGGAGCTCCAGCAAAGACATAAAAAGGTGTTTAATACCAACCCGTTATAGTGCGTTAACAAAACAGATAGATTTCAAAGATGCGATTCCTTTTCCCCACCCTGACAGCATAGCAAAAAATTGCCAAGTTTGCCTGGGGAAGAAGGGTTCCTGCCTACCACTGCCTGAAACGGCGGCCGCTGCTCCGCTGGGCTTTGCTTCTGCCCAGGGAACAGGGATGAGCCTCCTGCTGGGGACTGTCACAAAAAGGCATTGAATTCCTGTGAATTACCTCCTGGAGTCCCAGCCTGGTCACGTGTTCTGCGCATTTCGAAGGAATTTTCCCTGGTACGCATAGTCCTTTCCCGCGCTAATGAGAACGAGCTGCTGCGGCACCGTCCCGACTTTTTTTACAGCTTCAGGGACAGGGCGAAGTTCAAATACGTTGGGTCGCTAAACGCCGCCTTGCCCCAACTTAGGCTGTCCGTGTTCGCAGCCAGTAGCGAGAGCCGTTCTAGGGCTGCTCTCCCAGCTTAAAATATCCATGGGCAAAGTCGTGACTCAACTATTCGCGACCTTCGGTGAACTTCCCAGGACGGCTGCAGCGAACTCGGAAATTCCTACGCTTGCGTTTCACAGCGGCTCTCCTGAAGATAATTAGTTGGTTGCATAATTGCACAATCGTTCCTGTCGATTTCTGGAGTGTTTACCTTCCTCCTTTCTCCCTCTGTGGTTAATTAAACACACAAAATTATAGTTTTAAAAATTGTTTTTAAGGCGAATGCTTGTTAGGGATCGGAGGAACTGTGTGGGCTGCTGAACGTTGTTTGTCGGAGAGATTCGTCCCTGATAAACTCGGGCTTCAACCTCGCCCGAGGTCCTACAGAAATTAAGCAGATGTTCTGCCGCTGTTGTGAACTCGTATCACTACGAACGGAGTTTACACGCTACGGCTTGTGGGAAGCAACGGAACGAGTCTGTTCTTTGTGAACCTCGGTAGGAAATGGTAGGTGCCTTTGAAAATGAGATTACAGGTGTGGTTGACACTGAGCTACTCAAAGAGCGGTCCTTGGAGCTGTAAGGATTTCAAGAATATCTGTCATTAAGATACATTTTTGGTAAGAGCCGCAGCCGAGCGCTTTCTGCGACAGCAATTTTCCCTTGGAAAACACAAATCTACTGAAATATTTCACATGGTCATTTGCCAGTTTTTTAAGTGGGATGTTTTGATAAGGACAGAAAATGTAATTGAAACTTTTGTTATCTAAATTAATGGGGAGGAGACCAGGTTGATTTGCTGTGTCTGAAGTGAAGTGCTTCAGGGTTATTTGTTTTCCTTGTTTACTGGAGAATGTATTTGTTTGCTTTGTACTTGGTGAGAGAGGATGTTTTAAAGTCTGGATGTTTTGCCATTTCCAGCGGAATGGCAACTTCTGGGTTTAAAACAACAAACAACCGAAACGGCTCTGCCTGGAGGAGGTGAGTTTGCTTGGCGTTTGCCTCTGCGCTCTGCACTTCAACAGGAGAAGAAATAAAATGCTGTTACTGATCATGATTCTCGTCACACAGCAAAGTCCCGATGTTTTTAGAGGAAGAACAAGGGAAAACCTTGGCAGGATTTGTCTAGCTTTCAGAAACTCTTGGTAAGAGTGTTTTGTGATGTGGCAAACTGAAAGACATGAGTCTATAGTAATACTTGTTAAAATTAAAATTTTGAGGACTGGAATTTCTCTCAGTATAAAATAGCTTGAGCGATCAAGTCCAGGTATTTGTTAAGTCTCTCAATATCTGTGGTAGGAAAAATCAGCTAAAAATTGAAATGTAATTATAATGAGCAGCAAAAATTTCTGCAAAAAGAAAACTGGCATTTAGATTTCTGACTTAAAGGGAACTCAAAAGGGACTAAGGGCCATCTGCACCCCTGCAGATCTCCCAGATAAAGATGAAAGTCCTGATCTTTCACCACATATTTTGTCTGAGAATTTAAATATTGCATGCTTGAGTCCTTGACATCTGGAGTACAGGCAACATTCCAGTGCAATCAGCCTGGCTGAGAGAATTTTACCTGGCTGAAATATACCCCTGGATTCTGGAAATGCCAACAACAAAAAGATTTGCAATAGATAGTTTCAAGAACTGCTGGTGACTTCTGGAGTCCTGACCATTGAATCCTGTGAAGATATTTGCAGCTGGGTTCCCCGAATTCCCAGTCACACAGTTCTTGCACTTCCTAGGGAAATCCACCCTTACATGATGTGCGTATTTATGTTCCTTGCCAGGAAAAGTAGCTTCCAAAAAGCTTTCTTGGTGTTCAAAAAAATAAAAAAAAAAAAAAATCTGCGAAGTTGCTGAAGGTCAGTGTATAATGGCATAACATCGGATGTGACACCACTGCTAATCTAGTAAGAGAAAAACAGATGTGGGAAGCTCCTGTGATTTCCTGCTTATTAAGATCGGATTTGTCCTGTGGTTAAGAGTCTTTTTTGCCTTGTGGAGATGTGGACATTTAGACAATGCTCTTAAAGATGCATTTGAGAATTATTAAAAGCTGGTTTGGCGTAGCGTCTTCCCTCTCCGCTGTTGGCACTAGTTTAGTAATGAGATAAACGTTATCCCCTTCAGAAGTAATTAGGACAACTGTTTTATGCGTGTGCGCATCTCAGACAAGTATGAAAATGCTACAGATTTCATAATCTCTGCCATTTTTTTCTACAGACAATTATCTGGGTTAAGCAAACTCTTCCTGGCTCAGTGGCCAGACTTTCAAACGATGCCTGCCCGGTTTTATTTATTATTTACTACTTAAAATCAGTTACGTGTTTCTATTTCCAGTGTCCTATTTTTCACACTTGATTGGATTTTTGTTTGAATATTTCCCAGTGCCAAAGCCCTACTTATACCTCTACAGTTAGGAGAGCTGATAGTTCTTGTGGTGTAAGTCTGCACAGACCGGTTTAATTAGTACTCGTGGGGTGGTTTCAAACCCTAAAACTCAATTACATGATGGGTGGGAGAATGGACTTGAAATCTCTCTTATTTTTCCTGTAAATTTATGGTATGCAATCATACATTCCTTCCCTAAAGCTACAAGAAGAGTGTATTTATCCTTTCTTGGTGTTGACTAGCGTTGCCAATTATCATGAACATGTAAACAAGAAATGCTGAAGGTTCGTTAACTTTAAAACCGAAGGGAGAACGTGGTCTGGGGCGATGCCACGAGGGGGGCCAGGTGAGCCTGAAGGCACATCGGGGCGGTTAGCTGAATCCCCGTAACTCCAGTCTGCCCAGCTGAGCACACCCCAAGCAGATGTTTTACTGCCTTCGCTCGGCGCGGAGCCGCTGCCGTTCGCGCCTCGGAAACACCAGCTCCTTGGATTAACGGAGAAATCCAAGGTTGGAGGTAATGATGTCTGAAAATAAGCTGGAAATGGCAGGCTGGAGAAAAGTAGGCAGGGTTGATTTAAAATGAACACGAGGATCTCTGGCAGGGTTTAAATACACCCGCCAGCGCGAGATCGTTTGAAACGTGGTGTTCCTCTGATCCTGTGCCCGCTTGCACGTGTCCCGCGTCCTTCCCTGAGGATTTAAGCGACGTGGTGTGGATGGGGTAGAGCGAGGAGAGAGGAGGGATGGGACGTTACTGGTACGAATTGCAGCCTAAATCCCCGTTGGCTTTGTAGTTCCCTTGCGACCCTGCTCCGGTGTCCATCGAACCGACGAAGAGAGCGCTCTGCACCGAGCCGAGGTGGGAACGTCGCGGAACGGAGCTGTTCGGGGTTTGTCTGGGTGCCCACCGGTCAGGGATGGAACGATGCCGTCCCGGTCCCGGAGCCTGCCTTCGGCCTCTGTTCGTGGCGACGGCAGCACGAAGCGCTGCTTCAGGCTCGGACTCGTTTCGTCGGAGACTGGTGGGGCACAGATGGCAAATACCACAGTCCTTGCTGGTTCCAGTGTCCGCAGGGAAGCCGTCCCTGTGAAAAAGGGCTGCGGGGTCAGAGGCATGCACTTCTGTAAGATTGAATCCTCAGCTGGAATTGCATCTGCTGCACTCCATTGGTTTTACTTTTGCTTAACAGACCATAAACAATTTGTTTACATAGACAGCTTTTCATCTTCCACAGTGAATCGTGAGTGAGTTCTCTAGGGATCAATCCCTGGTCTGGTTGTTGCTTTTCATTTATGTACCAGGCTTGGATGATTTAGATCATCAGCGTTTCCATCTGAATTCAAAGGCAGCTGGTTTATGTCCTTTTCCTTGCACAAAGGATCTTACTAAAAATCTACATTATGGATCTGGCAGATTAAGGTTTGCTTTGAAATACTTTGCTATAAACTAGAAAAGGGATGTTATGACCCATTTGCCACAGAGACGAGAACCCCAGTCCATCAATGCTAAAATACAGGTCCCTCTCTCCCAGTCATCGTGCTTTAATGGTCCTCTGGCGACAATGAAGAGCTCTTACTGGGCACGTGCTGTTGACTAAGGGGAGGGAGAACGTGTGTTACCGAGGGCCACTGTCTTACAGACAGAGCCAGAAAAAAGATCTGGAAGGACAAATGATGCCCTAAAGGTGACCAGGTGGGCAGGAAGGTACATCCAAGAGTTCTTGGCTAACACCTGGACTTGTTGTGACAGAGTCTGCACATCTGCGCTCTGGTGCCACGGGATGAGACGCAGTTGGAAGCCTCCTGAGAAGGGCGGCCGGGGGCTTAGGAGTATCTGGAACCAGTAAGAACTGGGGAGAGACCCTCTGTTACCTGCAGAGTTTCATGCCCAAGGCACGACTCGGTTTTAGTTATCCGCATAGTAACCTGCAGAGCAAGCGTGGCGCACGGTTCTCCTGAGTCTCAGGTAAAAATCACTGGCTGTGTTTTGAAGAGCCTGAATTTAATTTTAAATTTTAGATTTTTTTAAATATACTTTTTTACAATTTTACGGATCTGATTCAATGTACTTGTGTTTGTGTAGTTCTGCCTCCAATGGCTGAAGGGCTCCAAAACGACTGCCAGCCGTCTGTTTCACATACCATTAGTTATTTAAAAATGAACCTCTCCTTCTTCCGGAGCCCTAATAATGTATGAATATTGATTAAAAACGTTTCCCCTGAAATGTCAGTGTTGGGGGTGATTTCTCTGGCTCAGTTGCAAAGAGGTAACAAAGATTAATAGGCCATGGTGTTAGTGTTAACCTTAGAGGAAAGCAGATGCTGCAGCTACTTAGTTGTGAAAAATACTGGGTAAAGTAGCGTGATTATTCTTTGCAACTGCACCAAATGTACTTAATTCAAATTAAGTCTTAGAAGATACTGCTTTTTCCTGTCAAGCTGTTTATTTGAAAAATTACTTTGGAGCAAATAATTCATTCCCTTCTCACCTTGCATTTGGTGATTGCTTATAATAAGAGTCCACTTTGAGAAGCTGTTGGCTTTTTCCTTCATTACGTATACATAGACCTAAAGAATTTCTTCTACTCCAGTAAACATAATTTGTATTTCACGACATGTTATGAGTTCCTCATTGTACGAATGTCTCAAAATGAATTTATAAATAATTTTTATGGTTCAGTGAGAAAAGCCATTAAGGAGTTTAAAATGTTTGGAAGTGCAGGAGTTGAAAGAGTAGTTTGATATATATGGTGCAATGGGAGTTGGGAGCTGTAAAAGGAATGCTGTGCAAAGAAATCTAGAGGGCTTCCACTACAAATTATTAAAATTACTAGCGGTAGAAATAGTATAGAAAATAACTTGAAGATGAAAGAACATGACCAACATCTAGTAATAATAGCACAGTGTTCATTTTACTTATTGTAATCTACTTAGGTCAAGGTAAATGTTAAATGCATTTTTAAATGTTTAAATAAATATGTACAGGCCTCGTCAGCTAGATTATTTGAAGACACTACCAACAATTCCTGTCCCTCTCACCCCTGCAACTGTTTAGTCGAAGAAATGCGGCTTGTGATCCTGCAAAAATCTGGTGTTGCGACTCCAGGCTGGCCTGGCAACTCTTAATTCCTCCAGACAACAGAACATCTAAAACCCACTGTATTATGTGAATCCTGGAATCTCGGAGATTAATTTCTTCTCATGCATTTCCTTTTTCTCCTCCAACACGAAAACTGTAGTGCTAAATTCATGGGTAATATGTGTAAGTTGAGTGAAGTACGAGCCTGTGCTGAACTATATCAACTTTCTGCAATGAATTGCTCAATGACCTTGATCTGGGAGAAGAACAATTAATATCAGATCTAAATAGCTTACATGTCCCAGGGTCAAGTTTCTTAACTCTATTTTTGTATGGCACTTTTAATTAACTTAGAATGAGCATTTGCACATAGAAATATCAATGCAAACATGTGCAAGCATTTTTATATGTGCATCCAGCTGCCCCGCTCTTCAGAAAGGGATTTTGTTTCATTCTGGTTGTTCTTGCCAACTTTTCCTGGGGAATGTGCCAGCATTAGCTGACAGAAGAGGGACCAGGGCTCCAGCTCATACACAAATGCCCATGTTCAAAATGATCCCTACCCGTTGAATCCCATGATAATAGATTATATTTCTAGGTACTGTTTATTTAATCGTCTAAAGTAAATTACTCAATCTCTTCAACATTATTTTAGCCACCAGCTAAATGATTACACTGCTGATTAGCAGCCCTGGAGTATCATGTAGTTTTATGGCAACTAGTTTTGATGAAGTACGAGCGTTGAGGCTGGCAGGAGAGGTGCTCTCGTCCAGCATAGCGATCTTTATTCTCAACAAAGGCCTTTTTCAGCATGTCGGTTTATAGAATGTATTTATATTGTGACCAGGTTTGCTTCATGGTCTTGGAAGACAAATACTAACCTTCTGCATATACAAAAAGTAAATAGAGCATAAAACCTGGTTATTTATTATTTCAAATGCTGGTTGTGGAGGAAGTCTGTGACTGATAGGAAATAAACTGGGCATTTCTAGGCTACTGCTAATAAACTGATAGAAGAACTTTAATCCTCTTGAGGATTAAAATGTCGTAGTTGATAAGGATTTTTCTTTATGTAACTGCTTAAGTCGAGCAATTAATTTAAACAAACAAACAACCTCCCCCTCGTCCCCCCAACCTCCCAGCCCCAACAACCTAAAATCAAAAGCATTTTCTGGAGAATGCTTCCCTGCTAGGAAATGATGACAGACATGTGTCAGTTTTGTCAGAGTTTTATTGTAAAGCAGAGAATCAAAGTGGCTAATGGTTCTGGTCTAGTCTCTTGACCCCCACCCCCTCTTTTTGAATCTCAGGTTTTGAGATGACTCAAGTGTGCAGACATTTAGAAGGACGTGTTAGCTTACGGTCTGTCATTGAAGCTGTCAGAGAGTGTCTGGGTAGGCTTTTCCTTTAAGGAGACACTTCACTAAATAATACATCTTACATAGCATGTAGGGATTGCCATGGCAACAGTTCATTTTGAATTAAAAAACAATTAGATATTAAAACCCCACATAATCCATCACCACGTAAATTACTGCCAAGGGGCAGGTAGTGACTTAAACATCTTCATTTCCAGGGGTTAAAAAAAAGAATTCAATTCGTGTTTTAATCTTGAATTGTTTCTCTCCATTTTTTTTCTGAAATTACATCACTTAAAGAAGAGGAGGATGGAGTAAGGTCTTCAGGAAATGTCTCTTGCCCAGGGAAGAGATATGTGGCAGGAGCAGAAGTACTGGAATGGAGATTTTTTTGACGCTAATCCATCGTTATCAACTGGACCATGGCTGGATGGATTGAAACCAAGTGACTGCATTTGGATGAGCCTCAATTCTTTGGTTCCCTGCTGAAATCAGTAACTTGACTTCATGAGAATCAAGGTTTTTGCCCTTTTCAATTTCAGGGAACACTTCAGTTCTAGATTCACGTGAATTTTGGGAGAGGTGGACCAAGACGGGGTTTTTTATGGTAGAAAAGGGTGCAGCTGCAAGGCAGGAAGGCTTTTCTTTATCATTATGCAGTATCCTTTTAAATCCCGGTGCAGCATAACGTAAGGAAACAGGCTGTGATTTTTACCTGCAGCCTTTAGGTGCAAGAACTGGACGTATTTCTCAAAGAAGTCGAGGAATGAGAATCAGTTAAAACAACTGGTGTCAGGTGGTTCTTATGAGATTTGGTGCATTTAGACGTTCCTAAAAATTCTTCAGGTTGTAATTTCAAATTATGTTTGTGTTGAAGTATCTGCAGGAGGTTTTAAATTAAGATATTTTGTTCTGTATGGCTCTTGCGCTGCACCAACAGAGACAGCCGCGATCTCGCTGAAACTGGAGGTAGGGGAGAGGAAAAGACCTGCAGAAAACCCAAACGTGGATCCGGAATTTCACTGCCCTTACAATTCCCCTACCGTACCTATGGTAAGAGGTATCAGACTAGGCAAACGTGCAGGTTCACTTTCACTTGAGCTGCATGAATAAATTACACGCCGAGGAAATGCATCTAAGGTCCTTGACAGCCTCTTATCACTTCTGGTTGAGCAAAGGCCCGTTTGCATTTGCAATTACTGGATCCGTCTCTTGTGGCCTGAGCTGCTACTTCAGTATACAAAGTCCTTCCTCAAAGAAGTGGTCGGTGTCGCCTAGAGGGATAAGATTTTACTTGCTGCAGTGACACTCCTCCTTAATTTTAAGCACGTGGGTGAACCCGACAACTTCTGAGACTTAAAGCACACGCTTATCGCTTTTATATTTAACTCCCATGTTAAACGGAGAAGGGCTAAAACACTTTCCCATGTATTTTGGTAAATTGAGAGCTCTCGCAACAGTTTTCCAAGGAATTAATCTACAGCTTTATCTTCAGTCCTACTTCCAGCGGATGGGCAAAGCCTGTGTCCCAGCCTGCTCCGCTGCCAGTGCTGGAGCTGAGGGGGGGGCGAGTGCCCCGGCTCCTGCCCGCAGCCAGCCCCCCCCTTGCCCGCTTCGCGCGCTCGCGGCTCGGCCGTCGCCCTCCGGACACCGGCAGGCTGGAGTTTGCCCGGCTCTGTTTTGAACCCCAGCCATTAAAGCCTCGGGAAGAGCCCGCTGTGCCGGGGAGGACGGCAACTTCGGAGGCTTCCAGCAAGCACGACAACGGGTCCCCCCCGAGGGACGACCTTCCCGTGGCGAGCATCCTTAAAACGTAAAAGAAAGAGGAAAGGGCTTGTCACGGGCTGGGTGTCTCTTTTACCAGACCCGCGTGCCTTGCTGAATGAGATTGTCTACTAAAAAGATGGGGCTGGCTCCAATGGGTCACCAAGGAGTGCGTCTAAAGCCTTAAAATCCTGCGAAAGGTGCCTTGCTAGGGTTTTCTATCCCGCCACGCAGCGGGCTGAATGCAGGGAGTAAATGACTGTATTTGGGAATGGAAATAATTGCTTTTGGATTTGCGAGCTGCCGACCACAAATTATTTCCTGCACCCCTGTTGTCAGGAGAAACTGTTCTCTTATTTCCAGCCGCGAGACCCTTTGTGTGGCTGGTGCTGTCTGCCACGATTAGGTGGAGTATATTGCACGAAAAAACTCCTCAAAGTCTTATTTAGGTAGAAATGTCCAATTTTTGTTTGTCCAATTGTCCAAAGTCCCTTTTGACTGAATTGATGTCCTGTAATGATGGTGGCTTGACTTTAATTAAAACAAACAAAAAGAAAACAAACACACCCCCCACCCCCAACCAATGCGTTACTAGTGACTAACCTTTAGTAGGAAATTATCTCTGTCTTTCAAAAACGTTCATTGGGCAGCTTCTTAAATATTTTTATTTTCATTAGTGAAAACACTCTGGTGTTTTTGTGGAGGAAGCAAGCTGGTTTTGCAAATTCTTTGCAGGGGTTTTGCAACTTCTACCTTCTTTCCTAGGACGTTAGTCTGCGAGCAAGGCTTGAAAATGAGAGGTTTTCTCCTTTGCTGGAATTCCACAGTAAATGTCAGTATGAATAGAATTAGAATTTTTATATATCACCACCCCTCTCTTCTGCTGTAGGTAGGCAGCAAAATACATGTGCTGGCTAATGGTAAAATGTCATTGCTCTGTTGTGAGCACTTGTGGGTATAATCCAGATGTGGGGTGATATTTTGTCTGCTAGAGGTCAGTTTGGAAAAGGGCACGGAGAAAGAAGGGGAAGGAAAAGGGCATTCTTTGAGCTGGAAGCGATGGTAAAAGTTTTGTCTGCGCTGGAAAACTGCTGCTTAGCTGATGTTGGTGTAATTGAACGGCACCTTTCCGCTTCAGAACTAGACAAATTGGTAGAGAAATGCTTTTTACACAGGTAGCTTGTCCCGGTGGGAGCAGGAGCTGCTACCTTGGTAGGAAGCACCTTCATGACTTGCAGCGCAAGTGGGTGGAAGCTCAATTTTTACAGATAAAGGTGGATAAAGGTCACCACAACTGTGCAGAACCATTGAGATGACAATAATGGCACGAACTCGGAATGACAGCAGAACCGCTTCGGGTTTTTGTTAGATTTTAGTTTGTGTGGCAAATGCCCTCTGGTGCCGCTCGCCGAGAGAGGGTCCCTTCTGCTCGGAGCGGGTGGGTCCCAGCCGCCTTTCGAGGACGGGGGGGCTGTAACTGAGCTCAAGCCGGGGGTGCCGACAGGTATTAAACATGGGGGGGGCTGCTGCTGCCTGCCACCTGTGTAAAGTCTGTTATCGCCTGCCGCCTCTTCCTCCACACTCCTATCGACGGGACTAACGAAAGGCCG
>JAVJGH010000046.1:18325538-18341523 GCA_035590175.1 Aviceda leuphotes
CCTGCCGCCTCTTCCTCAAAACTCCTATCGACGGGAATAACGAAAGGCCGCCCGCTAAATCTGTCGTTCCTTAAAACGAGCCTCCCTTCACGGGGCAAGCCGGCTGAACGTGTCGCTTCTGTTTCGACTGGCGATCCCGTGTCGGCGGGTTCGGATTTGGGGTTTTTGGGTGAGCGGGAAGACGGAAGTGGCGCCGCTGGTAAAGGATCCTGCAGCTCTTCTTCGCCCCCTCCTCCCCCCGGGCCTGCCAAGTTAAGTTTCCGTCTTAACTCTTCCTGATGTTTTCTCTGGGATGCCATGGTCTGCTTCAGGGTTTCGGGATTCAGGATTTAACGTGCTAGTCATTTTTTATTGCACGGGAAAGCGAACCGCATAACTTGATCGGGGCTGGTTTTGGCGTGCGCTGGTTAATGTTGGGTGGTTGCATCAAAGGGCGCGCTTGGAGGATGCCAGCGAGCGTGGTGGGCTGGGGGTCTGCTATTCCTAATTCGGATAGCCTGATAAGGAAAAGTTTTTATTCCAAGTATCGATTTAAAAAGATACTCTTGTTGAAATGGAGAAACTCAAATTATGTCAGGCGGTAATCTGAAAGAGTACAACAAGCTTTTTTACCCTCAAGTAAGCCTTTTCTGTTCCAAAGTACAGATAAAAATCTATAAATAATAATATGAGATTATGCTGCTAGCGAATACAATTTTTTTTTTTTTAAGGGCAGTTCCTGCACAAATTATGCTTAGGACCGTATTCTGTGTTCTTGAAGAATATCTTAAGAATAATGGTATATCCAGTTCAAGGAAATTCTGGCATGCACTAAGTATTTGAGTCAGTATTAAATAGTCAAGTCTGTTGATTGGACATTCTGTAGGAGTTTTTCAGAAAAGTTCAAATTATGCTATTAAATATTGATGTTCTTATATGTTAAGTTAATAAGTAAATGAATTAAGCTGTTAAGTTTCAAAAGTCTAACATGTTGGGAATGTAATGAAGCAAAATGTTCTGTTTTCTTTTAAAAAATAAAACAAAGCAATTAATAATGGAATGATTAAAACCAGGCTTGTAATCGGGTTGTGTCACGCTACCCCACACTTCATTTCCGAGTAACTGGGACTCTGTGTTGCTTGATGGTTTATTAAGTAACTGGTTGGCCTGCTGGACCAGATGTGTACTGTGCTCTGCTCGTTTCCTTCAGTGCAGATCCTCAGTGTGGGTCTTTTCTTTCTGCTTTTCCAGGAGCCTTCTTTTTGGGACTCTTTTTTTTTTTTTTACCCTGAAATAATGAAAATAAAAATAAATCCAGTCTTTAAAAATGGATTACATAACCTTTTCACAGGATTTTTTTTCATGAGCTGCTACCATTAATTAACAGCTACAGAAGCAATCTAATTGGGGAATAGAAATAATATTACTTGCTTGATATAGTGAAGCAACAAAGTTCACATGTTGAAGAACAGATACAGAAGTTTTATAGCTTACTTAAAAGGGGGGGGAACCCTAAAGCCTTCGTGAACATTACAATTGCCTCATGTACAAAGAATGTGCAATTTAATAAGCAATTAGTTATGGATTATTCACTCAGCTTGACTGTTGGATATTTGAGTAGCACGTTAACCTTGAAATGACTGCTTTTATAGCCCTTATTGTTCACCAATAAATTAGATCTGCATTAAAAAAAAAAAGACCCTTCCCGGGCTTGATCTTGCTAAGAAATTTTGCTGCTGCTGCTTGTATCGCAGCTGGGAGACTGAGGTATCACAGTGGTATGAGCTGGGTGCACATATGGAAGATCTTCCCAGTTTAAAATACTTTTAAATAACCGGGGGCAGAGGAGAAGAGGCAGAGCGCTTTTCTTTTAAAAGGGCAAAGCTGTGCAAAGAACTTAAAGGTCAATTGTTTTTTTTAACCAGTCAGTCTCCATAACAGCAGAAAACCTTCCTCTGGATCCCACCGAGTCCAGCACCCCAACGCGGGTGTCCCTTCCCCCCCTCAGACTCATCCCATTATTAAAGTTACTCCAAACTGGGCAGGAATCGGCCTCTGGCCATGAGAGGCAGCCTCAGGCCGTGCTTCCAGGACCCCGTAGCGGGGAGGATTTTTGTACAGATGGTCTCACCTTACCTACTGCAGCAAGGGAGGAGGGAGAAAATACAGCGTAAGACTATTTGGTCGGATTGCGACGTGCACCGAATACTTCCAACGTGTTGGGTGTTCACTGGATGCACGCTACCCTGGTCATGGGTGTGCTCCCAAACTGGCACCGCAGGCCTGTGTAAACTGGCAACAACTGGAGGGTATGTTATAAAATGAGCGTAACCAGATCAGAATTGAGCTGACTTGTTTTTCTGAACAGCGTGTGTGTGTTCTCCGCCCGCTTTGTGGTGTCCGACAGCAGAAGCGATGTTCAGCTTCAGTGTGTTGGCACCTCATTTTTCTTCCAGTCTGGTCTAACCAGGTAAAGCAGGTTTTTGTTTCCTGTTCTCAGCTACCTTTCACTGACTGATACGCATCTGCTTGGTCTCCTTTTTCTCCTTTCAAGTTAAATAAATAGGGAAAGGAGGTAGTTCGGAGATAGTGGTTGCTGTCACAAACACACATGTGCCTGTGCCCTGTTGCCGAAATCCATTATCGCGTTACCCTGGTATAGACCAGTATGTTTCTGTCTGACTGCACGAGCTAAACAACCGGAGGTGATTGCCATTACATGCCTCCTTACATTTCTCAATGCCATCTATCACCGAATAAATTCCAGATGCAGCCAAACGAGTTCTAAAGCGAGCTCTTCCGAAGGCAACGAACTGTGCAGGACAACCGATACGGCATGTGGCGAAACCCCCAGAACCTTTTTTTTTCTGCTGCCCCCCGCGCCCCGGTTTCACCTTCAGATTTTTTTCAGTGTCATGAGTCGGAGCAGTGTATTGTTCCAAGCACTAGAGCCGTAACAACATGGTCCCTTAGCAGAAAGAAAAACTGAAGAAAACCCCACCCTTCTGGTGAAAAAAGAGTTGGTTTTACTTCTCCATTTTAATGCTTATAGGAACAAGTAACGTCACATCAGGCACCGCATTCTTTTCAGGGATCTGATGCGGGAGCAAATGCTTTTCTTGGCAATATTTAAAACCCAGGGCAAGCTCCTTGGCTGCTGCATATTGGCAAATTGGTGTTTCTCCTAGGGATTAACGGGCTGGCTTGTTCAGAGATCTATCCACAGGGACTATGTGGATCTCCAAAAGAAATGTACAGTACGCTTTATGTTTAGGAAAATTTAGGGATAAAGGATACATTAGGACTTATCAAGCTACCTTTTTTTTTTTTTTAAATATCATCATAAAGAAAGAACAGGCCTATGGTTGAATTTAGCAGTTTCCACCCTTTATTAAAGGGAAGCAGAGCCAGGCAGACAGATTTCGCCCTGTACACCATCAACTGGTCACACTAGAAATGTAGAATGAAGTTTTCATTGCTTAAAGGGGGAAAGCTGGTATTTGAATTTAAAATAAATCAGAAATATTAATGTATTCAAGAAACGAGTTTAATGGCGTATTTAGAAACTATTAAATTAATCTTTCTCATTAGTGGCACAGCCTAATCGCTCTTTGCAAGCAGGGGGAAAAAAGTAAAGCAATATCATAAAAGATCAAATAGTGATTCAAAATTAATTAATCTAGCATTATATAAATCAGGTAGCTTCAATAAAAATACTAGTTCAGTGTTCAGTTCTTATGGGCAAAATTAAAAATAAAAAATGCCTTAATTAGTGCCTTTTCATTCAATCCAGCTGACCTATTTATTTTTAATTGAGCTACAGGGTGCTAAACATTCTGTTGAAGTGATAATTGCAGTAGTAAACTTTTTAACATTTCCCTCTGGACTTAATACCTTGTTTTCTGGTGAATATCGCAGAATAGTGGAGAAAATTGGTACCTTGCTGTGCTGGGAGTTGCTGTTCTGCTGCTTTGGTTGCTGACCTGCTTCATGTTTTGTAAAGAACTGCTGGCTCCTGTTCCCACAGCTTTGCTTTGAATATGCCAACATTTACTTTGCACGCCATGGTATGTGAACTAGTTAAAAGAACTGCTTGAATGGACAGCAGTGTAATAGATAGTGTCGGTGACTTTAATAATTTGTAAAATTAAAACCATGGTACGCTTGACAATTCTTTTAAGGTACTATACTTTTATATTATATTTATGCCAATATGCCTCTTTGCACTCTTTGAAGTTTTCCGGCAATCCTAGAAGTAAATGTGTTGTCCTGAAACAGTTTCATCCTTAGTAGGTACATGAGAGAGGAAAACTAGATCAGAGACAGAGTGAAGAAGGGACTAAGAACTTCTCACAAACCTCATCACAACATGATGAACATGAATAATGTTATGGTGGCCAATGACGTGAACTGGAGCTGAACGACTGGTATTGCTGATAAACAGATATTTCCCATTGCTGTTTTACTAACCTTCTTTCTGGAAATTCAGATTTTACTGACTTTCCCAAACACTAATCCCCCAAAATGATTTTCAGCATTGCAGTCTGAAGAATAGCTCCCTCAAAATAGGCTCTTCCCAAGCTTTCACACAAAGAATTAACGCTAATCGGAATGCCCGATGCCGAGGCCTCAAGTATTAGCATCGTTTTGGCAGCTCTTAGGTGAGGTCGTGAAAGCAGCTTTGTTACAGACTGTCTGAGAAAAATATTAAAAGCCCAGATAAGATTTATGCTGTCCCCACGGTGGTTTTTATTGAAGATAAGTTGGGCGTCAGCCTCACGTCGATTCTGATGCTGGGGAAGGTAAGAGCATCCTAAGCCGGCCTGACTCTGCAGCGCTTGAGTAACTGTTCAGCTGCTAGCACACAAAAAGGCAGTTTGTATTATTCACCCAAATTAAAGGCTCAGCATCCTATAGAATTGAACCCATAGATCTAGCTCATTCTGCTGGATCGTAGATGTGATTCCACCTGGCTGACAAAATTTGTAGCCTCCCTGAAATGCCTGTACGTTCATACATAAGACAAACAACTTCTGCAGGTCAAGTGACCTGTAACAGGAAGAATAAAAGCAGCAAACAAGCATGAATTGGATTTTGGCTTCTGTCTCGTTCTTTTCTGCCTCCCTTTCTGGCCACCTGATGCAGCGAGAAGAAATTTTATAAAAGGCCAACATCTGGAAATCTTCAGCCTCATGTTAGACTTTTAAATTTGTATCTCGAACACCTAAATATCCATTCCCAGTCCCAAATATTTGAAAATCACAAACCAGGATCTCTCAAAATAGTGTCTTCTGCTTCATCAGTGTTAAAGGCACGCTGGCATATTTTCAAGTTTTGGCCGCTGTCTTAAAATAACTTTTAATTGAACAAACCTTATATTCTTGTACATTCCAACAGCAGTGGCTTGAGGATCACTTTCAAATGGTATAAATCACAAGAGTTGCCAATATCAAAGATGAGGGTTGACTTTCCTGAATATACAGAGCGACCCAATTGTCCCTGTCACATATTAAGGTAGAAGGTAGATGTATACACATGCATTTTGTAGCCCAAGTGTCCAAAATGAGACCTGAGCTTACATATTACCTAATTTTTGGTAAAAGCAGCGGGAACATATAGTGAATATAAATCCTCATGACACTTAACGATGGAGCTGCTGTTGTCCTGAAACTGTTGTGCACCATCCCTAGGTAGGAGATAGTGTGCTGACGGCAGTTGCTGGTCCCTGAAAAATAAGGTGGTCCCATGCAGAAGACGACAACTGTTGAATTTTCTCCGGTGTACGCGCAGAACAAGCCCTGCTCTCCTCCTGGTCGTCCTTCTCCCCTCTCCGACTGTCCCACAGAGCTGCTGGTTGCCTGTAAAGCAAACCCAGGCTGTCACGCTCTGAAGTCACTACCCCTTGCCAGCTTTACTGTAGTTATTCTGTAGGTAAAGCATCATTAAGGAGTTATTCAAACAGCTGTAGTGGAGATAATTTTTTTCACGAGCTGAAGGAGCTACGGACCACTAGAGTGCTGCGAGCAAACTGTAAGCACCGGTCTTTAGTTCGGAACTGATACACAGGGAAAGGGTTAGGTGTGTCTAGAACAGAACATCCCCAAGTACCCGTTGGGGATGGAAACGAATGAATACGAGCAAGGAACAGCTCGAGTAGGAGTTGCAGGTCTCAATTCCAAGATCTCGGCGAAACCCGCGAACAAGAAGGCGATCAAATGCTGAAGAAGGTTAAAGCTCAGCACTTCCTCATTTCGCCTTGGCTCGGGCAGAGCATTCAGTTCAGGTTGGCGTGGCATTCCTGGAATTGTCCGTGAGCATCTAAAAGGAACATTTGGGACGTTGGAAATGAAGATTAGCTGTGATCTGAAGCCAGCACCTATGTTTCAGCCTGACTTGAGAGGAGGCTCTTTAATTCTCAGACTTGCCATGCCAAGTGAATTTGCAATAAAGAACTTCATTATTTATTGATTTGAGAGATGGATGTGGATATAAATACTGCTCTAACTGTTTTAAATTTCCAGAATTGTATCTGAGTTTCAAAAGCAGCCCGAGACCTCTGAAAGCCTTGTCCTCAACACCACGAACCTGAATATGACTCCAAACTTTATAGCAAGGACCAGGCACAGTTTGAATGGTCAGACTTTGCTCTTAAAATCTCTCTAGTGCTTATAACGCTTTATAAGCCGAGGATTAAGTGGTCTCACACTAGGTAAAAGCATATGAGGAACTGAGATGGAGACAGCTCACATATTGAGCACCTTGCGATCCTGCAGACCTCATCTGGGGTAGCACCTCTGAAGAGGATGGACTTAATCCAGGTCTTCGTCGCTGTAACGCAGATCAACTTGTGGGCTGCATGTTCATCGTGTAACGCGCTAGAATCTAAGGTTCTTCTCCTGGTACCAGTTGCTTCTAGACTAAAGCCCTTATAATTTGCTTTACAAAGGTAATATGAATGAATTTAGATACGGATTCAATTTTCAAATGCTCCCAAGCTTTGAGCAGCTGCTCAGTAATCCACTGCAGGATTTTGGTTGGACTTCTTATAGTATGACTGAAAAGCCCTGTTGAACCTTATGAATTTTTTTCCCCCACCATTTAAAAATGGGAAAGAACAGATAATTGCATCTTCCTTAAAGAAATCTGTATGATGAGTTAAATCTGCATGTTTGGCATGATTTCTGTGAAGCCCTGAAACTCCCTCACTAATTCTTTCTTATAGTACAGATGTCCCCTACCAAAGTAGCTGAATATATTTTCAATGTTGAGGTATTTTCCTTCCCAACACCCCTGGGAAGTAAGGGTTGGAGAAACCAAGCGGGTCACACAGGTTTGTACTTTGGGTTTTCCAAAAGTGTCTTAAGCCCATGGGACGTATGAGACTCTGCCATAAGGCTATTTGCCTTGCAAGACTGCTTTAAAAAACATGGGAAGACTTTTCCTTTCTGCAGACATGTTTATAATTGAAATAAAAGGAATAAATCATCCCAGAATGAAATGCTGTTAGTTCCTTGTGAAAGCTTAAGAAAGTATCTCCCGTCTCTGTTATTTCTCCTGTGTAATTTCTGCATTTCTGGAGTTGCTGTAAATGTCTTTAATTCTTCTCTGGTGAGGGATTTCTTGCAAAGCTTCAGTCTTAGCAGTGTGTTATTTATGACGCTCTAAAGGCATTTTCTTGTGGACAACTTGTTCTTAAATGATAATGCAAATAAATTGAAATCTCTGCTTGCAAGGTCTCCATACTGGAGCGTTGTTATAACCGCTCATAAAAAGTTGATTTCCAAAGCTCTGCTGAATGTGTACATAAACAAGGGGGCTGTTCAGCAAACAGATCGGAGAAGTTTGCCCTCTGTCCCGAACGTGCAATTATTAACCAGAGAAAGATGATTTGACCCTGGGCTTGGCTCTGCAAGACGGAGCACCACTATCGCTCTGGGCTTGATTACAGGCTGCTGCCACACTTCTTATCCAGGGAATTCTAAGAAATGGCTTTTGAAGGGTTTGGATATGTTTTCAGTGTGTTAATGAAGAGGTAATCACCTGTTTAGGATTAGTGGTTAAAGAAAGTGTATTAAACTAAAGGAAGTCCTTTTATTCTAGAGTAGCTGTATCTGTGTGGTTATTAAAGAATATCTATTTCTCTCTAAATTCGTGCCTGACTGTAACCTTGAATTAACTTTCAAGTGTAGATAAGCTCTTAGGCTAAGGGGTTTTCTGTCTGGAAGGGGTGGAGGGAAGAGAATGAGATCTACAGATAGGGCTGAGGAACTGCCACTAGTATAGTCTTCCCATAATGTTAAACAGGAGGGAGACTGGAGCTTGGCCAGAGGAATGGGAATACTGGGACATCTCAGCATCTAGAAAAATCCCCGTTACAGTATCGTAGGTACAACAGGTTCCACAATGTTTTAAAACCAGTTTTGTTTCTCATGTCACTCCGAAGCCTCAAGTAGCTGCAGATTTACAGCAGCATGGTACATAACTATATGTTATTATATTAGATGGGAACTGTGCCGATATACAGTATGTTAGGTCTGGGCACAGTTAAGGATTAATGAGTGGCCAGGCAATTTGCCATTTTACAAATATCAGAACTGCTTGTACGCAGCTAAAGTGCACCCCAAAGGCTGGCAGAAAATGTCTGGTGTCTCCCATAACCCGTTACTGGATTTTTCTCACCCCACTCCAATAGAAGAAATGAATTGCATTTCATTTCTAGCAATCACACATCATTTCACATCCAACAACGTGCCAGATCTTTAATACCATAATTACAGGGTATGCAAAATATCAATCACTGTCTAACTCGATTTGATTACACACCTACCGCTTTAAGTGATAGGGCCCAGCCATGGGTGCCCACCTGGAGTAAAAGCCAAGCTTTATTTGATTGCTGTTCGAAATGGAAGTAAATCACAGGCGGTATTGGGATTCAGTGTTTTCAGCCCTAGAGTTTAACATAAACCGGAGCCTAGCTAGGAATTCAGCGGGCATTTGGCTGTGGATGTGAGCGCAGGCACGGCGGGAATAGGCAGACTGAGTTTTGGCACCAGCTGCGGAGGGCAATCCCACCCAGAGGAGCCCCTGAAATCAGCTGGTCCCCACTGGGTTTATTGGAAGACCATTGCGTGGTGGTGGTGGTCTGGTGCCCGGGAGGAACCAGGACCCGGCGGTCTGTGGAGTTGGCTGGTACAGACAGGCTGTGGAAACAAACGGATGGAAGTCCTGCCTGATTATCCGTTACTCCAATTAGCCTTTCTTTACCCCCCCCCCGCCCCCAGCATTACGACAGCTCAGAGCAGTCGTGGCGTTGGCAGCAAAGATGACGCCGGCGAGCGTTTCTGGGCACGGGCAGTTGGGCCGGGCCTGCGGCGGGCCTGCGGCGGGCCTGCGGCGGGAGGGGGCGCGGGTGCAGGAGGGGAGGCGGGCTGGGGGTGTGAGGGCTGAGGGGTTCCGCCTGGGGTCCGAGCTGATGAGGCGGGGGCAGGGAAAAGGATCTTAAATTTGCTGGCGTAGTTTGCTGGTCCTAGAGCATAGAAAGGTTTATCCTGCGCTGACGTCGGGTCTTCGAAAGCGCCGTGTGCAGGGTCCCGAGGAAAAAAAAAAGGCAAAAGGCCTGTTGTAAATGTGTCTCTCTGATGTTGTGATGGAAGTAAAGCTGTCCTGAGGAAAAAAACACTGGTTTGGTGCCCCTGTAAGCATTTTGTTTTGGTCTTAGGGAGTAAACAAGTAGACAAGTTGCAAAGTGGAAAAAATAAAAAAAAGCGCCTCTGAGTGGGCCATCATAATCTCGGAGGTAACCCTGTGTTAAAAGCTTGTGCCAGGATAAGCCTGGCCTATTATTCTTGCCTTTCTTTGCTTTAATATTTACAGGTCAACAGGTGCCACCTAAGACAGGGCTCTCCCCTGCTCCTGTTTGCTTTTTTTTGCCTGTTAACAGTATAGCCCAGCCAGCCAGAAACTGCTGGGTAAATACAGAGAAAAGCAGAGCCACTCGTGAGGGTGTAAATCCAACGGTTTTCTTCATTTCCATCTGCACAGGGAACTGCTTCAAGCACAGCTCATGACAAATATTAAGGCAGTTTCTTTGGTTAATTCTGCTGCTTTCGGGCTGCTGCTGGCTCCGGCTGGTTTTGTTCTGTGCTGACCTGGAGTCAAACACGCTGTAGCAATATTTGCAAGTGCATGTTTTAATTTTACCTGCAGTTTAAATTTTATGAGGCAGTTATGTGTTAGTTAAAGGGCCTTTTGTAATGACTAAAAAGATCAGGTGAATTTTAAAATATTGGACATTTAAAACCTTATTGCTATTTTAATTAAACTGAATTTAAATATCTGAATGACATCTTTGTTAATACATTAAGGATGTTTAGTGCTATTAATTGGTATGTAACTGGGTAGCAGTGGATTTATTATGTGGCTTAAAATACCAACTGGTGTGTTAAAGCTATTTCTGCTTTGCAGTTCTATTAAATGCCAACTATAATTTGCTACACAGACTGCTGGAGACCTGACTATTGATTAAGTTACCTACCAGTGCGGGCTCAATATCTGTCAGTGAACATTTTTATAAAATGGGCATGAAATATCTTGTTTGGGCGTACCAGCAACGTGAAGGCTCTGAGCTGAAGCCTGGGAGATGAGTAAGATAGGAAGGGGTATGGTGTTTGACTGACATATGAAACAATAAGGTTACTGATGAGGCTTAAAAAATAACCCTGCAAGAAGAAAGGGTTGTTATTAACCTGGTTTGGGGCGGATATATCTTTTTCTTTTTTTTTTTTTTTAAGTTCTGCCCACCACACAGCCTCACAAGCAGCTGTGCCTGCCTGAAAGGGCTGGGCCAGGAGGGAGAGTGGAAGTGATCAGGGTTAGATGATGATCTCAGCTGCAGCCCCTTCTGTAAAATTAAAGGAATTAACCTTCTGTTACCTCTGGTTTTGCCTGTCTTGCTTACTTAAATACAAGCTTTTCAAGGAAAGTTATATAAAACTCTTGACAGAGCCTTATGGCAGTTCAACGTTATGTGAAGACCAACGATTTTCAAGCTCTTTCCTATTTCATATGCTGTCTTGCGAGCTGGAGCTTCTATTTATATATTTTCTTCCAGCAACTGATTTGCTTCTCAGGCCTTTTCGGTGGAAATTCACTCAGGGTACTCTAAGCAGCATGTTTATAGTGACAAAGATCTAGTTAGACTGAGAAAAACTGGGAATGTTCTCAGACGGTGTGCTTGCCTACTTGTACCGCGTTAACACGCGGGTGCTGCACCAGGGACAAGGGCCCATTCTGCTAATCCGTGCTCAGAGGCACAGCGAGGAGCAGCCTGCGCCCCAGAGACCTTCCAGCCAAGGTAATGAGTGGTAAAGAGGAAGTTTTAGTTAATCTTGTTAGTTTTTCAAGTTGGGGACAGAAGTGAAATAGTTTGTTAGGATCACATAGGGAATTGGGGAAAGGTTAAGGAAACAAACTTTCTTTTTTTTCTTTTCCCTTTCAAAAGTGTTTCTTAAAACAATGCTATCACCTTCTCTCCACCTCTTGAAATCTGGTTTTACTTTGCTCTAATTCAGCTTTGTATTGACTCTGGAGGCAAGGCCATCACTTGGTTGGGGAACAACACGGAGTTAAGGGTGGTCCTCCCCAGAGAACACCCCCTTGCAACCACCTTCCCTTTGCAGCACGCTAAATATGTTGGGTCGTTACATCTCTTGCAACTAACCTTTGCAGAAACGAGCTACGATGTCTTGCTGTGGACAATCAGCCCTCCCGGATCCACAGGCTTAAAATGTTTCGCTTTGGACAAAAGTTGTTTCTGGTGCAGTTCTGCTGGCGTTGGAGGAGAAGCCGAGTAACGTTGGGTTTTCACGGAGTTTTGGGGGAGGATTTTGGGTGGATTCGTAACCCTGCGCAGCAGAAATGTTACCTCTGCCTGCCTCGACGCTTGTTTAGGCCTTGTGCAATTTACGGACCGTATCGTTGTTCTCCCTTCGAGATGCCACGGCCGTCAGAAAGGAAGGTGAGGAGTTGTTCAAGGGTCGCCAAGTCACGGCACCATTACCCGAGCATGGGGCGCCTTTGCTGATGTAATGCTATTCATGGAAGAGCCACAGCCCAAAGGCAGGCAATCTGATAAATACCTGAACTTCAGAAGGCTTAATATCACCGCAGGCCATTTTTCTAAATTATTTAAGAACGGTGTTTGCTATGCACTTCTACAATTTCTCAGGTGGGGATTTATTACCTTTTAATTCACTTACATATTTAAAATTTATTTGATTTGGGAGGAGAAAGCAGACAGGAAGGTAAGAAAAATGGCTTTGCTCCCTTTATGGAAAATTTAAGTGATGCTACTGGTATTCGCTTTCAGCTAGAGGACTCGAGTAAGATGTATGCAGATCATTTATTGTGAGTGTATTTTACACTGCTTTGGCATAACAAGGACTCCTATGTGAAAATATTCCATAGTGCAATAGGAATTAGAATAGTACTTATGCATTTTGCCTCGCAGTAAAAATATTCTGAAGCTTAGTGTGTATTAATAGGGTCCTGTGAGATGCATCGACAAAACCAAGATTTAAGTACTCTATATACATAGAAATGTGTTTTTTAAATAACAAAAAGCCACCTCAGATAAAAATTGTAGATTGTAGGTGTGGCCTGAACCAGAAAATTTCACTTGTGTATCTTTATGAAGGGAAATAAATCATATGACTCTTCAATTCTGTATTTAAATATATACATTATTTTTTCTGGTTTTGATTTATGATTTCATATCTCTTCAACAGCATTAGTTTCAAGAGGCAGTCCTAGGATGTGCCTAAAACTTGAGGACCCGTTTTGCACCGAATCCTGAACAACTTCCAAGATGCAGTGGGTTGTCTGATGATAATGCAGAGGGAAATCACTCTTAAAGTAGATATTCTTAAACATGTGAGGGATTTAGCAGCCAGCTTCCACTGCGTTTCATGACTGCAACATTGCAAACAAACTTCCATAGTCTTAAAAAAATTTTTTTTTTTTTTAATTAACAGACATTCTGAACTTGGAGTGGATTAATTAAACCACATTGTTAATTCTCATCCAGATTCAGAGTAGCCTTAGGTCAATTTGTCGTATTGCATTTATGAAGGATATTAAACTGCATTGAACAAACAGTCTTCATGGGGATTTAATACAGTTTAATAAATCCATTTTAGGACTTGATGCAGATTAGTTTTATTGTGTTCTTTTGTAAAGATAAAGATTTTTAAGAGGTGGGAGGAATTTTCAGAAAACTAGTTTCAAGCTAAAAAAAATTACTTTTTTTTTTTTTGGGTTAAAGAGGTAGTTTACAACCCTAGGAAACAATATATTATGCAAAATTTAGCCAGTTAGTCTGTCCATTATTTGTCAAGCAGTATGGTAAGGCTGAAATATATTCTGCAGAGGATAACTTATTCAACAGAGCTTAATCCTCCCCATCTATCACCAAATGACTTTATACTTGCATAAATTTTTCCATTATTTGACCAGCTTTTACAGTGCGGGAAATGTAATGCTTGGGCCGTTAAGCCTCTTTTCCTCTATGCTGCTAGAAACTAGCTTTGCTGCTTATAATATTTTGTGCCAAGTGAGGTTTTTCCCAATGATTTGATTCAAAGCACCATCAGTCCACCTCATTCATTTGTTGCAAATTTTTTTTGGGGGGGGGGGAGGGCGGGATGCAGCGGCATTTGCTCACGTTGAAAGTAACTTTGCGGAACTTGAGAGTTTGGTTAGGAGCAGGAACTAGGGACGATGCTTTCCAGATGAAGTTCCAGGGAATGTGAATTAATCCACAGTTAATAAATTACAACAATAGTAGCAGCGTATTTGTTATCTGAAAGGAGAAGAAAGAGGAGAGGTCACCCCGCTTTCGTTCCCCAATCCGCTCAGTCGGCAGCTCTCTGCCAGCTGTGGACCAATTTGCATCTCTTCTCCATGCAGGAAATCTGCTGCATGGAACTAAGAGATGCTTTCTGAGCCGACGGTGAGTAGGGAGAGGAGGTAGCGGTGTCGTTCTGTGACTCTGCCCAATGCCTCTGGTGTGACTCACCGAAAGGATAAAAGGACACTTAAAAATTTCGAGAAACACATTCTTGGTTTTTCCTCTCCACTTCTCTCTTCCATTAAGCTTAGGTAATAGCTCAGGTGAGAGGTGTCTCCTTCCCTAGAGAATTCTGGAATAAAAATGATGCTATCTATCTGCAGAGGTCTACTTTGAAATATTTAGTCTGTTAAGCTATTTCCAGCTGCTGGTAATACGGATCTTTGCTCTCTGAACCAGGCAAGTTTGAGAGCAAGCTCGCACCGCTCCACACGAGACGGTTGCTGCCATCCCTTATTGTATCTCCTTCTGATAAAGCCGCCATGCAGGGCCAGCAGCCTTCAGATAAAGACAGTTTCTCATTCACTGGGGAATTACTCATCGGAGTTTAATGGAGTCGCATCAGACTAAAAGGGGAATTGGGTCCACTCAGTTCTTCCCTTAATAATTTCAGTTCAAGCTTTCCCATTGACTTCGCTGGGAGTTAAGACTTTTTGGTATTGCACTTGGTTTTGAATTGGTTTGAGGTTAATAACATGAACCCTCAAGAAAAGGGCCTCGGCTTGAACATAACTTTCCCCGTCAAGGATACCTGGCCGCTGCCTTGTCTTCGGTCTTGACGGGAACATTTTCAAAGGCTCCGTGAACGATCAGACATCTTTTCCCCAGTGCTGATGCCATCCTGGCCCCTCTGTTAGTCTGTCCCTGGCAGAGCAGTCAGATCTTCAGTTTCTTTGCATTTATTTGTGAAAACCACAGCTGTGTGCCATGCAAAATCCCTCCTCTATAGGGAGGAGCATTCTCTAGCATGAAAACATTGGCGTGTGAGCCGGTCCGGAATGTTTTACAGGGAGCAGAAGCTCCATTTCCCCCTCTCGCTGCTGCAGGGCGCAGAAGTACTCGGTGCTGGCCGAAGTACAACAGGTTTAAAAATTAAGTTAGGATTTAAAATAGAAGCTTGACACTTCAATGCTGAGGATACTTTTCTTGCACTTCTTCAAGGACGGGGGCCTTGCTGGTAATGTCTTCAGAGAGGACAAACGCGATGGGAGGGTCTGTGAAGGCTGAAATAACCAGATTTACTGATGCCTTGGGAACTGGAGTGAAGTCAGTTTAGGCACTGCTTCTGTTGTGTTTAAATTACAGGGCTTTTAATTTGGCGTCTAACAAGCAATGCTGACACGCATTTAATAGTAAGCAGTGGCAATTTCAAAGCTGTGGCTCAGGATCCCAATTAAAGGATGAATTTATGCTGCCGAATCCCTCCTCCAGGAGAGCATTACAGCCACAGTGTTTTGTTTCCAGAAAGCAAAGAGCATCGCAGGGCTTTTTTCCCCAGAAAAGGGGTGTCTGTCTGGCTAATCTGAAATGATTCAGAACTCTGAATGAATGCTATGGATTTTGCAGGGGCACACGATATCCTTTGCCCTTGCGGAGAAAGCTTCCATGAATTATATACCTGCTGCTTCTATTTTTTAAATTGCTAGGATTAAAGGCTAAGAGTCATTCCTTTGGTTTCTTATCTGGATGTTTTCTTTTTGAGTTCACTTCTAATCGGTGCCTATTCCAGCCAGCCCTTCTGCAGATGCCTGGGACAAATCACATGGCTGATTTTCTGATGGCAGCTCTGATATTATTGACAGGCAGTTTGTCAAGGAAGCATCAATGGGAAAACAAAGGTAACAGGCAACAGGAGCAAAGTAACCATTAGTACCTATGATGGTAGAGAGGGACATTTGGTGTTGACTTGATAAATGCCATCACTACAAGGGCATGATAAAATACCTAAAAAAATGGGATGTGTAAGACCCTGCCTAATCTCCAGTTTCATATAATTGTACCATGACAAATGGAGGCATTAGACCTGATAAGGTTTTAATAAAAATGCAAATACAGAAATCCTGCACTAGAAATGCACAGGTGCTGAGTATGAGCTAGAAG
>JAVJGH010000046.1:18350329-18390800 GCA_035590175.1 Aviceda leuphotes
CACGAACCGACTTGAAGAAATATGTATGTTCCAATAAAAATCACTCAATGATTCTGGGGTTCCTGTAGCAATACATTAACATTTCTATAGTTATAATCTCATTGGTATCTCCCTTATAAATCTGCCATAGTTAGTCCCGAAACCAGCCTGCAATGTTGCATTGCCAGCTCTCAACTGGGGAATGATGAAAAAATGGCACGCCAAACCAAATTGATTCAATCGAACGCAAAAAGAAGCAGCTCCTGTTACTTCCCCCCCCAACATATACAGAGACACCTGAGGACCGATGCTAAAATGAAGGTCTGAGAAGGGTATTTTTTAAATTCAAGTTTCAGCAGCACAGTTTAGCAGGCGGTAAGGAAGACGGTCGGTAAGACGTGCCGCCGCGGAGCAGAGCGAGGGTCTCGCTGGCCTGGCGCCGTGCTGCAGGCACGGCCGGCGCTGGGTACCCGGCTTTGCGCGTGAAACCCATCAATAACCGTTGACCGCCGTGGGCATCTATGTGCCTCCCATTTCAGTGTTTGATACTCTCAAGGCTTTCGGTGTGTTGACGCTTTTAATACTACGCCAGGTAGGGCGGCAGTGCTGTTATTTCTGTTGTAGGTGTGAGGTGTGGGCGAATTACCTGCAGATTTTTCTTTTTATCTCCCAATAATTGCTTCACGCTGTGAATATGGAGAGTTTACATCCCTTTTAGTCTTCTCAACCCATCACCTTCCCAAAGGCAACACTGCACAATAGCATTTTTATAGCTGAATCGTGGATGGGAGGGGGAGGAAGGTTGAGGTTATTCTGCCACTGAGGTATTACTGTTCAGAGTATTATACCGGGCTTGGAAGTTGCTGAGTTTTTATGCCACCTGTTCCCATGCGGTTAGTCACAGCTCTGCCATAAATACAGGAAATTAATCTATATATTTCCATCCAAAGGCAAGAACTAGGGAATGAAATTCAATTAAAAATCTGGTTCCTAAGAGCCACAGCAGAGAAGCACGAGAGCTGCCCTGCCTGTAAGAAATCCTCACGGACCCAGTAAAGCCCCATCTGATGCACATCTGGAAGCCAGTTACACAGAAATACACATCTAACTCTGTTATCCTACATTTCCGGCCACAATTCTTGACACCAGTGTTTTCAGTTGATAATGAGGTGTGTTGGGAGTGATTTTAATAAAGATGCTAGTTAGGAAGAGACGGTTTTATACCAACAATCTACCGATTAGTAGGACTGGTGTACAATTTCAGCAAAATTTAAGTTTAATGGGAGCTTTTTTGAAATAGACCTCTGACAAGGCGACACACAAGCTGCCACTAAGGTTTTGAAAACCTTCTCAAACATCTCTTGCCTGTTAGAGTATGATTAAATATGTGGAGCATTAAAGCAGGCATTAGGAAGAAATATAGTTCTAAGGAAAAACAGAGAAATTCTTACCAGCCAGTACGCTGGGGCAGCTGGATGTCTTTATGTGAGAAAAAAAACCCTTATGATCCTCTTAGATAATCAATTATGTGGTGCCTCTAAATTCAGGAGTCTTCCTGCTGAGGAAAGCGCACTGTGTAATGGATAGATGGGAGCGGAGCGGCCATTTCGTGGGACGTAATCCCACCTTTTGGAAGATGTGGGGAAGGTGAACCTTGAAGCCCTCTCCTCGCTCACGGCAGACGTCATCCCCGCGTTAATCCGGCGCAAGCGAGCGGTAGCGCGAGAGCAGCAGCGGGGTCATCGCGGGTTCCGCGCCGGCCCGCTGCCTTCCGCTCCAGGAGAGGCCCCGTCCGCGGCGGGACGCCGACCACCACAACGGGAAAAGCCCAAAGGATTCGCTCTGTCTGTGACCCTCGGGACGTGTTTTTGAGGTCTGGGCTGCGGATAGGGGGAATTCTTCAGAATACCCGCGCTCCTTCCGAGCTACAGCGAGGACTCGGCCGAGGTGGATACCGGCTTACGGGCGCACCGACGGCGCGTGTTTAATCGAGGGCACGTCAGTTTGGATTTTCTTGTCGGGCTACAGAATATGGTTGCGGAGTTGTGAATGGGTAGCTGCACGAGTTATCGGCCTTTCTATCTAGATATCAGCTGTAATTATATTTTCCAGTATCTAGCTAGATTATAACCGATTAATATCTATCTAACCTAGAGAAATGATCTATAGTCTGGTCTTTTTACACTAGCTGTTACAATCTAATTTGATCTGGTTACTGGCGAGGGATCTTAATTTAATATGTAATATATTTTTACTTTTTTTGTTTGTTTGTTTTAAAATGCAAAGCTCAAGATGAACAGTTTGGGATTTTTTTTTTACTGTACTTTTCCTTCAGGCACGGACTCAACATTTTTCAAATAACCTCAGAACAGCTTTTTGTTTAGGGACTTGTTTGAATACTTAAAATGAAAAATGATTTATTTCATTTGGTTAGTGTGAATGGAGTGTGCTCTTTCAATGCCAGCTGGCAGAACGAAGTAGCTGGGGAAGAGATTGTGTACTGCAGTACCTAAAAGGAAGATGAAGATTTCTTTGATTTCTACAGCAGGGATGTAATTCAATTATTCAATTTGATCAAAGAAAACTGGATCAACTAAATTTTCTAGGGTTTTTTAGAGCGATTTTTATGAATCTCTGGTTTTAGAGCTAGTAGGTGCATTTTTATTCCCCCGTGATCTGCTTTTGAGACTGAACTTTGGTAGCATCAGTCCCACAGTAAGATTGAATTTCAAGGCGTGCTGCTGTCAAAATGCCCTCTTTCTGGACTGAACTTCCACACAGTGATCACGAAAAGAAATTTTCTGCCCAGCCAGAACGTGTCACCTGAAGTAATTACCGGCTGCGCAGGCCTGGGGTGAACCTGAGGACGGTTCATTAGCCATGCAAAGCAGCGCAAACGAGCAGCAAAAGGAAGAATGAAAGATATCAGAAAAATGGTCTCTGGGCTCCGCTGCAGATGAGAATCTAGCGAACGCCGGTCAACTTCGTCTGGAGCAACGGCAGCGCAGGCCGCAGCGGGTATCTGTCTGCGGTAACTCTCCCCTCCGTGATTATTTGTGCGTTTTGGGCTTACTTTGCTCTTTGTGTTTCAGTATTAATAGCCAGGCGTGGTACGTGAGCGATAGGGTGTGGACCCTTGTGTTTCTTTACTATCCCTTATCTCCTCGCTGAATAAAACCAGTGCGCACGCTTAAAATATTTCCAGCGTGTCGTGTCGTGGACAGGAAAGAATGGAATTACAAAATAATATTTCCCTGCCCCACAAGTGTTGTGTGGAGATTTGCTCATGAGCAGCCTTGGATAGAAGGACGTATGCGAACGCATTGTCATTACCACGGGCATGGCATACGCTAACCTCGTAACAAAAATTCAAGTGTTAACATATCACGGTAACTATCTGGAAGGCTTGGGGAGGGGATGTCGCCAGCATCAGTCTGAATAGATCAAAGTCCTTTTGGCTGAAAGAGAATTGGGAGGAAACGAGAAGGGCAGTTGCATTCCCTGTGGAGCAGAGAGTTTATTTTCAGAGGCAGGTCCCAGGAGCACGGTCCCCATTAGAGCTCTCTCACCTGCATCCGAGACACTAGTCACAAACGTAAAAGCAAATTTTGCAAATAAGGGTTTCTCTGGAGGTAGTATATTGTTCTCAGCAGCAGGAAAAGCAGCACGTTTTCTGGAATGGGATTTAAAGTCAAGGTTTCTTTTTTTTTTTTTTTTCCCTGGGAGTGGCTGACCTTCCTAGGTGAATCGCTGACGACTGCTGTCAGGGCTTCTCCGAAGTTTCTTATTCAGATATGAAAGTAGCCCTTTAATTAAGTCAGCTAGTTGTGGTGTATGTAGCAAAACCAGCTATTTGCTAAACTTCATCTGACTGTTTCTTAATTACATAGCACAGTCACAAATTGCAGTCAACTTCAACCTCACCTGTTTGAAATTACATTGATTTTACCTATAAGCCATCTGGGGCTTTTGTCAATTTTCACTTCCACAGAAGGTGTGTCAGTGCCTTTAAAAGTACCATCAGTAATCACTGCGAAGCCTTATTTTCCATTTCTTAAGTATGTGGCTAGCTGGGAGAAAGAGGAATTGGGGAAATGTCACTGGAGGAAAAAGTGACCAAAGTCGTCTCTTAATTTAGTATCCTCTGCTACTTGGCAGAAAATACCAACTTAAATTGCTTAAATGCAATAAGTTTCCTTGTGGAGCATGATAGTGCTGTCTCTGGAGTAATATCACAAGCCTGGAAATCCTTTTGCCTTCTCCTGAAGTCTCTGGTCATCGTGCTTAGAGTCTCCATGGGCAAGGTAAGGAATGGGAATAGTGTTGTCCTTGCTGTTTTACACAAAGAGGAGTATAAAAGGGGATTATGAAACAGTCAGACTTGTACAGAACAACTGGTTAAACCTGGCTATTACTGCATTTTTTTATGTCTTCCCATTGTCTCTAAAGCTGATGGAATAAAAGAAATAAAATAATTTTTTAGAAGTAATTGCATCTTACTGAGATATTTGAAAGGCCACCTAATTCATTAAGCCTTAGACCAAAGTATTTCAAACTACATTAAAAAAAATCCCATCCAACGCTTTCACTGAGTAGGCTCCACGTGGAGGTTTCTAATGTCTCTAATCTGACCGGAGTGCCTCAGCGATGTGCCATTTTGTGCCCATGATTTCTAAGGCAGGGCAGGCATAAAACCTTAACCAGTATGAATTTATCCATTTTACGGTAGGCATTGTCTCTCTCAGCCCAGCATCCTTAAAAAAAAAAAAGTCTCTATTTTTAATCCAGTTTGGGGAGAAATAACACCTTTTATAAGATTTATTTTTTCATCAGGCAGAACTGTTTTCCCAGCAGCTCTATTCCTGAGGTGCATCTGTAATATAATGTGGAAGCAGTTTAGGCTATGTGAATTGAAAATTCAAGTGTTTAATTATTTCAGTGAAGCATGCTAATTATAGATATTTGTGGTCTTGCTCATTGCACAGCAGAACTTCTTTTATTACGAGCAGCTACAACTCAGAGAAACTCCATTTAGTTTCTCTGAGGGCTTTGAGGACATTTTCAAATGGAAATGTAGATAGTAACTGAATGTGTTCTAATACTAATGTTTTGAGGTAAATAGCCCGTTTTCTTAAATGTCATCAAAGCATTTGTTGCATCAACAAATCCTCAAGAGTTTTAATTTTTCATGTAGATTTTAATACTTATAAAACAAGCATAAATTTGCGGTTTAAGACACATTTCCACGGCACCAGGGCTCTTCTGCTCTGTAATTGTCTCTCTTAAATGACAAGTGTGAAATAATGTAGCGCTCTCCTGAATTATAGCTTGCAGATTATTCTGTCAATTTGCTCACATATTTATAGTCATTTTTATTATTATTAAAAAAAAAAAAAGTCTTTTTTCCTTCATCTTCACAATCTCTGTGGGTCAAATGCAATGTCTTCCTTTCTGGCGTCTTACATCTGCTTGGAAAAAGCAAGTATCATGCTTTGTGAAATACCTCTATTTTAAAGGACAATATTAAATAAGGTAGAAAATAATGTAAATATTAATAGTGATTTTAAGTCTACCTTAATCATTAGTGATTTTAATATTAGTGATTTAATTATGTTTAAGAGCAGGCTCTTTCAACAGCCTGTCATCATAGGTTGGCAACCCACACAATTAAGCTGCAGTTTTTCCTGGGACAGAATTTGCAGAGTTAAAATGAGTTGTTGATTAATTTAGATTTGTGTCACAGGTGTAGCTGTTTGTTTGGGTGGCTTTTTAGTCAGACGATTTTGGCTTCTACAAATAACTCTACCCTTTTCATAATCAAACCTCTTCTTAACGTTCATTTTCATTCAAGGGGTGCCAGCGTTGGGTTCTTTGACGCCTGGGGTAAGACGCGCAGACAATATAGACGTTACCGTGTCCGTCAGTCTCTCTCCCTTAAGGGCTGGGGATATGACAAATTGCGTCTCTCCGTAGTTGTTTATTGTTCAGCTCCTTGCTCTCTGCCGGCTCTTCTATACTCTTGATTCGTACCCGTTTTGATTTCTGAGTCTTGGGCATCTGCGAGTAAGCGGTTCACCAGGCAGTCATCTCTATAAGCCACGTGACTAAAATCTTAATTTTCATATTTTCAATTTTCTCTGCTCCCTTACGCTTTCTTTCCCTTAGAAGTACTTGCACACGTTCACAGATACGAAACTTGGGCATGAGTGAGTGACTGGGGAATGCTTTTTTAGGCTTGGCTTTTATTTTGGGTGGTTTTTTGCTTAATTTACTTCTTCTGTCACTGTGCCCGCAGAGACAGCAGCCCGGGGCCACTAGGGAGCCCGGTGGCGCCTTGGGAAGCGCTCTGGATTCCCCGTGCTGCTTGGCTGGCCGCCTTATCTGAGCGGTGGAGTGGGGAACAGTAGAGCACAAGCCCTTTGGGGGATCGCCGAATGCCTTCACACCAGCTAATTTATTGTTAACAGCATATCATTGCTCAGCCTGGGTATTTGTCTATGCTAATTCTTTTAAATGAAGAATTACTATCATGGTGGTATAGCTAACAGGAGGCACTTGAGCAGTTTTATTTTCCTCATCCAGAGTCTTGCCAATTGTGATAAGGGACTGCTCTGGAATTAAGAGGTCCCAGTTTCAGTACCGAGCTGAGACTGTGAGACTCAAAGTGGTTTTTTTTTTTTTTTCTTTAGCATGCATATTCCTGGGACATACTTCTTGGTCTCTGCAAGGCAATGAGGCTGCTCGCATACCCTCATTCATGGTCAAATAGCTAATTTTTCCTAGCTATTCTTTTGAATGTGTTACACATCAGAAATCTTAAAAAAGGTCCCTCTAAGAGACTTTGCAAGAAAGCTACAATTGCATCTTGTGAGTCTGTTCAGAGGACTGAGGCAAGGTGTGGGGCAAGCACCTGCTTTGAAAAGGATGCATGGCCAGAATCTTGAATACTCTGGTCTTGCTTTTCATGACGTTAAAAAAGGCACTGGACCCATATATCCAGGCAGCTGCGGCTTTAAGTTGTGCTCTTAATTGCCTCTCATTAGTATCCATTCCCCTTCCCCGCAACGACCCCTTGCCTGACCTTGGACTGGTCCAAAGGGTTAGATCCAAACAAACTTGTCCACCACGTCCCTCGGGCTCCGAGTGAACCCCCCGACTCCCGCAGGCGTAGCGGTCATCGTACCGTGAAACGATGGAAACTCGTTCGGCTTTTGGGAAGCGGGAGCGATTTGAGACCAAAGTCCTGTTTCGATGCGACACGGGAGAACACTTAACGGGTGCTTCCCGGGGGTTGCAGAGAGGACTGGAACAGCAGCAACACTTGCTATTAAAATGAACAGTCTGTAACGGTGTTATTACTGTCCAAACAGAGATATGAAGATAATTGCAGTCTCTATCCTGTGCCTGTGAGTGGAGCTCGGTAAAAATTACTTTGCATGTCGAAATTGAGAAGAAATTGGGAATAGCACCCTGAATGCAAGCAAGGCCAGGCAGAATAGATGGCTCTGCAAGAAAGTTGGTTGGTTTTTCTTTTAATTTTCTGTCTGTGACAGAATCCCTGTATGAACTTGAAGAAGTCGCTTCTGCCTCTTGTATCTCATGTCTTGCTCTAAAACTAAGATGATTCTATTTTACCAGACAGGATAAATTGCAAATCCAGTTTAAGTGTCAAAGCCAGATTTTTCTTCTCTTCCCCCATATTTTCAAGTTGCTCTGATTGTAATGGTTACATTTGATTAATAGATATTCTTCCCTCTCCCTGGCAACAACTTGCATACAAACCTGTCTTTTGCTTTGAAGAGAACGATATAGCCCTGGAAATCCTTGCAGCAGGGAAGGTTTCAGGAAAGTCTCTCCAGGACAAATAAAAGTAAGTGTGGGACTAGGCATGCAAGCTTAATTAAATTCAATCATCTTGTAGTCTGTCTTCTCATCTTCACGCAGCCCTGTATTTAAGATTGATACATGTTTGGGTAGCATGAACCCAATTACTGCATTTTAAAAACAGCAACACTTGACTTTCTCCAGGTGAGCCTTGTGGGGGGATGGTTTTCATCAGGGTCTCGTTTCAGCCAAACAGCCCAGAGCAGCTCTGCCATAGATCAGGATGCTCTGCCATTATCTATATTTCATGGTGTCAGTACGACAGGCACGGTCTGCAGAGCTGTCAGAGTCAGTGCTGTCAGCCTGCATTCTGCTCTCTCTTAAATTAACATTACTTTCTGTTGGTGCCCAGCACTCAGAAATTCCTTATTATCAAAGCGATCACTGCAAGGGGTTTTTCTCCCTCATCCATCACACTGTCACTATACCACTTTCCTTTTTGCCATAGTTTCCTTTTACTTTATTCTGAGTTACATGAGGCTTCTTCTGTCAAGTCAATTTTTCTGCAGTGATTTGGTCACCTCTCCAGATCTCATGGATTTAGTGGGATCCACAGCTGCTGATAAAAATCAGTTTCTGTAAATTTGGGGAGAATAGATTTAGTGGTTGGGCGAAGGTCTGTCTGGCTTTTGATTTTTATGAGGCACCAGCATATCCTTTCACAATTCTTCTAATCTCTCCCAAAACCTCCGTGTGAACACTGGCAAGCTTGTTTTAAAAAAAAAAAAAAACAGTTAAGTTGAGGTATACATAGACCTGTGGAAAGGCAAGTTTTGTATAAATCTGACTAAACCCACAGGCTGCATTTCAGCCCTCTTTTGGTGCCGCGGAGTTATATAAGGAAAATTGCAGCAAATCCTTATTAGTAATAGCAGTTCTCCAGGGCAGCAGTTAGCTTTCTCGCTGCTGACGCACCCCAGTGCTTAGTGCCGAGAAGCTGTCATCCTCATCAGGATGAGCTGGGGCTATAATGAATATGGTTTTGTTAAGGACTCGTTGTGGAAGTATAAGAATAAGGAGGGGGGAGAAAGCAGTGATGGTAAAAACAGTGAGGAGACGTTGCTTTTGAGGAGAACAACAGGGTCATCTTTCAACCGAGCGTTCAATGCCTAGGGGGAAAATGGAGCAGGGAAAAACAAGTCACAGTAAGGATGCCCTGAATGAAATTTTGTAGAGCTAAAGGACCGGGACGGATTTATCGCTGTTATAGATCAGCTAAAGCTGCCTTGGGAATGTGGAGGCTGACACGTCTAGCTCCTGCTCTTGCTTTGATTGCCCCCCAGCTTGGGGATGGGTGGTCTTTCGTCGGCAGGGGTCACGCAGCTGAGCGGGGAGGCAGGAGGCTGGAGCGGGGACGTTCCGTACCCATAGGTTGGGGTTAACCGAGGGGTGAGGCCGATAGCTCAAAGTACCCGGGAAATACCAGACGCAGCCATCCCTCTGCCCGCGACACCAAGACGATGGGTCTTCCTGCGGTGAAATGCCTCGCGGTGTTACGCTGCGTGGCACTTGGCAAATATTTCCTCCCTGCAGCAGCGCTTGTCGAGGCCGCGGCTCTGTCAGCCCTGGCGTATCGGCTTCACCTGAGAGTTGGCTGAAATCAGTGGAATTCCTCAAAGCAAAACGCGCAGGCAGGAGCCTCACGGAATAGAAACCCGCGGGTTGGCAGTGATGTTTCTCCATTTTCAGATCCCTAAACCATGTGGTTTATAATCAAAGTAATTAAGAAAATTATAGGTAAAACAATGCGCAACTGTGTTTTCCCCCCTTGAAGCTTATTTTGACAAACATGTATCTGGTGGAGTCTGTGATACTTTTCTTTTTTTTTTAAACTTCAAAGTGCCCACGTTTTAGCAACAGCCGTGTTGATTAACCTAACTGGTCGTACATGTTCAGCTTCAGTCTTGCTGTTTGTGTTGGAAGTGAAAAGGGTTTATCTGCCCAAACCCCTGCTCGCCTTTTTGACCTGTCTATAGGTTGTGAAACCTTCCTCTATACGTTACAGACCTAAACTACGACGGTTTCCTTTAGCTACTTGGCCACCATCTCCATGGGTACAAGCTGATATTCTTCCTCCTTTTCCTAAATTTGCTCCTGCTGAGGATCTGCCCTTGTTAGCTTACCGGGTTATGTTTGCAGCCGGCATTTTGGTTTATACTGGAACCTATGGAATAGGAAATGGTCAGGCCAGAGAGTCGCGCGACGGGCGCCGTGTTCCAGGCACCACGCGTGGAGGCTCGAAGCCCAACCGTTTGAGGGAAGCCTTGTGTGCCTGATTTGGCAAGAAATCCAAGTAGGTATTTAATTCCCACTGAAATTCAGATTGAGCATTTCGGACAGATCTTCGGCAAGCAGAAGGCCGGCGAAACTCAGTTACTTTGTGCTGTACGCGGAGTGGGTTTTGTTTATGGGAAGTTCAACAAACTAATAGCAGAAAAACTAGGAGGAATGAATTGAAGTAGAGCTACCACCAACGGTAAGATAACTCTTGGGGTTGCAGGGGAAAAAAAAAAAAAATCTGTCTTGCAACTTTATTATTGCTATTGATCATATTTATGAAGATGACGTGAAGTTGCGAACTGTTATAATACCAAAAAAAGGCAGTTACAGCAATGCAAAGTGGTCTATCACATAGTGTGTGTGACAACTTTATTACTGCAATGGACTCATATCGCAGTGGGGAAATACAGTACCCGTAAGTTATTCTGAAGCAAAACACAGTAGCCGACATGTTACTACATAAAATTTATTTTTTATGAGCCTCAATAATTATAGTGAGTGGTTACCAAAACGTACACACAAAAGGGAATAAAGTGAGATGTTGTAGCCAGAGCAGCTCCTTTGTGTTTTGTCTCTTACAATAATTTTGTGCATCTGTTAGCACTTGACTTCATAGGGACTGATCCAGCACCAGCTGATGCTGATGAAAGGATATCTGTTCTCTTTAGGGGCTTCTGGATTAACACCAGATTTATTAAAACTTTCAGCCTGTGCCCAGTTGGCAGTTTGGAAGGTGAAAGCATCTAGTTTCCATGAGTGTCTTAAACATAAATTATCTAGGATGTCTGTCATACATTCAGTATTTATACAGGTTTGAGGACTCTGTTAGAACTTCAGTAAGTAAAAAGGTGTATGATATTGGAGTGGACTTTCAGATGTGTATGTAATGGTCTGTTTTGCAACTGAAGAAAATGCTTGATGTATTTTGTATTTTTATTCTCTTGAAGAGCCTTCCTCTGGGGCATTTAAGCCTAAAGGTGTAGAATAGGAGTTGTTCCTATAAAAGGAGAGGAGCTCTGGACATACAGGCTCAGGTTCTGACTCCGGCTTTGCCTGACTAAGCAAAAATATCTAGCCTGTATCCCTGTCTGCAAAATATGTGTATTAATACTTCTTTATACAGGAGGAAGATTATAAAACCATTGCTGATTTTTGAGATCCTTTGCTGGTAAATTGTGATATTGAAAGGGTGGACAGAAAGTGGGAATGTATCAGACATTCCCTAACTTTCTCAAAACCTGCTTTTGCAGAATATAACCTAGAGGCTAACTCACCGTGAAATTTATTATTCACTTAAATACTGCATTGCTATATTGTGTTCTAAGTGAACAATGTTTCCTGCTGCTCGCTATCAGACGGAACAGTCTGCTGCAACTACTCCATAATTGTTCTATTAATGTATACTTTATTAAACTCCTGCTGTTTTCTTCACTGGTTTATCTACTAAAAATAGTCTGATTAATAAAATGGATGTCAGATGTATCCATCTTTATGTATTTTTCCCATAGAATTAGGCAGCACTATACAGTAATTTGATTTTTTTCTTTTCCTTTTAGCGTTAAGCAATGTCAATTATTCTCTGCAGCAGTGCTAGTGGATTGCTGGTAGGATATTATAAATTTGAATTCAATTCAGGTTGGCAGTGATGAGAATTCAGGTGTTAACTGGTCTGTTGTGTCATGGCAACCGTGGAACAAATTATGATGCCACTAGCCCAAGTGAACTGAGTCTGGATGAAGGTCCTTTTCTTAGATTTTAACTTTGCAAAATCTGAAAAGACATGTGGTTGGGAAGCCCTCATTAAAATCACATCTGCATAATCACATGCTATGTATTTTAAATTCCCTCCGTAGTTTCAGATGGATACAGTACAGGTTTGTGAGCCTGTCCTTTGCCTCATCCTCTCCAAATCACAACGATTACGACAGCGTTTCTCTGGCTGTTTTCAGGCTGCAGAGACAGTTGAACAAAGCTCTGGCGAATGCTGTTATGCAGATGTAAAGCAGCATTTCATTCTTCATCTGTGGTATATATTCAGATGTTAATGATGCATTGTTTGGAAACTACAATTATGTCACAGGACATCAGTGAAAGAGACTCTTGACTAAATAGTTAGGATACAACGATAGGATACACTACACATCACAATATTTGTCCGTGCCATTTGAGACTCTTGCGTGTTCCCTATAGGGTTTTGGAAGCAGAAATGGGACATTGCAGAGAGCTTGATTATCCTCTCAGCAGCAGCCACGTCACTTGGTTGATTTGATGGCATCCCCCCAGTCTACAATGCTATAAATAAAAGGAGGATCAAGTATTATGCTTACAGAAACAATGCGTTAAATTAATCCTTTAAAATAATGCTATTGGCTTCACTGGAATTACTCTCCAGGATTATCTTGTGTTTTCCTCTGGTGGTAGGTAGCAGGCATTCACTGCTCCCAGCAACCACGCAGTAGGTGTCACACAGTCCCTCTGCTTTTCTCATGTGAATGGCATCTTTCTACTTTAAAAAAAAAAAAAAAACAAACAAAAAAAACCAAACAAAACCCCAAAACCCCACCACAACAAAAACCCAAACCAAAAAAACCCCCTCAAAACCCAAACCTAAATGTGAAAATGTAAAGCATCCTTTGTAGCCAGGCAGAGTTTCTGGGCAGGCTGTGAGGTGGCGTGTCTTCCACTTCTGTCTTCCCATGCGCTTGACGAAGAAGGTCAGCAGAACACTAAAGAGAATAAGGTTGTTCTCTGCGAGCATCCGTCACCTGAAATGGGAATGCAAGTTCACAGCAATTGGGGTCTGACATTGCCTGAGCTGTATTCACGCTCTGTGCAACACAGACCGTGAGGATCCTCGCTGTATTCAAACCAGATTCCTTGCTTAGAAGTACCAATAACTGAAAAGACAAGCCAATAATTCTTGAAGTGGAAGCTGTGCTCTGATATGACCAAACTTCAAACATCAAGCGAAAAACTCCAAGGTTTTAGAACTTCATACTTCCAGTAGTCTCTCCCTGTCAAGCTGGAGGGCACACGTACCGCTCTTTGTACCATACTTTGGAGTATTTTGGTTTTCTAACATGTTTGTCTGCGCAGAGCCTTTCTGAGAAAAAGGACAGGCAAAGAAGAGAGCCTCCCCCGGCTTGCTTAATTTCAGCAGGTACGGGAAAGGGTTTTGCATGAGTCTTGTTGGAACATGCAAAAACTGTGAAAAGTGTTTTCCTTTAATGGGACTGCATTGATCCTGTGGCTATCTGCCATTCTTTTAATTGCATTTCCTTTTCAGTGTGAGTAATCAATATCGGTAAGTGATGTTTTCTCTCCCTAAAACCAAAAATCCTTAACTAGATTTGAGGCTAAATTGTCATGCAGAAAAGCACTGCAAATAAAGGGTTTGGAGATGGTATAATATATCCGTGTGTCAGACGTGAATATTGCCTTTCAAGTACGGAGAAACGAGGTTGGTCCCTCTTGCACGCAACGGAAAAGGCTGATGAGTGCCGTCGGATACGAGGCTCAGCAAACAGTCGTCCTGTAGCTGGGAGTCGCTTTCTACTCAATAGTTTTAATCTTTTCTTCAAATGGAGCGGTGCAGCCCGCTCTTCGGTTGCCGATACCCTTAATTCACTCCAAGTGTCCACAGCGATGTCATAATTCATACTGGCTTTTGACATTTTCTATTTTAATTAAGCTTAGCCTGTAGGAAATAAGATGCTAACAGCTAGGCTTACCTCCCGAACCCAACGTGAGGCCTAGAACGAAATCCGCTGCCCGTGCCCCTCCCAAAGCCTGCACTTGTGTTGTGTATAACGATTCCAGCGAGACGAGGCGGGCCGTGCGGAACATCCAAGCCTGCCGTCGATAAAACGGGACATGCTTAATTTCTAGCTTACTATTATTGCAGCTGCGCCGGGGTGCGGACATGGGTCTAGTTATACCCTCACGTTGTCCCTGGGGAGAGAACCAGAAATGAATATAGATTGTTTATTTTAGAGGGGGGAGGGAAAAAAAAAAGTGCAGAAGGTTTTGGGAACACAAAGAACTTTCCTGCTTTACAGGAAGAGTGCCGTCGAGAGCGCAGGGGTCTCGGTTAATTTGTCAGCACCGCCCAGCTTGGCGACCTCCTAAAGTCAAGAATAGCCTATAGTGAGGTTTTCACCCCCTTGCCCATGTTTAGCACTGGGATCTGATCGATGGGGAATGGTCTTCGGCCGTTTGGTGTAATGGAAGGGGCCTTCAGTAGGTTTCAGACTCAAAGCAGAGATGCTGGATCGAAAACCTGCGGCGTAATAACTTACTGGGTACCAGCCGATAGCCCCTCTTGTCGTCCTGTTCGTGTGGAGCGCGGGGTAATTCAGGGTGATTTAATCTTCTTTCAGTGGTGGCTAAATAAGTTTAAATCGCCTCGTGTTTGCCGTGGGAAGCGCGTGTTGGTGTGGGCTGGAAAGGTGTGTTTCGTTGCTCTGAAGTTTCCCTGTACAGTGCCCAAGCTGTGCTCTGTGTTCAGTACTGCCTTCTGACAAGCGGTGAATAGTTTGATATGGTAGTTTTCAGATTTTTATACTGCTTTAACTGAAGTAGCCAGCATTTATTTTTTTAAATTTTTTTTTTTCTGGGCTAGTCACTGAAAATACAGAAAACCAGCTACAAAATTTCTAGACTCAAAGGGCTTACAGGCAACGGATAAAACCAAAGATGAGAAGGGATAGGGACAAGAAGGAAGCCCGAAGCAACAGTGAGACCGCTCTGACCAGTGTGAGAGGGACTGATTTCAGCAGAGCTTTCTAAAAAAGAAAAGGAGGAGGCAGAGCTTTGTGTTAGACTGTGGTATTTCATCTCCTGCTCGCTGCAGTGACATCGCTTTGTTCAAATTTGTCCTGGCATATGTCCTGGAGCTGAAAAGCTGGTTAAGGAATAGTTTATCTGCATGTGGTTTGCATTGTTTACCCCTTCTAATCCAAATATATTTGTTACCTTTTGTTTTGAAAAAGTTTTGAAAAAGAATAAAAGGTACTGGCAGTGAGGAATGACTGTTGCTAGGCTTGAATAAAACTGCAGTGTGATTATGTGGTTTTCTTCATTTGCATTATGGGAGAAGAGCAATTTTCTATTCCAGGAATATAGCTAAATCACAGGTGGCCTCAAAACAATTTTCAGCTTTGCCAAATATTTTTATGTATCAGATACATTATTTAAATATTTTCTTTGCCTCCATTCACAGTGTATGCTAATGCTTCCTTGCAAAATACAAATGTTGGAAGCATGAATGCATTAATATTTTACAGAAGGGAGTTTTCAGATTTGATATGAGACCAGGGTAGCAATGCAGACACTTAAGCTACTGAGGGGGCTAAAATGACTTTTTCAAGGCCAGTCAGAAGAACAGATCTGGATCTGGATGATCAAAGAAAGAAGGAATGTGACTATTGAATTATTCCCACCCTCCCCCCCGCCATTTGCTCATCTTGGCTTTAATTGCAAACCAAATTACAGCCCTTTTGCAAACTACTAGCAGAAGTAGTGGGGATGTACAGGTTTGAGGTAACACCCAGCCCATCTTACTCGATGAGCTCGCTTGAGCTGACTGTGGGAGCTAGAGGTGCTGTGCTTCACGCCGGGCATCCCAAAGGGTGAGCATCTGCAAAAGCTGCTGCTGCCGGTTTGAGCAGTATCCTCAAAAGACACAACCGCGTTAGTCTGAAGTCGGAGCTGCGTCGTTTCCCTGCCCTCTTGAACTTGTTTTTCTGATGCTAGACTACTTTGTCTTTCATTTCGCTGACCTGAAACGCTCAGGTCACAGATATTTGGGAGGTGATGAACAGAAGTTGCCCAAATGCACAGTCCTATTTCCAGCACCGTGCAGTGTGACAAGCTGATTTAGATGCCCGGGTCAAATGATTCTTTTCAGTTGACTGCCTCAGCCATCCTGGGCGCAGTTGTTATCCTCTCTATTAAGGTTTAGTCCTGCAGGGTCTTAGGTGCTTTTTGTTGTTTTGACTCGACTGGAGCACGCAGTTAGGACGTTGCTTCACCAGCCTCTGACTGATAGGAGTCCCATTTGATGTCCGAATGGGACACCAAGGTGCCTTGCCCAGCCCCTTCCGACGCAGTGTGGTTAATGCAGCCAGATGCTATATCATGTGTCCAGGAAGAAAGTTCATGTAGGTGCTTCTGGAGAAGAGAGACTCAGAAAATGCTTTGAAAGCTTTAAAAAAAAAAAAAAAAAAAACAAACAAAAAAAACCCCAAAGAACTGTCTCTGTTACAGGAAGGCAAAGAAAGGAATCTGATCCCTTCTGGACTTAAAATGATTGAATCGGTGCAGCCTGGTATTGGCCAAGTACCTGAATTGCAAATATGTATAGCATTGGCTTTACTAATAGGAAAACTAGGAAAAACAGTTACTATTCTTTCCACAGTACCTCAACATAAATAGCATCCAGTGGTTTCTATGCAACGGCAGTTAGCAAACTTAATAATGTACTTTGTGTTTATTAAAGCTGGTGATTCTCGAGCTTTAACGAGCTGGGTTATGTACAAACTTTGTAAGAAAAATAGAGGAAGGAGATCAGTGAATCACAGTGGTTTTCCTTTGCCTTGAGATCTAAAGTCTGCACGCAACTGAATCCTTACAGGTTGTATCATGTATGTTTAGACTCACGAAATGTCCAGGAGGGATGATCTCGTTGCCTTTGCTCCTGACCGCTACTGTCTGAAGCCCCAGTTGACTCCCCTGGCCATTAGAAAGGGGATATCTAGATTTTTCTTGCAGCCTATTATGGGTCATTTCTTTTGAATGGACACAGACAGGCAGTAGGCTGCCTGCAGATCTGGGAACAGGCACGAGGTTTGAGTCCCAGGTTAATTCTTTGGCCGCTGGCCCGTCCTTGTAATAGATACTGGAAATTCCTATGTAGCCCCTGTTGTTGCTCTTAAGTCTGCACGATCTTTTTAACAAACTGAACAAAGCAGATATGTATGGCAACAGTCTTGCTGGCTGCCTGCCTTAGGCTGTGCTGTGCTGACTTTTTCTGAAAAAATAAGCATGCAATTAAAAACCAACACCCCCCAAACCTCTTGAATGCTAGCAGAAGCTTGTTTTAAAACCCCATTAACAGGTTTAGACTTAACGAAGAGATGCAGTTTCTGCTGCCTCTTGGTCACAAGCAGACTTCAGTATCCTTCTGGCTTTTCGGATTCCTGAAGCGGTCTAACTGGGAGGGGTTGGTGGGGGTTTTTGCTTCATGGGTTATGTACAGTCTTGCTGGTCATGTACGCCCATGGAGAAGCGAGAAGGTCTTTACATTGCAGTGTTGGTCCGAGGCTTGGGAGATCTGCTTTTTATTTGCTGGTTTTACCCATTTGTGCCTTGGCCCTGTGTTTCCTCAGCTCCGTAGAGGGGGACGGAGCCAAGCCTCCCTCCATCTGAATCATTATGCAAAGTAGTTGTAATATTGGTCTCGATTCTGTAAACAGTTCTGTGTTTACTTACGTGTGTCACTAACTTGAGTGGTCTCCTTCCCTTCAGACATAGAAGTAGGTATGTGTGTTGCTGTTGTTTCTCAGCCTCAGCTTTTTATCAGGCCTTGGTTATAAGCACCTCTCATACAGATGGCGTTAGAAAGTTAAATTACAGTTTTCCATGACTGCATTGGCAATTGCTAAATTTGAATCTAGAATAAAGTACTGTTCAATTCCCAATGCTCTGCACAGTCTGTTAGTCTCTGCTGTGTTAATATTCATTTATTAAATAGCATTTTCTTGAATAATTTTTACTAAAAAGGTCGCTGACAATCCGTACGTGTGCCATTGCACTAATGATAAAGTCACCTAGGACGCCACAGGTTTCCACTAGCCTTCATAATTTCTTTTCTACTGTATCTGCAGTTACAAGATACAATCCAGAGGGCTGTAAACCCTTTGAGTGATGGTCTTCCATTAAAGCATGTTTTATACAGGCTTTGCTGAAAGCAATAATGCAGAGTGTTTTGTTCACCCCAAGCATGCTATAAATAATGCAGTGTAATTTTCACACGGAGGCGTCTATATATACGATGCCAGTGCAGATAAACTGTATCACAGTACAGATAAGCTATATTACAGTAAGTAATTGCTCCCCAAAGTTTTGAAGTAGCGATATTTTGGGGGCTCCCACAAAACAACTGTGCTATCTGTCTCCTGCTTAAAGGACTAGGCTTGGTTCAACGAAAGGACTGTAATCCCGAGATGTAAAACCACCTTGGGAGGACAAGAAGTTTCTTCTAGCTTCTGGTTCTCCAAAAACTAAGGGTTGGGGATTTTGATTAAATTGGCCAGCTCTCCTTGACTTCGTCTTTGGCGAACTCGGCAGCTGCGCGGGTAGGTGGCCGGTAAATAGGGAAAATACCTGCAGACGAGCAGGAAGGAAGGCGCGGACTCGGTCCTGGGGGTTTGGGGGAGGAATGAGGCCGGCTGGGTACTCCGGAGAACTTCTCTGAGAGCACAGCACTAACTCCTTCTTTCATGTTAATCTGACTCAAGTAGTGAAGTTAAAATGTCATTTTCTGGGTCAATGGCACGAGCTGCAAGGATTTTGGTGTCCCAGTGGTTGAGTGAACAGACACGTGCCTGAACTGTGGGAAATGATAACTAATATATATCTAGATAACTAAAGTAAATCGGAGGTCTACCATGCTAGAAATTGTATCAAACTGCAGAGTGACATTAATACTCAGCAGCTCTCGTTAAGAATTTCACATGATGTTTTAATCAAATTTGAGATCTAATATAAAATTGCCGGCCAATTTCTCTTTAGCTTTTCTATTTGACGAAATTTATGTGTGTGAGTAATTTCACCATTTTCCTTGAAAATTAATTCCCCCAAAGGAAAAGACCTTTGCGAGCATACAAAAAAAGCAAATAGAGTAATAGCTTATAATGAAAGTTTAAAAAGGGGTGGGGAGAATGAGAAAAACTAGGTTACAAAAGTGAAAGTGTTTGGTATAAAAGTGGATTTAAAAATAATTAGAGTAGAAGAAATCTCTTTAGCATTGTGCCTTTATTAAAGCTTGTAAAGTGATTTGAGATTACTTGGGGAATGGAACTCTGAAAGTGAACCTTTTCATCACATAGTGGAATTAAACCCCTCTTTCTTTTTTCGAATCTGAAACCACCATGCAGTGCTGCGGATTTTTTATCTCAGCTGCTTAAACGTCAGGAATTAGTCTTTATCTGAGCAACGTGTTTATCAGAAAAATCCAGAAGTTCAAAGGAAGATAACTGAAGGCAATGGAAGGGTTGAAACAGCCTCACAAATACATTTCTGTCATGGCTTTATTCTCGGGAAATAAGTAGTACTGCTGTTCTTAGCTATGCATAAATAAAAAGTCAGGCATGCCCTGGAGCAAGCAGAAAAAGATCAGTTTAACACCATCGTTAATATTTTGACCAGCGGCCAGGCGACAGACTCCAAATCTGAATCACAGGTCTGTGCAATTCCAGAGCCCAGATTCCCAGCCTCCCTGCTCCCTGTTTTGGGTAACCTTGCTCCGCAGGGGGGGGGAGGGGGCTGAATGGAGGCAAAAATTCTTGATTTCCACGTTAATTTCTTTTCCACTTGTAATATTCTGGTTTTCCCCCAAAAGCTGCGAGCAGAAGTCAGAAAGCCTTTCTCCTTTCTAACCACCAGTTTGCTCTCTAAAAATAGTTTCTTGGACACTTCATGTCCTCTTCATGTTTGTTATCGATTACTGGAGACAATCCGGATTATACGCGTCCCGTTCCTCCCCTGGAGTGCTCTTGGCAGAAAAGCTTGGTGAACTCTGATCTTGGTGCTTTCGAAAAGCTGACGGCAGAGCCTGGAAAATTGCGTGTTTCAGGGGAAAGTAGAGAGTGAGCCATCAGAGGCTGTCCTAAAGAAAAACACCCGAGGAGGGGGACCAGGGGAGCTGGGTGGTCAGGAGCAGAACTGGTGCTGTACCAGCAAGAACACGGGAGAGCAGAAACCCGGTAAGACCCTGGGTCTGTGCAAGGAGATCATGCTTGTCGGATGGGAGAGAAGAAATATATCATTATAACTGTTAGCAAAAGAACGGAAGCCTGCGTAGGGAGACACCAGAAATATTGGAAACGAAGCAAGCCCTCGCGCTCGGAGCTGGAAAAGGACCAGCGGAGCAGCTCGCGTCCGTCCGTCCTGCCTTTAGACGTGATGCCCAACACCTTCTGACGGGCTCTGCTTCTCTAATGATCTCACAGTTATTCTTCAAAGGAAAGACATTTTTAGATACTCGGTACTGTTGTAACTTAGCGCTGAAAGAGTAAGTATGGGTATAGTGGCAGTTCAGTTGCTACTGAAATTATTTGTATTCCTCCCACCCCCCCCTTTCCCCATAACAAATATACAATATAAGAGACACTAATGGGAAGAAGGTAGCCTTGTGTGCAAGAAGGGGAAATTTACATTATCCTTCTAAAAAAATTTATTTCACTTCTATAGTGGCTCCATGCAGTCTTCAGGGTGGATTTGAGGACATGGGAAGTTTATGGCTGAGCTGTACCAAGTATTTTTTTTTTTGCAATAAATCATTTTTCTTTCACCCAAGCTAAACTGAACTGTAAGGTTGGGAGTGTTTGCATTGTCCCTAAGAAATCAGAAGGAAGACTTTAAAAAAAAAAAAAGATAAAAATATATAATATGCTAACTTTTTGTTTTTTCAATTTTTCCTTTGCGTTACTTGATGCAAGTGGTTTACAAAATCAGTTTGAATTTTAAAAACACTTTGGTATTGCCGACTCAATGGCACTGCTTGTCTCTCTTGCATTTTTTTCCGGTGGACAAAATATTTGAAAAGTAAAGTTCCAATTTGCTCTAGTCAAGCCTACCAAGGAGGAAACGGGCTTTGCTCACAAAGATGGAAGCTGTCCAATGTTATAACGCTATGTATAGGGTATAGCAATTTTTCCTGACGAAATGCCAGTTGTTTGAGGGAGAGCAAAGGAATTGAACAGGAAAGCTTTGGGGTCTGTGGTGTGCAGGTCACGGAAAACCCACCAATTTTCATTAATATTACTGGGTGTCTTAACTGGTTTATGCAATACACCATTTCCGAATTGTGTTGGGATCTGAGGTTCTGAAGGGAAAATGTGGCACTGCCACCGAAATGGCAGCAGTCGTATGTAGGTGGAAGACGTCTTAAAAGAAATCGGTGAGTAGTCACCATTGCAGTTTTATAAACGTTATAAATGACAGGACTAATTGCAGTCTTAATTACACTGGTGTAGTTCTGGAAAAATAGATTAAGGCATTGTAGTTAGACAAATGTAACAGGGATTAAATGAGCGAGATAAGAATCAGGCTATAATTTTCTCTCTCTCTATGTATGCGTGTAATCTGAAGGCTTCTGTAGCTTTAAACCAACAGATTTGGTTATTAGTTTATTCCAGATATATTTTTTTTTTTTTAAAATGTAAGCCAATAAACTTCAAGTGGTTGTCACCGGTGAATGAGCAGTATTATCTCTTTGCACCCAGGCACAGAGCAACGGTGATATATTTTCCAAGCAAACACAGACATTGTAATTTCATGACCGTGTTAAGTACCGTAATTGTTCGCTGTACTCTAACCACATTCCTTTTTCCCTCTGAGCTTGCTCCCACATGGGGAAACGATCCTTGTTTTGACCCAAGTGTAACTCTCGTGGCCTGACAGCGTTGCTCTAGTGGCGCTGGGCGCTCTGTCACCAGGATCCCGTCGTTTGGATAATCCATGGCTGTAATACATCATTTATGTGCTGTTGTTTTGATGATGCATGAAAGCAATGCATCATTGCAGGACTACCGGCAGAGGCTGTCATGCTTTGTAGGAGGGGGGAGAAAACAAAAAAAAAAAAAAGAAAAGCTTCATAAATGTGCAAGAGATTGGTTATTTATGGCAGTCGAAAAGGAGGGAGATTAGAAGGAGAGTGAGGAGAGAGAATGTAATATAAGGAAGTTTTGATTTCCAGAGGTACCTAAATCAATAGGAGCTGCAGGTGTTTGTTAAATCCTAAAATTAGGAAAGGGAATTTCTGTATTTCCAGTTGCACGCTTTAAGCATAGTGCCCTTTTCTCCTCTTTATGACTGCTGAAAAACGGGATGAAGGCACTATCTGGAGCCAGGAGACATGACCTCGGCGTTGGGCTCTAACTAAAGCCTTTCCCGTGTCAGTTCACACACGTAGAACAGACACTTGATGTTCTGACCTGTCTAAGCCGTTTTGTGCCCACCACTAATGTAATTGTTAGAATTAGGTGGGTAATTACTAAAATTACAGTATTAGTAGAGGGTCCTTTTATTTAATACTGTACAGTCACATACTGGAAGGCCACCATAAAGAAATTCAAGGCCACATCCCTGATGGGGTTTGACACTGAAATAACACGTGGTTCAGGCGTCTGGCTCGCTGCAGTTGAGGTCCTTACTGACCCTCAGCGTCGGCCCTGACTCGCTGGGATTGTTTCAGTAACGTGGCACAACGGGTGCGTTTGGTTCTACTGGTAGGGCTGGAGCCTGTGCCAAGAGGGGCTGCCTCTGGGTGTCTCGGTGGTTACTCTGGTTTTCATACGGCGTCTTTCGTATTTTAGATTTCTCGTTGCTTTTCAGTTCAGTGCCGGCAACCTGGCTGGTCCGGTGATGTCTGCTCGCGTCGCCTCGCACCGACTCGGCATGGCCCGTCCCGAAGCAGCGGGTTTAGGTGCCTTTCTGCAGTCCTGCGAGCCGTCCTGTCCGTTCAGCGTACGGCAGGCTGAGGGACAGAGGACCTGTAAACGTCTGTGGTTACTGGAGATTAATAAGAAGCGAATAAATAAAACTCCGTTGAACGGACTCGGTCATGGCTCCTGGACTGTCAGGGGCTGCATTTTAGAATCACAGACCGGGGCCTCATGAGGACCTTCTCATCATTCTTTTTTTGCCTGCTTGCCAAAATTGTACCTCACTTCTCCTCTTAGTTCTAACAGGCTGTAAAATCTCTCTCTGTCCTTTTCATTTCAGAACCAGAAAGTGAAAAAGCCTTTCAGGCTCAGTCTCTCTCCATTTTAGGTGATTACAAAGTCGATTGTCCTCAGATTTCTTTTCAGCCTGCCTCAGAAGTCCTGGTTTCTATTTCCAGCTTTTGATCACTAATTCTTTCTTTGGTAAAATGCCTGTCTGTGGTGCAGCCCATCGGATTAATGTGGTTTGCAGTAATCGAGAGCCAGTACCTAGGTGATATGATGCAGACGTCTTTATGTGATGGGCAATACCTTCAACACAGGCTTAGACATCTGGGATTGTTTTTTTGAGGAGAAATACCGGCCAGAAAAGGGTTTGGAAAATTATTAAGACATCTTGAGATTCCATTTGTGTAGCCCTCTGAGGCTCAATTTTACTTTTGCGGTCAGGAAACATCTCTTTATGGTTAAACAGGCTTTAAGGCTTGGAAGTTAGTTTTTATACTTGTTCTGTATAACTTCAACTGATGTGCTGCTCTTACCTGACTTTGGTTCTGACTGATATGAAAAATGCAGAAAATGAAGAATGAATGTACATTTGGACAAAGTTTCCATAGAGCTCAGCTCTGCTTCAGAATTGGAATAGAAGAGCCAGAGCCTATTGATAACAAGCTGTGAAATATCTCGTATGAACTGTATGATGCACCTAAAAGTTTGGACCTGGATGTTGTTTGGTTACGCCTATTTATTTATTTATTAAGTGACTGAATTTGGCTTTTTCTTTGAAGTCTTTAATTGTCTCATCATCCCATTGCCATTGGGGGAATTTTGAATGCAAGGCTGGCTAGGAAAGACTTGTTGGCAAAAAGGAGCACCGTTTCTTTGAAAAGCAGGTTGCCCGTGATACGGTTGTGCTTTCCGCTGCCTCGTCCCGACTTTTTCATTTTTACACCATGTGAACTAAAACAGCAGACCTTGGAGAGGGAGCAGCTTTTCACCCGCAGCGATTCCGCTTATTCTTATTTCACTACCACAGACCGGGGAGCTTTTCATTTCCCTATCAGGAGGGCGACGGCGTAGAAGCTGAAGATGGCCGTTACCCTGGTTGCACTGCGAGCGCCCTCTGCGCCGCGTTCTCCAGCTGCCGTAGAGCACGGCCACGTGGGTTGTCTGGCTTCGCTGCCGTTAGGAATATTCCCACGAAATTCACGGTATGTCCATTGTAGCTTATGAACGGGCCCTGCTAATTATTGGGGTAAAGACTGTTGTTTAATCCACTTGGGCACGGTGCCTTGCAAGGGTCTTCCCTCTTCCTTCCGAGGTCTAGGGATGCTGCCGTAATGCACAAAATATTCTCTTTGATTGTTTCCTCTCTGTCCTCAGCCTCCTTCATCTGCTTGTCGATCTCATCTCACCTGCTCCTTTCCTTTGTATTCCTTGTTTTCTCTTTTCTCTTCAAACAGTATAAACATGAAAGCAATGTAAGCTAATCCTCACCTTGCACGTACACCCTCCGAACAAATCCCTCTTGGAACGAGCAAAGCAGTGCCTTCCCGAATGTTATCTCGGGGCTTCAGTCGCTCGGTTTGGCTCCTGTACGTGATGCCGGTTCAGGTTTTGGCAGCTCAGCACGTATAGATTTCTGCTTGCGATGATCCCTGCAAGGAAGCAGTGGCTGGCATACAGACATGCAGAGCAGAAATAATTTGTCTGGCATCCGTCTCTTTCTGATACGTTAGGTGACACCAGCAGTCCTCATGGGTCCTGCAGAATGTGAATACTGGGAGATGCAGGCTTACAAGCATAAGTGCAAATTTTGGAGGCTGTTCAATGATTGTGGCTTAATTGTCCTGTTGATACGCAATGTGAATGCACAAAATAAGACTAAGGAACGTGGAGTTTGATAAAGGTGGTGGCTCAGTTAAATCTTAAATTCTCTGAACACAGGAACTTGCGCCAAGAGGGAGTGACTAACCAGGAACTCTTTGAACCTATGGTAATTAATGTCTCTCTGCATTGCCTAGAAAAGAAAATAAAGCTGGTTGGGTGTTTGGTTTTTTTTTAAAAAAAAAAAAAAAACAAAACAGTGATGAAAGACCGAAGAAATGTCTTTTGATCAAAACATTAAACTGAGCTATAGTCAAGCTCCTCTAGTTGGATTTATTTGGAGTAATATTTACTGTGGCTAACTCAGTACAATAAAATTACAGGATCTAAAAGATCAAATTGTATTGTGAAGTCTGACCGGGAAAGTGTACTTTGGAATGAGTTCAGAGTCAGAAATTCTGCTTGTGCATGTGGGCTCTGCTTGGCTGACTTCAGCACATTTCTAGGTGTTCCTGGAACAGTCGTCCCTTTTGCACCCACTGAGGTTACGGAGTCCCCCAGTGTCCCGTTTCAGCTATTTTTGAGACAAATATACAAAGTTGCTTGGGATTATGCAATACTAAAGCTATAAACAAACCCCTCACCAGTCCCATTTCAGGCCTGTCTTGAGGTTTTGATGGAATTGAGCTGGTTCATAGTATTTGTCCCAACTCACTGCACTGGACTGAGTTGCACTGAGATGCAACAAATATTGATGTTCAGATGCAAATACGCTTCAAGTTACCAACCCAAGACTTAGTACTGAAAAAAAAAAGAGGAAAGAAGAGAGAGTGAAAAAGGAATCCACTGTTTTCAGCCAAAAGATATTTAGTACTTTATCATTTCCAGTCTCTTTCTCTCTCAGGGTCAAAACTTGATCCCTTGCTCTGTATTTACAGGCATCTTTAACATCTGCTTTCCCCTCGATTCAACTTACTAGTAGACCTATGTGATTGCTAGTTAAAATCCACATGTAGGGTATTCTGTGTTGTAATTCAGTGCCATCTAATAAAGAAAGAAATGGATAAAGAGAGGTTATGATTCATAATAAAGATTTATCTGATAAGAGCATGTCTTTTAAAATACTGGATATTTCTACAGTAGTTTTTAGACAAGGTGGCTGAGATGGTTTACCTTCATGTCTGTTCAGCAAACTATAGTTGAGGATTTAAAATGACATGTAATTTGTTGTTCCCCAGTTGGACTACTGGGAATGGACACAGGCTAATTAACACTGCATGGATATGCTTATCCAGAAGAATCACATCATGGAAGCGTGGATAAAACCTGGGAGATTCGCTTCTTTTTTAGTATTTTACAGAAAGCTGTGCTAACTGTTTTAATTGCAGAGGTTATTTCCCCTAAAAAGTTGGGGTGTCCAGGGTATTTAGAATGCCTTTAAACTGAGGAGTCTGGTGATGTATTTTTTAGCTTAGGAGGCTATTTTGTGAGCACATGTCTCGGCACGCTCCCCGTCTCCGGGCAGTTTTTCTGTATCTCATCCCGTGAAGCTTTCTGGACGGCTGGGAGGTAGGCAGGGGCGAGTCCGTGGCGATCCGGGCCGCGCTGGGCTCCGAGCCCGGCTCGGGACGGGCGGAATTTAACCAGGTTCACAGGTAGGCACGGGTGGAAAACACCCCCTCGCTGACTTTTCCTACGCTTGACTCCTCTCACTGGTTCTTCACATGGTTGTATGGGTCCAGCAAAGGAAAATAAGCTTCTGGTTCACGTCGTGGAGGGGACGGGGTAGCAAGCGTTGCGTGCGATTCGCGTGTCAGAGGAGTTGTTTGGTTAGAGGCAGATGGACGATGCGTTAATTGGTGTTTCTCCTTTTTTTTCCCCCCTTGCTTTCCCCAGAAATTTCATTCTTAGCAAAGCTGGAGTCTGCACGCGTAGTTGTCGTTCGGCGTGCACCAAGCTGAGCTTGCTCTCAGTAGCACTTTGTATTCGGGTTTATGGAGAGATGTAGTCTTTTCTGGTTTGTAGAATAGGAAATAAAGTCCATAAAGAGACAGTGTAACAGTTGGACCTCCCACGTAGCACGGGTCAGGAGATTACAGCTATTAACTACATACTGCAAGTGTTAATTACCATACACACAATGTGCTTAATTCTCTTTTCATAGATGTTATTGTTTAGGATAATGTACAAGTTTATTTTCGTCACCTAGAGTGGAGTTATTCTTATCTCACTCAAATACATTTAGCCAAAGATATTGCGGCAAGCCATTGTTTTTAGATCTACTAATGATAAACTTGCAGATGCATAATGCTGATGGAAACACCAAATGTAAAGAAGCGGAGTTCCCTTTTTGTGAAGGGAACCCATGGCAGGGAGACATACAGTGAAGCTGTCTTTATTGTCTCCCTTTCAGGAAACTCGGATTCTGTCAGAAAACATTATTCTCCTCTAAGTTTGATCATGTTTTAGTGATACCATTCAAAATCAGAAGCAGTGCAATTTAAATTAATATGGTTACAATTCTGTAAAATGGATGAAAAAGCCCCCTCAAGTGGGGAGCAGGGTTGTTGGCATCCCAGCAAATGGTCTGGCAGCTACTCTAAGTTCATTTAATTCTTTGGCAAGTAATAGCAGTTTTAATTTTCTTCTACTTTAAAATGACTTTATATTGATGCTTTTTTCAAATTTCAGCTTTTTCACGCAAAAAGAGCAAGAGTTTTATCTCTCATGAAGAAAACATGGGTGAGCACCTCTCATTTTGTAATTAGAAATAGGAAAAGAGGAATAAATTTCAGGGAGGATGCTGTATGTTTTCCAACAGGAACTAAATGTATAAAGGGTTGGATCACGCAAAGGTTATAAGAAAGGGAATAAAATTTTTGGCACTTTCAACGCTTAGTCTGACCGTCCCTTTGGCATTTTCTGACACTCAGATGGAAATCAAGTTGATGTAGAAAAGGTTCTATCAAAGTGCAATGGTTGGAACTTTCCTATAGAAATAAAACATTTTTGCAGGTTCTATTAAAAGTCCAGGTTAACTCACCTATTAATGCTTGAACTTTATGCTTTGCTGTAAATCCCACAGATCTAGAAAATGCAAGGGGTCATTTTTTGCCTTTCCGAACACATTTTATTTCTTCTGGTGGTCCCACTTCATTTAAACATGCGTATCTTCTCATTTCAGGGGGCTTAGCTTGTACTTGAACTGCAGGGCCTCTGTATTCACAGTTTATAAAGCAGTCTTCCCAGTAGTCGAAGCAGAAAATCTCAGTTGCCACATGCCATGTGAAGAAGAGCAGAGCTGTAGGAAGAAGGATTGGGAATCTGCATGTCCTTGGAGTTGCATATCTCAATCCACCAAGAAAACTGTTCGTGGATTTAAGGCAGCTGTCAGGAACTTGAGAGCAAAACATATTCCATTCTCCACTCCGCCACGGTACCCAGTGTGACCCCAGACAAGGCTTTTACCTTCTGAATTTCAGTTCCCTCCGTATCAGCGTCATCTTTCCCAGTGCAGAGTTAGCGTCCGGCTAAATCCGGTGACGTCCCTGAGATGCTCAGATCCTACTCGTAGCCTCGTGAGTTCTGAGGTGTAGTGGAACAGCGCAGAGCAAAAAGCAAATGGTGCTGGTGAAGAGAGAGGCTCAGCGGTGTTATCGAATTTAATTTCTAGGCAGTTTAACGAATTAGGCCAGGTACCGCGAACAAATGCTCCCAGAAGAAATGGAACACTGCTTCACAGTGTTCGCAGGACCAGGTTGCCTGGTTTCTAGTTATTTGGTACGAATTATAATTGCTTTTTTAAGGTAAGCATCAGGTTTGTAAGTCAGAAACACGTGTCATGGCGAACAGTTTTATGCCTTTGATCAATCGTGTTCCCCTCCAATAGAGGATTTGTAAGCAAATTGTCATGTGCCTTGTAATTAAATTGCAGTCTTGAACATTTAGTCAGGGACTAGGAAGGAAAGCTGTCTTTGAAACGTTGTTTATCAAATAAATTTAGATGAAGTGTTAAACAATTTTAGTGTTTCTTGCCTATTATGTTTTTTTAAGCGGGTTGTTATGTGTTACCTGAAGGCCTTTTATTCAGTGTGTTAGCATCACGGGCTGTCCCCCTGTGTGGGTTGTGTGAAAGCTGAGGGATCGGTTGCACCGCATTTACTAACCCTGGAGTCGGGTCTCTTCAGGCAAATACACCATTGTTTTCAGTTGGGTTTTTGACCCCGAAGTTTGTAGTGAACAGTACTAACATGCTTGAATATCCCTATTACACCAATATTGCTAACTTGTTTTGTGTGAGGAGCAATGTCGCATATGTGACTTACCCCTTTTAAATACTACCTTCTTCCAGAATACCTGGATGTACAGTTCTGACTGTGGGGAAAATTGCTCCAAATATGAGTATGATCGTTGCAGTTTATGCACATCATATGTGCAGTCAGGGGCACTAGTACCATGTACGTTACTGGTGGTGCCTCTCTTGAAAGGACCATCCTCATTTTGAGAAGCCCTGAATGAAAGTTGAATAAACTTCACCTTTGGTTGTGAGCTGCCTGGCCGAGGTACGCACCGATCCCCTCCTCCAGCCAAGCGTGCCTCTGCGGACGTTCTCCATGCTGTGGATGAGGTGTTCAGTTAAAGGGACTATGGATGTATAGTACAGAAAGGGGAATATTGTCATTGCTTCCATGTGATGGATTGAATACTTAGTTTTAGTTTTTTTGAATTTTTCATAGTTACCTGGCGCAACATTGGCTAGGTTCCGCTGAAAAGCAGAGTCTTGCTGAATTTGTCTCTCCAAACTGCCGTGCTGCGTGCCTGTCAGGTTTTGAAAACTCTCCTGTGTCGTTTTGCGGAGAACCTAAAGCGTGGTGTAGCTGGCTGAGCTAATACGGTGACACCGCGCCGTTGTCCCCTGTCACACGGATGCTGTCGCCACCTGCGAACACGCACGTTTAGCAGTTCCCTTCTTCCACCTTGCGCCGAGCTTGGTCCAGAAAGAGCAAAACATCCCAAGGAAACGATCCGTCGGGAGCCTGCTGTTTCTGTGAGAGCCGAATCAACCGCGCAAGGAGCGACCGCGGGGAACCCTTCCGGGCGTGCTCCGGCTCGTGCCGTTGACTTCGCTCTTAAAAGCGCCGTGAACAGGTTGGCTCGTGGTCTAAACCGTCCCTCTCCCAGTGCCCCAGTGCTGGACCAGTGGAGCCGTCCTCCCGGGTCTCCGCTGAAGTTCGTCCCCAAGTGACCTTGGGGTGGCCGGGAGCTGGAGAAAACAAATGTCTTTCAAGGCACGGAGGTGGAAAGAGGGTTTTTCGTGGGGAAATCTGAGCCAGCTCCTTAAAAAAAAAAAAAAATCAGACAAAACTTGCGTTGAACTGAGGCAGGGTGTTTCAGGGAGATGTGAATTTTAATCTCGAGTGAGGAGAGTCAAGGGCTTAGGATTCAAATAAAAAAGGCAAACAAGCTGTTACATAATGATTTCTTCTTCCATTTAGAAAACATAGCTTTAAATATGGGGGTTCTTTAATGACTACGTTTGATTGCTTGAGAGAACTTGTGCATAATGAAATCTTTTTAATATACAGTATGAATGGTTCTGCTATCATACATATTTCCAATTTGTAATTAAGCACCTTTAAAAAACTACTCACAATTAAGGTGTCGGTGCTTTCTTGAATACTCTTAATTTCAGTAAGCTTTTGATGCTTTATTCATGGAGAATATTAAAAGGCACTTAGTCATCTCTGAAAATATATGCATGGTATATAAGGCCAGAGTCAAAAGGGTAGACGAGGAACAGCAGTCAGAGGTGCCAGTTCTCACAGAAGGAGAGATTTAACCATTTTCAAGAGTTACTTCAAAAGCAGCAAAATACGTATACGTTAATATAATTTCAGATAATTATCTTCTATTACCTAATTTGGGGCTCAGTAGTTAGATGGCTAAAAACTCAAAAACCCTGCATGTATTTTATGTGGGCCAAATTATCGACAAATTACTTTTATATGCCTTTTCTTTGTGCCAAGTCAAGCATTCTCATTTGTCTTGGAGGAACCTGGCTGTCTGATTTGGGTTTTTTCTAGGTGTGAGGGGTTTGGTTTGGGGTATTTTTTGTTTGTTTTTTTTGTTTGTTTTTTGTTTTTTGTTTTGTTTTTTATTTTTAGTTCACTTCCTACGTAAATGTTAAACAGATGCTGATTTAAATGGTAGGCTGGTATATTAATTATTGCATGTAATGAATCTCAGAAAATGTAATAAAGGGCTAATCAGTGTCAATAAAAGTAACACTGACAAATGCCACCACGTATAATGTAAGCAATGTTTGGTGTGACGTAAGCAAGAGGAAAAAAGATCCCCCTCTCGTGGGGAATACTCTGCCATTTGATTTTCCTCTGGAAGAAAGGCCTTAGCTGGATGTGAAGTAAATAAGACAGTGAACATATGAACTCCAGGTGTTCATCAGCCGTGTCGGCTGTTTGCGCTGGATTTCATTGATTTCTGCCCGGGAATATTTGTTTTAAGCTGGGGAGAGTTTGAGCTTGAGTGGTGTCCCAGTTTCCATTCCCGGGACGGACCCAGTGCTCGGGGCGGTCCCGGGGCCTCCGGAGATCCTGGATGGGTTCGGGCCCACCAGACACTGAACCTAAACCCCAGGGTGGGCCGGAGCGTCGCGTGGCCTTACCCACCCGCGTAGCGTAGAGCCTTTCTGCTGGCTTTCCTAGGCTTGATGTCAGATCCTGCGAGAAGGGATGAACTCGATGGCTGGTGCCCCGAGATGCCAAGAGCTCAGCTCCTGGTGAAGTCACGATGTTCAATGGAAAAGGCTCATCAGACAACTGTCGTAATTTCCTATCGTCCCTTTCTCTTTTCCCAAAGCGCAGGGCTTCTGCCAAGCTTGGGGAAGGCAGAAATGACTGAGAAGGAGGTGCCAAGAGTGAGGAAAGGAGGAAAAAAATAGCTTTTGAGTTTTTATTCTGCTTTCCTCTTTCCAGCACTCCAAATCCTCATGTGTTGACGTGTTCTACTTTCATCGCTTTGCCCAAAAGTCTTTTCTCCAAATGTATTTATCAGCACCCAGCTGCCTAGGCTTTCTTCTACCAGTGTCTCCTGCTCATCAGGCTCTTGTCACGGGATTTGCTAATAGCTTGAGCACGAGTTATCAAGGTCAATGTAAAAATACTGTTGCACTCCGACGAGGAGTTGCTTGTTTTTCCTGACGGCAGTAATAAAGGCTCAGTTACAGTAACACAGCCTTATCTGCCTTTTGCTGACATTATATATTTCACAGTTTAGGGTAATGTTTTTGACATGTTCTTTATTTGCTTTACTTAAGGCTCTCTGAGTAAATTTATTTCTTGTTCCGTTCTCGACAAGTTTCTTTTGGTGGTTCGTTAGCCCTGATGCCCATCCTTTCTCTGTTCCTCTGTCCTTTAGCACATTTCCACTGCACCCTTCTGTTTGCTCACGTGCTCCTACCCTTAAATAAAACCTTACCACCTTGATGAGATTTCAAATGAGATTTGCAAAGAAACAGACCATCAGAGATGTGCAGCAAAGCTCTGGGTACAACGAAGGAATTTAGCAAGCTGGGTGGTTTACTCTTTCCTTTTATCCTCCATCCCAACTTAAATGTCAACACTAATTAAATTTTCCCTAAAATTAATCCAAAGCTTACTCAAAGCTTGGGGGTTTATTTGGTTCGTTCTTTATTTTGCTGCTTCTTCTCTGTTGACTTCTCTCCCCTCTGCCCCCACCCCATCCCTGCCAGTGGGATTCAGAAGGTCTCAACCTGTTTTGGTATCAGACCTATTTGACGCTCCCCTGTTCCCCTACTGTCCCTTAGACAGAAATTCCCGGCACTTGTATTCCCCACTTCTGCCACTGACCTGCTCTATAACCTCCCCTTTACTTATTCTGCCTAATTATGGCTGTGACGGATTGAGGGCAGAGATGGTCCCGTAGGATACGTGTCTGTACCGCACCAAGGATCCGGAGCGGTGGCTGAAATTTTTATTGCTTTCAGTAATTCATATCCAAGCAGTAATTGGCTGAGGAATGGAGGTTGGGAATAGGTTAAAAAAAAAAAAAATTCACATGCTTATTCCTTTCCTTTTTGGTTCTCTCCTGGAGCAGTTTGCCAAAAGAAATATGTACTTGTACTTAAGTAAGGACCTGTTTGTGTGTGTGTGTGCACGCACGGATTTTTTTTTTTAATTTTCATACTCATACCCTTGCTTAATGATGCAGATAACTAATTTAGCAAAACCCCATAATATCCAGAAATGTGTCTTTAGCTTCCTTGCGTATGTGCAAGATGCTCGGTATTTGGGACTCTAATTTTGTCTGTACCCTTTAGCTACAGGAATATTATTAATAAGCTCCGTGTTGTATATCTGCAGATGTTCCAAGATCTCTCTTCATGGGGAGTTATATAGCATACTAAATTCTCATGCAAGCAGTCTCTCCGCCACAAAGGTATAAAAATCAGAAAACTTGGATAAATCCACCAAGGCAACTGAAGGAATATGGTTATTTTAGGCAATAACTTTAATAGAATGGGCATATACATAGCGATAAACGTCCCCTCAACTTTACAATGAGCCTGGCAAGGGTCACAGCACAAGGTGTTTATTACTGTAAGAGACATTAGTGCTGAAAAGACAGATTTCAAGGCATTTGAATTGTCACTATCAAATGTCATCTTTGATATAAAAATGTAAATTTCACAAGTATCTGTCGACTCTTTGTTATAATTTAATTATCCGAACAAGCACTTTTTCATCTAGTGGATGCTGCTCTCAGCAAATTGAAGAGGGAGGCAATTAGCAGCTGCCAGTTTCCCGACTTTACAGGACTGTTGCAGCTTCTTGTTGTTTTAACAGGTACGTGGAGCGATGTTCCCTTGTGGGAGCAGCTGGAAAACCGCCGTGGTACTCCAGTTCTTCCACTTGGGGCTCAACCACCGACTTAGTGACTTGCCAGCCTTGTGAAATTATGGGCAGCACTGGGAAGTAAGAGCCAAAAATAGATTCGGGTGGAACTTTGACGGCTTTACCAAATCAGTCTGAGGGCATTTTGTAGACGTAGGGCTCGGTTCATCTTCGTTTGTAACCGAGCTGGCTGCAGTTGTTCCACACTTTGGCAGAGGTTATTTTTCTGCCTCCATGGAAAATCTGTGGAGGCTCTCATGTGCATCAAACATTTCAGAAAGCTGCTGTGAAACTTGTTTTGGTACGTTTTCAGAGCCTGATACTTCATCAAGGCTGCTAATCCATGTCTTTATTACATCTTTTAAATTTTGGGACTACTTATTAGTCATTCATTTCTTGATTTGTATTTCTCAGGTAGGGAAATAATTAAGAACTGACTTTGAAACCAGGAAACATGTAACCCCTTATAAATAAATACAAGTTATTGAACCAAATCATGCAGTTGAGGCTTGTCAAGGATTAGCAGTGTAACTGATTTGTAGCCTGAATTCTGTCACTGACTTTATAGAACCGACCACTTTATGAACAAAGTAATTGACTCCCGGATGTCAATGATGCCTTGCACTAGTTAGTATTTTATACTGCATATACATTTTTTCATCAAATGTGGGGTTTGCATTTTAAATGCAGAATTCCACTTTAATTAACTCCAGTAAAAATTGAAGGTCCCCATTCTCTGAGGTTTAAAAAAACCCAAACTAAACACCAAAACAAACCAAAGACAAACCCCAAACTCTCAGAACTTAGCCACAGCACGATAGAAAACCTGTGTCAGTTCGGTCTATTCATTTATACAGAGTTATATTATCCAACAGTTTAGAACAGAAATAAGGAAATAGTGCCTATCCAATATTAAAGTATAGCTGCACTTTTTCTAATTTTCCTCTTTACTTACTAGCAAGAGCCATAGGGTGATGTGGGTGCCTGATGTTTACAGGATCCAAGTCAGATGTGCTTTTTCTCGCTAATACACTCTCAAGATGTAGTGATTTAAAGTGTGGAGAGATTTCTGAAGCTCAAGTATTTGTCGTGTGGGCATATGAGGAAGAAAAAAACCCTTTATAATTTGTATTTGTGTTACTCTGACATAGGTGGTAGATTATGCTAACTGAATGGTTTATGGAAATGGAGCCAAACAAGTGACAATAAAAGTGTTGTGCACAGAAGTGTGTAAGTGGCACCTGGCAGAAGCTGAGTGACAAAGTATAATAAATATTTGACATGTCCTGTAAATGTGACACTTGGTCAAAATCTATTTGAGTCACAAAGCACCTAGGGCACAATAAAGCTTAATAGTACCATTTCAATTTCACCCATTTGCTTATGATGTTTTATTATTGGGATCTCTCAGCTATAGATTTTTGAGCTCTAAAGTCGCAATTTAAAGCACGGGGCTTCAAAAAAGTATCAAAGTACTGACTCTCAGATGTGAAAGATAGATTTAATCTCCCAGTGTTGATAATTTTCCATCCTTTTGGCACAGCTACAACTTGTGCTGAAAGCTTTCCCATGAATCAGTGTCCCCTGGAATGGAAGGAAGAGTTGTAAACTCTGGGGCCGCTTTTGAGCATCACGTGAAATACTGAGCAGCACGTAGAACTGAAAGGGAGAGGAACAAAACGGGGGGGGGGCACCCGGAAAGAAATGAAATGCGGGCAACAAACCCCAAGGGAGGGACGCGTTGTTTTGTTGCGTCGTAGTAGACGAAAGTTGGGTGGAAGCAGGGATTTGTGCGATCCGATAGCTGACCAGTGATCAAAGCAAGCAGCAATAGGTGATTTTGTAATAACCTGCCTTGGGAAGAGGCTCCTTAGCCCTCGTTTTTAAGGTTGATGCAGGTGATGGGGTAGTTCTTTAGGGGAGGGGAATGTGATACCAGCTGTGGTTAATCAGGTGCTTCTCTCCTGGAGAAAGCTGCAATCCGCTCACCAAGCAGAGGGATGCGATGGGGAAGCTCTTGCAGGAACAGCGGGGGCTGAAAGTGGGGTTGGGAAAATGGAAATAAGGAGGCAGGAGGTGCTTTAACATTTTTGAGCAGAAAACTGTTTGATGTTGAAACAATAAATGCACCCCTGGAGCTGGGACTGAAGTACAGATATTGACGTGCTGCTCTGCAGATCAAATAGCGTACGAGGGGAAAAGCGGAGGCTGCAGCCGATGCCAGTGCCGTGTAAGTGTTGCTCCGCAACAAAATTCTTGTTTGGTTTTGGAGGCCCCTCAAACTGCAAGAAAATATTCCCCGTAAGTCTGTCCGTCATACGTGCTAACAGGTTCTACAGAGTAACAAAGCGCTGTATAAAGTCTTACGCTGACTCCTTTTGAATTAATTTTGAACGCTTCTTTTCTCATTGCTTTCTTCAGCGAAGTAGTTACTTATGCCTGTGGCTGCTATAAAAGATGAACTGCACTCCCCATCCTGGGTTATTTATTTTTGGGGGTTTGCAATAAAGTGCAGATAATGTTGAGAAGGACAGTTTCAAACGCGTGTACGGTTTTTATCCCATTTCAAATGTCTAGAGGCTTGTTTCATCTGAAAATTAGTGTGAAGGCAGGCAGGAATCCCACGTACGGACTTCACCTGGAAGGATCACAAATCTAACGTAGCATTTGTTAGTGGCCTATAGGGAAACTTTGCTTGCTTGCTTTTAGCAGCGCAGTTATTCTCCTCCGCTTCTGGGTCGATTATTCACACAGTAATAATAAAAATTTTCTTTAGATTAGCAGTGAAAATAAGTAAGAGGAAAATCTGATATACGAGCTGGTCGCAGTGCCAGGGTTCTGCTGAAGCTGGTAGAATATTATAGGGACAGAAGCTGGCTCAATGCTATTTAATTTGAATGCATAAAAGCTGGTTGGTTATTCCGGGCAGGCATGTACCCCTGCACAATTAGATATATGTTTGCCCTTGTTCTGTTTGTGAAATAGCCAAGCGAGGTTTAAATTCTTTCTGCCACAGCAGCTTATTGCCAATGTAACTAAGCCTGAATTCAAGGAACAGACTTTAATGAAGTTCATGGACCTGATTATTTTTAGTTGGCTGTTAGGAGCTTTGTCCCAGTTCAGTTCCCAGTGGATGGTTGCCCGAGTTACAAAACCTGCCATTACAGTTGGCACTAATTGGGCCCCTCGTTGCAGTCATAACATGGTTTCCAATAACTCGGTGGCCCGGGTGTTTGAACCCCTCTCTAGGCAAATGCTCGTTGGCCTCCAGCGGGATTTGCTCTGAGCGCAGGGACTCGTCCAGCAGAGACGCTCGGATGAATGGCCCAGTAGCGCGGTGGAAAGCAACAAGAGGCAATTGTGTAATCTCCCTCCTTGGAAAGCTGAATGACAGCGTCGCTGCCTTTAATGACGTTTCGACACATATCGAGCTGCTGTGACGGCACGAGGGGATGTTTTCCCGGCAAAATCTCGGCCGTTTTGCCGCTCTGCGTTACGAAGCAGCCGGGAATATGTATGACCAGGGCAGCTCTTGGTGTAACGTGGCGAGCATTCCTCTTCCACCACCCAGTCTCGCCCCCCACCCCTTATCCCGGGGGCAGGAGAGCCAGGTCCTCTCCTCTCGCTGCTCAGCCCCGGGGGCCGGGATGCGTTTCTTGGCAGCAGTTCCCGTCTTGGCTGGGGCTGGAGGTCCACCTAAGGCTGATGGTCAAGGACAGTCTGTCTAATTAGCTAAACTAATTAGCTAAAGGATAGACTGCCTAGAGCTTTTCTGTCTACACGTGAAGCTGAATACCGCTTCAAATCTAGGCTTGTTCTGTTTTATACTATTTTATTGTTACCTCTCAAGCAGCTTTTGCAGGCTCCGCCGTGCAGAAAAGCAAGCCGACAAGGGCCGAGTTTGGCAATTTGTTTTCAGTGCGTGTAGAATTAAGCACATGCTGTGTTGTGTGGTGAAATCTTGTCCTGAATCGAAGCGGTGGAATTATACAGTGGACATGAATAGGATATTCCTTAACACAGTGAAGAAAGGTCTGCTTTCTTCTAGTAGAAAGACTGTAAATATTTCCCTCCAAGTTTTAATCTTCTTTCACCTTCTTTCTCAATTTTATAACTTCCGTTAATCCCCTTGGTTCCTGCTTACTTTATTCCAACAGATTTTCCATTTGTAGGGAAAAAACAATTTTCTCCTGCATGGCTTTCAGTTGTAAGTCAATGGCAGATTTACTGGTGTTTTCCAGCAGTTGGTTACATATACTTTTATTTATATTTGTGATCAAATACTGGCCAGGTACCTGGTAACTGAAAGAATGCTTAAGGAAATAAATGTCACCTTTGCTTAGAAAGAGAAATAGTACTGGAAAGAGATTAGATTTATTCAAATTTGAGGACGATATGTAGGGGATCCTCATGTTGTTTTTCTTCTATGTAGTCTGTAGGCTTACAATTGACAAAAGATATGCAAGATAGTCTTTGTAAAAATAATTGGTCTGTATTGCTAGGGCTTGGTGATTAAGAAGTCACGAATCATGTCACAGGTGGTTTTATGTTGCTTATTAAGTACTTACCAGTCATTTATTTAAACCAAGGGTTGGTAATTTATACGTAGGAATGGGTGATGGGCAGGGCAATATCTGCTAATCTGTTTCCAAGCAAATGAACGGTTTTGAAATCCCATCCCCAAAGTGATTTAATCTTCAAAGCCTATGTAATTTTCATTAAGGGAAGAGGGAGAAGTACAAGCTGATCTGCAAGCTGTCAGCATAGCTGAGTTGGTAGTTCCGAATGAGATTCCCCAGGGACAGGATGTACAAGAAGAGAAAAGGACATCAGGAGCGGTTCCTCTCCATAGAGACAGTTGATGTGGGAGGGCGAAAACAATGACATAATCCGCACGGATTTAGAAAAGAGATGGAGCATTAGCTGGAGAAACAAGCGTGGTCAGATTTTTTTATTATTAATTTTTATTTATTGAGAGAATAAAATGGATCTGTACTATGTAGGGAGGGAAGCAGGTGTATTGGATGAAGGGGATGAGTGGGCCAAAGGGTGGGAAGGGAGCCCAGGCCGTAGGGTGAAATCACGGCGCTGTAAAGGGGAAGAGCAGACGATCTTCCCCAGACTGTGCTGGGGAGGAGTAGGAAAGCTGCAGGGTGGAAGGAGACTCCAAGGAGGAAAATCAAGATGATTCACTAACAGTCAGCTTTCTTCTGGGGGGAAAAAACCCCGAACCCACAGTATATTGTGCGTGAGAGAGACGGGGACCAGAATGGAGGAAGGCTTGCTGAGTAACTGATGGTGAGGAGTGGCTGCGCAGTAACTTTCTGAAAAGTTATTTCTTCTAAGGCCCGCAGGGTAATGCAGGGAAGGTTAATTAGGAGCTGAGTTATCCACTATTCGAGGTGGAACTGCACTTTAAACAGGCTCAAGTAATACAAGCTTTGCTCTAGAAGGGGTTGCAGACTCCAACAGCTGGTTTTCTTTTTCCCCTTAGCCTGTTTCCCAGTTGCTTGCGTTTTTGTCTGCGCCTACTTCCTATCCTGCCTTTAAGACTGAGCCCAATTAATACTGTGATGTGTTTACAAACATAAAATCTCCTAGCCGGTTTCCCAGTAATCCCACAGGGTGAGCGTCCGTGGTCTGTGTCCGTGCTGACACCGTGATGCCTTGCTGCGTGGTGCATTGCCATGGAGATTTGCATTGCCATGGCAACTTGCACCTTTGCGAAGGCTGAATCAAAGGAGCTTTGCAAAAGTGAAATAGCAAAATCTCGGGATCCGATTTTTAAACATCAAAAAGAAGCCAAAAATTTTCCTGGTCTGGCATACTTCTTTGCTCTGAGGATAACCAAAGCGTTAAATGCTTAAATAAATGGAGTTTTCTTAGTTTAAGTATTAGTAAATAAAGAGTCTTTTGAGCAGGCTTGGCATTCACGCAGGGCTTAGCAAAAAAGGAATATATTTAGGAACAGCCACTGCAGAATAGCGCCTTTCTGCTGCCAGTGAATTTAAAGGCAATCAGTTCCATAGGTACCGTTGCCTCAGTTTCCACAACCATAAAATGGGCGTGCGAAGCAGATGAAAGGAAGACGATGTCGTTGTGGGAGGGACCTTTAGGTGGTGGGTTGGGGAAGAAACGGCAGCAGCAAATTGCAATTTTTAGTCCCTTCTTGTAGGAGGGACCGGAGAAGCGCCCGTTGGCCATCCTCGCCTCTGGCGCTGGCCGAGGAGCGGCGCGCAGCGACCGCCGAGACGCGCTGGGCGTGACGCGGCCGCGCCGGCAGCAGCCCGTGGCCTCCTGGTTCCGTGGCTTTGTCCCTGGCCTTTGGGTGGGAAAACCTCCGTTTCCCCGCTAGCGCAGGCAGGTACCACGCAGCCCTGCTTCCAAACCGGGAGGATCTCGGATCTCTGCAGTCAGAGCATTTGGATATATCGGGGATTTAATGTATAGCAAGGGAAGCCAAAATAAAGAAAAAAAGCTCACTTACTGTATGTGCCAGTCAGAGTTTTAAAAAGCTCTGTTATGTATGAGAAAATAACTGAGTAGATCATCAAAATCTTTCCTTTGCTTTATTTATGTTAACTTTCTCCGGAATAGAAAAGCTGTTTTCACGTATTCTCCATA
>JAVJGH010000046.1:18428052-18464150 GCA_035590175.1 Aviceda leuphotes
GAACAGAAAGACCGTAAGAAATCTTTCAGTAGAATTTTAATATCTGCCTGTGTGCCGCTTTGATATCTCAATATCATGTTGTCCAAGAATGCTTTGACCATTGTATGCGCTCGCCTACTGAATAGACCTCAATGATGAGGAAGCTGAAAGCAAAAGTTATGCCCTTTGCTCTTCACATTCCACAGAAATTTTACATTTTCTTTAATATCTTGGCTGAGAAAAACTCAAATAGTTGAAGATCTTTCTTTTACCTGTTTTGCCAGAGCTTTATACAGGTTAAATGTTAATTAATTTTTTTTCCTAACAGCCCGTAAATGAGTAACACACACATAGCTGAGAGCTTTCTACTAAAGCAGCCTTGTAAATTGTTCTTTAATGGGACTGCCAGTTTCCTTTTCCTTTAACTGAAGTTGCTTGTTTTGCAAACCTCATTAAATACCTTCATTTTAACGCGTTGAAAGTATTCAGAAAGAAATTAAGTAATTTCTGGGTACATATGTCTGTATTACCATTATTGTCAAGTACTTCCCCCCCTTCTTCACAGATACACTTAATTGCCTCTCAAATGGTTGACTAAGTCAGGGTGAACATCACACCGTCCCCCCAAAGCCTGGGGAGGGCTGCTCAGCCTCTGCTCCTGAAAGGAGGATAAACCATTACTGTAAATTTGTCAAGGTCTTTCATACAAGCAGAAGCAATTAACATTAATTGTTCAAGATCATTCTTGTTCAAAATCACTGTGGTATTATTTTTCACTAATGGAAGTAGAGAGTTAATGAGTTCTTTCTTACTAAATGTTTTAGTCAAATATCCTTTATCTCAAATGTGAGTGGGCATTTGGGCTACAGGACACACCACCGACCCTTGAAAAAAACATTTGGGAGAGAATTGTTGCAAATTTTGCCACTCGGTGGTAATACGTACTTGCTTTTATTTTTTCTAGGAAGCCTTTATTTTAAATTTCTGTAAATTCTCTTTCACCTTAGCTTGTCTTAATGATCTTTTGGGGGTAATTGGCTGGTATTGGTGCATTGCATTTTGTTAGGATGGAAAACTTTTGTGCTGGAATACTCTCAAGTTAACCGACAGACTAGTAGAAACTGTTGTTATTTGTGAGAACCAAGGGACAGCAGGGTTGTGCTTCTGCTCTGCCTTAGATTTGATGCTCACATACTGTGTTTGCAAATACATGTAACCCACGCCAGCAGCTGTGGACCATGGCTTTTGGTAGTGGCCCACAGTTTGTTTCCCTCTTGTCAGAAAATGAAACATTTTTTTAATGAAACAAAAGTTCTATTTTGGACATCAGAAACACACAAGCACTTTCTTGTGCGAGTGTCTCTGATCCGTTGTGGTAAGATTTATAATTTTTATATGCTCCCTTGTTCCTTATGTGTCTGCTAGCATGGAATTAGATATTCGTCATCAGCAAATAAAGCCAAGTGGGATTGAATGGGGTTTCCAAGGAGCTGCCTCTTCAAGGTGTTGAGTCTTCAGGCTGAGGTACAGCTTTTTTATAATGCAGATCACAATATAGCTCTTAGTTTTCTATCTGAGATGCTTAGATGCTTCCCGCTGTCTTAGTCATTAATAAAATGAATTAACTTCAACTATAAATAAATTTAAAGGTTTAAATCTTAATGAGGTCATGGAGATGGAGTCAAAGGAGGTATATATGTATCAGTGAAACTGGGGGACGTAGCGCAGTCACGGCAGCGCAAATAGTAAGAACCATCTTCTGCCTCTGATAGCTGAAGTACAGGACTAGAACTGTCTACTCAAATTTACCAGCAGCGGTGCAGCTGTTAGTTATCTAGCTGACACTGAAATTTCAGAGATTGTCAAAAAAGGGAGAGAAAATAATGGCCGTGAGGGTCCAGCGTCATCGTGCTCGAGAGATGACTGTCGAAGACTGATTTTTTTGGAAGCTCTCATCTTGCTTTAAAAATGAACCTCCTGTCCACCTGAAGAAGTTCTTTCTAAAAATAACAGACCTGCAGTATCTTTGAACTTACATTATTCCAAAAAGACAAAGCAGCCCACGGAAAACAAAGTTTCTCGCGAGTCACTTCTCTGTTGTATGTTTGTCCATCTGCCCTGAGCTATAAGAAACTCATGCTATTATTCACTTTATTACAGATGTTCCTAAGGGTAGGAAGGTTTAATTTTTCAAGACAACCCTTGCCCCCAGCCATCCTCTCCCAAATAAAACAAACCCTTTTATCATTAAATTGCCTTTCACGCGACGTCGGCCAGTGCTGCTAACAGCAGAGGCTAGCGAAGCCTTGTCTCCTCTGTTCCTCTGCGGACTGGTGAAAGGTTAAACATCTGCATGTCCTCCATGTAATTAGGATGGGATGGGATGGGATGGGATGGCGTCTTCTTCCCACCAGCTGCCAGTGAGCCTGCCTGCACGGCTCGGGCAGTCCTGAAGCACTGAGGAGGGTCAGAAATTGTATGAATCCTATTAGAAACCATATGTGTAAATGAAAGCTTTCTGCTGGGCGCTCGGTCCCAAGGACGTATCGTGAATCTCAGCTGGTCAGAATTGGATTCGGTTCATCTGTTCTGAGCGGTTAGTGCCAGGGATTAAAGAAGGGGAGCGGAGCTGGGGCGGCTGAGTGCCGGTGGGAAGTGCAGAGGGAAGAGCTGGGTCGATTGAGGGCAATTGGATCAGCGGGAGCAGGCCAGCGAGATGGCACAGCGGTCCAGATGGCGAGGTCTCGGAGGGAAGAGAAGCGACGAAAATATTTCTAGCAATATCAGCTGGGTGTTTTGTCTTAGAAGAGAGTCTCAGAGTGGCTGGAAATGGAGATCTCTGACTGAACCCCTTGCCGTGTTGAGGACGTAAGGGTTTGGTGCAGTTATATCAGCCAACCAGTTACTTTTATTAGAATTTGGTTTAAGAAAATTTCGGGAAGCAGGAGAAGCCGCTTAGTGTGTGAGTAGAAATAACGGTGGCCGGCATCTTTCATTTTACTGGAGGCCACCGCAGATTTCGTGCCGGAGGAAGGGACCAGGGAGAACTACTCAATGCTGCAAAGTTAAATGAACAAACAAAACCCTCCGTCACCAGTGGGATGGTGGCAGCGTCTCAATCCCATTTTGTCTCTGTAATGTGCTTATGATCCAGCTTTGCTCAGTGAAACACAGGGATCAATTCCGCTTTTCTTTGCACTCTGTTGTTCTTTCTGAATATCCTGCATCAACACAGGAATGTTATTGTTTGGCTTTATAAAACAGAAATGACTTTCTTCCTCAGACAGTGCGGTTAAACCCAGAGATAAGCGTTACACAGTATAGGATCTATCCCTTTTTTAGCAAATGCAATTTAAAAATATAATCAACTGTTGACCTAGTTTGTTCGCATTAAGTTTTAAGAAACCATTTAATAGGCTAAATGCATTGCTGTTAGAGATCATGTATGTGCTGAAGGTGGTTGAACTGAGGTTTGCATTTCTGCTATAAATGGTGCACTAAAACTAATGTTTGGCTGAGATTCAGGCTCACATGGGGTTTTCGAGGATGTATTTTCTGGCACTCAGGTTTTGAGAAATGTGAAATAGTTTTTTTTGTTGTATTTCTCTTGTCAGTCCCCTGAGCGAGTTGTTTTGATGAAACTTGGCAGATATATAAAACTTGCAGAGATCCCATCCTTGATTTTTTTTTTTTATCATGGGGCCTTGTCATAGTGTCAGAGAAGAGTAGAACTTGTAGAGGCAACAAATACAAAAAATGGATAAATTTTTTTTTTTAAATATAAAGCTGCAAACAGTAAACAGAGTTGTAGTGGTTGGCAGAAAAATATGCAAAAGGCTATAAGTCTTGCTTTTCTTTATTTTGACCTGTACTTAAAAATGCCTTGCTCTTCACGCGGATACTTTTGTCTTGAGAAGAGAGCGAGAAACCTCACATTTCCAGTGACGCTGCACCCCTAACTTTTGAGACTTTTGCTTTCTAAAATCAAGTCGCTTGTTGCTGTGGCTTTAATGCGAAGAGCTGGTAACCTGGCTGTAATCCCATTCTCCTGTGTCCAGGTGAGGACACCGCGGATGGTGGCCAACGCGCCCCGTTACCGCGCGCGGGAGTACGCAGAAGCTGATTGTCCGAAGTTGCAGGGCCAAAGCTCCCCAAAACGTCACAGTTGGGCACCCGCTGTCACACTCGGGCTTTACATTCGGCCCCGCTGTGTCCCCGCCGAAATCCAGGCGTCTGCTTTCACCTCCTGGTGGGGCAGGACAGAGTTCACGTGGGTGAAATCATGCTGCAGCGTAAAGGCAAGCAAAGCCCTGGGGCCTTTCAGCTGCGAAGGACAGGGGCGAATCTGCATGGATCTAGATGTCAAATTAATTATCGCAAGTTTAATTAGCTGTAATTGAAGTGACCTATAATTTCCTATTACTTGACTGGAGAGTACTAACAGACGCCCTTTGCCTGTCCACTTCTGACTTCCTTCCCTTTAAAAAAAGGTGCTGTCGCTAATATGAGATCTATGGAAATGGCAGAAAATTAGCAACGATTTCCAGATCTGTTTCAATTTATGAAGAATATGAGACCCTTTGACTTAGAGGACATCAAAGCAGACCAGGTTCTGGTCCTCCTGTTCAGAGATGCATCTAATTAGTGCTAATAAATGGGGTGACTTGTGGTGGATTGTTACGGATGAAAAATAGCCTTCAGCTCTGCCCCGTGGCGACAAACCACCCATGCGAGTCCTCCACCCGCTTCCTCCTCCTCGTGACAAAATCGTTCATTTATTCTCTATACAGAATAATAACCTTTCCTAGTAGGACTGTTATTTCCTTATTCCTAATCGTACAGTCCTCAGAGGGCTGCTGTGAATGTACGGCTGTGGTAGTGGCACACCTACACAGCCTGGGTGGGGACGATTCTTTCAAACAGTCCGTCTGACCAAGGCGAAATAACTTTTTTGCTACCCAGATTTAGGAAGTGTTCAAACCCAGTTAAGGAACTGATTTTCTGCATTGCTTTGCCCCCTCATTCTTCCTGCCTTCTGGTGATAAATTATGCAAGAGCCACTCACAGCACCTGAGACTCTCTTGTATTTAATTTGCTATGAGGATATCATCATGGCAGTCCCACCAAGAGCCTCTTCTGGGAGCTGGGCTGCAAGTTGATATATTTGTTAATAGAGTCACACTGACAATGTCTTCTACAATATAATTGATTGGAAAAGTAGCAATGTTCCCACTGTGGTCTAGCAGGTAAACATTCATTAAATTAAAAAATAAAATGGGGGAAATAGTTGCCCGAACGATTCTAAACTACGGTGGTGTACAAAGCACTAAAACCCAAGAGCTTATGCAGCTGTAACCATTCAAAAGGCACTTACCAAATTACAGAAACTAAACAGGATTTGGCTGAATTAGCAGTGAGGTAGGAGACCTCTAGGGAAAACCCAGGTGCTGCAGATGCTTTGGTTCAGCAGGTGCTGCTCATTTGCTAAATAGGTATTTAATCAGGGCCCCAGGAGGAGCTGGAAAGGAAGTAAATCTGGGATTGCTTGTGCTCTGTGAGAGTAGCTGCAGGTTCTGCTGCCCGTCGGTTTGAAGGTAACTATTTTCTGATTCTTAAATGTACTAATACTTCAGTTGGAAGTTCTTTCTGGTGTACCCTTGGAGATGTTGGTGTCTTTGGTGAACCGAGCTGATCCCTTTTCTTGAGAGCAGCCTGTGAAGTGCTGTTGGTGTTTTGAAAAGTATGTTTGGGATGAAGAGAGATCCTTGATACTTGTGCTAGAAAAGCCTGTGCTCTGTTATAAAATGAGCTTGTTGCCAGTCTTTTCTGATGCGTACGCGAGGGGTCCCTGTTGCTTATTTAGGAGCTACTGTAATAAAAGCAACTGGTAGTGGTGACATACTATGCGAGTCTTCCCCTTGATTTTGTTGGTGTTTACCATCTTAAGATCCTTTTTTCTTCCCTTGCTATGCATAAAGTCTATAGGATGTGTCCCTTAAAATAGCAGGAGTGTTCTGGGACTGCTCCTCATTTATTTCAAGTTTGCTTTACACCGCTTTTTACAGTACTAAAAAGACTAGAGGACCTTTTACATGTCTGCAATGGTATTAGAACACATGAGAATACAACCAAGTTCTTCAAATGAAAAGGTTCCTAACCTGATCTAATTCTCTAGCTGCTAAGCACACAGCGAGGATTGGTTCCGATGCTCTTACGTATGTTTTAGGATCACAATGGATAATGTCCTGCTGGCCAGGAGCTCAGTTAGCGGTGGCATCTGCCATCCCCCTTTTCTGTTGATATCTCCTTTTAAACTCTTGGGAAATGCAGAGCCTCACAGAGCATGTTTTTATTAGCCAAGTGATGAGGAACATAACCTTTTCCCCTGGCCCTGACAGCACTTCAGAAGCTTCTCTGCATACATTTTGTGATGTTTTGCCATGCAGAGTTGCTATTGTTTTTCTACTTCTGAGTGTCACTCAACCTTTCTCACCTTCCATCCAGCAAAACCCTGCCGCTTTGTAAAATCTGCTTATGACAAATAACACTAATAATTTTTTTTTTTTCCCCCACCCAGACTGATTTGTAGTCATGCTGGTCTCTGAGATCAGATAGGGTCAATACTTCTATTTCAAGAACCCACATGGTGATGAGGTTGAGTTAAAGCACTCCAATTCCTTTCCTCCATGAGAGGGAAACTGTTGTTTTCAACCAGCAGTTCTAACAGCCCTAGAGAGACTTCATGCCGTGGTCTTTTTCTTATTTTATATCTAGTGCTGAGAAGAGGAGAATGCTAGCACTCTCAAATGTGTATGATTATACAAGTCCTCTCCTTTCATCTCGTGTGCTTTAAGTAAACTTCATCTTGTGTAATATTTGGTTCTTTTTCAAATGCATTAATTCCTATAGAGATGAGTAGTTACAGAATAGACTGAAATCTAATTCTGAAATCCCCCTCCATTGTGGATTTTGTTTGCAGAGGAGAACAGCAGCAGTAGTATCTCCTCTGAATCGATTGCAGGAGATGGCAGGAATACAAATGCTGCAGAAAGCAGGGAGTCCTGCAGCGTGCTGGCAGCTCGATACGGAGGGAATACGAGCTACTAGATTTCTATTTGTGAAGTAGGATGTTTTGTGTAATCATGGGGAAATAGTTGTCTCTTTAAAATTCATACTTTTTTTTCTGTGCCTTTTTTTTTTTTTTTTAATGTTATGAACCTTTCCTATGCAGTACAGTAATCTTGTATAGGCAAGTTTAAAAGACTGTTTCAGAGGTCCCCTTTGGGCTATCCAGTTTTATGGAGACAGGACACCGAGGAGCACTGAACTGCCTATTACTTTGGGGCAGAAATGGTGCTGCAGTGAGATTGATAGCAGCCAGGCGCCTCCAAACCCAGTGCTGGCTGCATAAATTACAGCCTTTTAATGGGACGTCATAGCTAAATTTCAACTGAATGTGGTTGTGCCTCTGTTATTTCGGTTCTCTCTACCACATGAGTATGTTGCTATGTATGCCAGGAAATGAAACCTGGTATCCGAGGCTGGGGGTGAGTGGGGAGGAAGTGTAGCTGCACTATAAACACATGAAAGTTGCAATCAAATCTATAGAATTCACTGTGTTTGAACCACGCTGGATCTCAAACGGCTTGGCATTGGTAACGTGGCAGGATGTTTTATTACGGTCCGTTCCCACAAGGTGAATTAAAAGAAGGATTAAAAAGGCCCTATAAATCAGATTTTATAGCTGCCTAAACCACCTGCAAACTGTTGGTACTTGTTTTCAAAATCCACCATCATTCTGCTGTCAAATTGATTTCGGTTTCATTAGCAGAGCTGGCATCGCCTGTGCTGGCATAATCTACCGACTGCATAAATTACTAGGAGTGTAATTGTAAGCAATGTCTTAATTTTGTCAACAGCGTTCCAGAGTGCCAACGATACCCTTTATGCACTATTTTTAATTGTCTCGGCTGGATGTTTTTTCAGCAAATTTTACCTCAATGGGAAATAACAAAGAATTACGTGAGCCTGTAGTAGTTAGTACAGGCAGGAAGGCGCGGTAGGTGAAATGCAGGAGGAACGTTTACCAAGGGGCTCCCCGGTATTTGTAAACAGCTTCTAATCCAAAAGGTAACTTCGGAAGTGCTGAGGATAAGGGAAGGAGCTGTTCTGGTGGCTCTGGGTAGTAGAGAGGCCTCAAATTATCGCAAACGAGAGCTGATAGTGTGACCTTGGCTCCAGGTGGGGCAGTTAAGCTTCGTTCACAGGTGAGATTGTGCGAGTGCCCCAGGTGATGGGAATTCTCCGAATTGCGGAGGCAGAGCTTGCTTCCTCAGGAGGTGGTTGGCTCAGATCAGGATTTTGCAACCTGGCACAAAGTCTATAAGATCTGTGGGAGCCTCCAGCCCACTGTACGTAACCAAAAGAAACGTTCGGGGGGGTTATGCTTCACGTCTCCTTAAGGTTTCTCCAATGTTGGCCGCGTTAAACGTGCAGAAGAAGATAATGGGCTGCGCGGTCTGTGTCTCCAGTTTGGTGAATTGTCTCAGAATGGTTCTGTATGAAGGAGGTGTCTATAAATGTGTAATTAATGAACATGGGAGAAGCTAACAGCCAGCAATCAGGTCTGTGTACTATAAATCCTGGGTAGTGTGTGCTCAGTAAGTTAGTCGGTACCACGATTGATTTTTACAGTTGAAGACTTCAGGTAGAAGGTATCTTTTTCTATTCAGCTGTGAGTAACTGTAGGCAGTGCAGCAAGATTCATAGTGCGATGGGAGGGAATGCATTTGCCCTGTAAATGTGGAGAGTTAATGTTGTGGTGTATTCTCTGCATGAAATAAGTCTTAGTAAGGTAGTTGATAGGTTTGTTCCCTTCCTCCTTCAAAAGCATTCATTATTAGCAATACTCTGTATATTAAATGGAATAGTAATGGTTTTGTTAAATGTGAAAGTAAGAGTCCTTCTATTTCAATTTAAAACCCGTAGCAGATTTTGCTAATGCATGTTTTACAAGGAACCATTTATTTCTCTGAAAAACCAAAGGTAAAGCCAGGGAATTCTTAAAAGCTCTGCAAGGCTGTCCGCTGTGCTGTGCTCCAGCGTCTCCCTCCTCTCTTCTTTTAAAGCCCTGGACCGAGATGGCCGTTGCAGGAGGAGCTTTTCACATCAGTCAGGACTGGATTTTGGCTGCCAATACGCAGCGAGCCAATTTAGTGGTCTACTCAAGTATGTGGTCTAAGTCACGCTGAGGTTAAAGCCTTATCTAAATCCTATTAAAGCCAATGCTAAGACCCCATCAACTTAACTGGGTTTAGCGTAGATCTACTTTTCAGATTTCTTTTTGTATCTTAGCACATCTGTATTTTTTGATCAGTGAGTACCTTTTGAGAAGCTGTAGTTAAACTTGTCTGGGGCAATACCATGTATCCTTACCTTTATTCCTTTAAATTAGAGTGGCATATGTAATCTGGGAAGGCAACTAATATGTCTATATTCAAGGAAAACTATGCGCAAGAAGGGAGCCTGACTTTTTTTTTTTTTTTTTTTTTTGCCATTACAATCTCTGTCAATTTTCGTAACCTGGTAGTTGTGTTTTATGGTAGCTACTTTGGGTAGGGGTCAGTCATGCTCCTATTTACAGGTTTTGGAATTTACTTTAATGCATGAAAGGCTAAGCCAATGACAATTAATGCATTTGTGATATTTGTTATATGAGCTGCCTTAGATATTGCACTACAGAAATTTGGCAAAGGTGAAGCTGGAATTCTATGTAGAGAGAGGGCATGGCATTAACCTCATCCATGGAGGAGTAATTTTCTATCGTTATAGCACCATAAGATTAAGCAAGTTCTTTTCCACGACATTCCTGTATTTCCATTGACTTCAGTAAACAGTGTCCTTCACAACAAAGTGGCTGTGATAAAGGTTTTATTTGCATCTTTATTAAATTAAGTAGGTTTATTGAAACAAAGGTAGACACGGCGTTTGTGCCTTGAGTAGATACTGTCACCTGCACTCCAAATGATGTCTCGTATTAAATACTCAGCTTTGACAGTGGGCCAAGCTGTAGATGCCCTCTTGTTGGCAATTACTTGATTGAATGAATAATCTTACCAAGTTTGATACAAGTAAGCTTACAACTAAGTGCTCACCAATGTGACAGGAGTTTTGGCTCTTAAAGTGCTTTTCAGTCCTGATGATTGATCTACAGATGGGAGAAGAAATGAATTGCAATGTTATTAGCATCCTCGATAAGTTGGCAGAAGTATTGACTATACGATTTGTTGTTGGCTTACCTGTGATTTAGGATTGGGGTCCTAGTTCAGTGGGGTTTTCTGGTGTGTTAACATAGCAAGATGAATAATCCATGGGAAGCAAGTGTTGGTTATACATCTCTCGCATAATGGTCTGAACTCAGTGGGACATTTTACGTTGACTTTCCAGAGACTGGCCTTCTGTGAACCTGTTTTATTCATTAGCCTAAAACTCTTGTGAAGACAAGTGGCAGCAATTATTAAACATTTGTTGCATTTAATTTATTCCTCTTAAGTTCTTCTGTGGCTTAATAGCTAAGGAAAAAGTTTGCAAGGTGGTAGTACAAGACTCCATCTGTTCAGACAGATTAAAGTAACCAGAGGACAACCTTTAAAGGATGAATACTAAAGGTATTGTTATTGCTCTTGCTGAGTTTAATTACAGAGAATAGGGACCGATAAATATGTCGACAGGACATATTGATTGCTCTGTGAATGTACACACCTAGTTAAAGGCAAAGTCAAAGATGTTTCAACTGGATATGACCTACCAAGGCAAGCATAAAGCTGAAAGGTGAATATTTGGCTAAGCGGATGGTTAGTTTTGTTTTACATGCTGTTGCATGCAAAAAAATCCTGACAACTTTGTGCTTATTTAAAAAGAGGAGGGGAAAAAAAAAAGGAGAAGCTTTGGCTAAAAAGAAAATCAGAAGTTACCTTCATTATGTCACCTGAAGACAGTGTAAAGGATTCATCTTCTCACAGTGCTCTGTAATATGCCCTTTGGCTAATTTGGATTTTGAGATCCAGTGAAGGGTCAGAGGCCTGAGCCTCGTTTATGTGGGAACATGAGATGTGAATGGATCAGAGGAGGGACCTGAAACTTTGGTCCTAGAGTCCAGAGGAAAATCTTTAGCACAGGTCAGTTACTCTGTTAAATTACCCTTAACCCATGTTCCCAAGAAGTTCTGCTTTTGAGGATGCTAGTAAATTCATACCCAGGACAACTGACACTAACAGTTGTTATAAAGAGTGAATTTAGCAAAAATAACAAATTTGCCCAGTGAGACCAATAGTTAGAGCTTGTGATGTGTTTTGAAATCACTTTGAATAGGGCAATAAGTATGTGTATTTTAGTGGCAGTCATTTCCTCCTTTTCATTAAAAAATTTAAGGTTGCAAATGTGAGGGGGTTTATTTTCCTCAAAGATTATCTGGGTCTTTCTCCCCTGTAGGAACCAAATGCCCTAAGAGATGCTGGATTGCTTATCCAATTATGGCTGCTTTCCTAACTAATATTTTTTAGATATTCATTTTTTAATGATTTTTATGCCTCTTGAAAATGCCAGCAATATTGCTCATAAATCATTGTCCTTTCCTTTAGCTCTCCCGGATTAATATAAATTCACTTTAATTACAATTCTAGTTGGAGCAACTGCATTGAATCCTACCTGGTTTTTGAGGTAGGTATTTAGTTTGGCACAGCTCATTAAAGAGCAGTGGTATAGGTTAGAGCTATGATTAGATGTAGAATGAGGTACTGGGGGAAGGGGAATTTATATGCTGCTAGAGATATTACAGCTTGCCTTAAGAAGCCTTATTCTTTAGTTATGCATGGTTACGCTGTATGTTTTCCTTTTGATAATTTCTGCTTAGTACCGTATCATTGTGTGTCGGCTTTGTACACAATACTTATATATCTTTGCAATAACTGCGTGCTTATTAACGGCGATGGTAACTAGCATAGGCACTGCTCCTCCCAGGGGGTCCGTACGGAGAGGTGTGACAGGGAATATGTTGTATTTTAAATACCTCGTTATTTTCATTTGGAGGCCAGTGTTTGGCGGAAAGGACCAAGATTCCTGACGGCTTGCAGATGTGGGGTTAAGTCGGCAATGTTTGGTGTTGCTGATCCCACGTCTTTTTGGCCAGCTGTGGTGCGTGGAGCTATACCGAACCCCATCCCTTGCGTGAAGGCAGCTCCTCTGCCACCTTGGATATCCACTGGAGTAGGAACACTAGCATTTCATAGCCACGCTGCGCTAGAACAAACACAGGGGGAAAAAAAAAAAATTGGCTGCTAAGCTCTACTGAATATGATAAAACTGCTTTTGATTTATATTCATGGAGAGTGGAATCCAAATTGAGCCCAAAGGTGAAAACAGAGGTGTAAAACCTTATGTAGCCCACTGCCTCTTTAAGAAAACATCTATTTCTTTTGCTAAATATCAATCCAGGGAAAAAGACCTGTGTGTGTTTCATTTTTCTTTGCTGACATTTTGATGTGATTAAATTCATGGTGCTGCAAAGAAATACTGCCAAGCAAACCTCACAGCCGAAGAAATAGTGCGGCGTTCTTCCAAAGGCAGCAAATGCATAGCAGCTTTCTCTTTAGCATAATTAGTAAAAGCATGGTTCTACTCTAACCTGTAAATCACTTTTTCTCTGCATGGGGCACTTCTGTTAAATGCTGACTATCTTCTTTCTATCAACAGTCACAGCTAAACAGGTGAAAATATTAACACCTTAACACTCGGCGAGACATTTGGGGAGCCTGATGCAGATGTGTAATCAACAGAAAAACTCTGCTTACATAGAGTAATTTCATTTCTCTAGCAATTCATTTCTGGGCTACTGATGAACTCGTAATTTAGGAGGCTGATGTGATATTTGTAGTGATTGTGGGGAATTTTTTTGCTCGGGTTTGTTGTTGTTGTTTGGTTTTGTTTTTTTTTCTCAGAAAAGAATATTGTGACTTACATTTCCTTGCATATGTCGGTTCCCTGCGGAAGTGTTGCTTCTGGCATTTGACTAGGCACTAAAACACTTTCTTCTCAATTCTTTCACAGTGGAAAAACATTTCTGTGAAAGACCAGTCCTACTGGTTTGAGAAGACAGGTAGTGTTATGTCTAAGCCTCTGGCTTCATCTTTTTAACTCTTTTTAAATTTTTCTGACACTCAGAATCACCAGAGGGAATTTTTGATCTGAAGGAAAAATAACCGACTCGCACCGATTTTTTGTACTTGAACCAATTTCAAGAAGAAAACCAGCTTCCAACCGGCCTTACCAATTTATCTTTAACTTCCTGATGGTCTGGCCCCACTGTTATTCTCCCTGAGTTTTTCTTCTTTATCCAAAGGTGGTACAAACGCTTCCCTCTCGGTCCTCTGTCGACTGGTTTGTTGTTGGCGGTGCGCGGGAGCGACGGTCCCCGAGTACAACCGTGCGTGGCTCCCAGCATGTCCCAGCCCCAACCTTAGCTGCAAGTTTTTCTTTTTTAAGTATTCATTGCCTTTCCATAAACATGTGAAATACCAAGGTGATTGATTGCCTGTGTAATTACAGCCTCTTCCTCCGCAAAGCAAAGTAGCTGTTCTACCAGGGCAGGATTTGGGTGCTTAGAAGAAACCAGGGCTCTTCCGAAAGAGTCGGCAGCCGCCTTCACAACGCTTGTTTTTAGAAGATGGGATTGGTTATGCCCAGTTTTCTATTGCAAGACCAAGTAGTTATTTTCAGGGTCACAAAGTGAGAAAATGAAGGAGCTGGAAATAAGAGCCGAGAGCCCTGGTTCCCCACCTCGCGCTCATAAATACCCTTTCCTTCCACGTTCACCTTTACGGGCGTCCTTTGCAAAGGTGTTCAGTTGAACAGAGCAGAAGTGCACAGGAAGATTAAACATGACTCAACTTTTGAAAGTCAAGGACAAAACGGGGGTTCCCTGGCGTTGAGCTGGTCGCTTTGTCATTAAACCCCAGAATCCTTTTACCCAGTACTGGGCAGGCATATTCTGATCCCTGCATCTTTGCTCTTGGAAAGCTGGGTGTTGGGAAAACGTGTGGTTTGCGAGATGTGGAAGGCTCTGTGTTTTGAGCTCTCCTTTTCTGACATTGGAGGAAGTCACTAAGCCACTTACTTTTTCAGTACATCACATAAAATGCAAAGTGTATTTGATGAGGAGCCACTTACGCAGTTCTTTACAACATGTAGACAGAGTTATGAGGTTGGGCAGCAGCTTTGTTGATGAAAGAATAAAGTCTATTTTTTTTTTTTTGGCAGAATAAAAATTTTAATTACTTGTTTGTCTATAAATAATTTGGAGAAGCTATAGGTGGTGCTTATACACATGCACACACAAGTGAGATGCATATCTAGTGCCAGAAAATTGCTTGAGCCTCTCCTAGGTAGTAAATTCTCCGTGTATTTATGGCCAATAGTAGATGTGCCTGCGCGTGCTGACAGAGAAATCGTATGTCAAGGTGATCAGCAAAGGGCAGGGGGAGAGAGTCTTTTCTCTTCTGTAAAGGCAGCCAGGTGTCAGGCTTTGTCTAGGAAGTTTTTCCTACAGAGAGGTTGACTTACCTTACGGACAGAGAAAAAACTTCTCACCTCGACAGGCTAAAGAGTCGTTCTGGTGTCAGATTCCGCTGTCATCCATAGTCTTGCAGCCATCGATCGTCATCGTGTGTTCCTCAATCCCTGAGCCCACAGTTCCTCCTTTCCTGACGGTGCATTACATTTTTAAGCGTGTCCTGTACTCTGCGTTTATGTTGGTATACCTGTCAACGCGGCCCGTCTTCCGTGCCCAATACGACAGGAAAGTCTCGATACGTGTGTTTGTGGTGTGTGGGTGATGCTGGACTTTCCATTAAGTACTTAAATATTTCCTTACGGATGTGCATTCCTGCCCTGTTCTTCCCCTCCCCCCAAATATTCTTGAATAATTATTTTCAAGATGAAGTGTGAAGGAATTTGTAGGTGAAATCAGGTGATTCTTGAATACACGAAGATTGATAATAGAACGTTTGGGGGTGGAGGAGTTGTGAATGAGGACGGGTAATTGTCTATAGAAATCTGTGAATAGGAGCTAGCTACCTATCAATATAGACTGTGTGTTGCTTTATTTCTTTAGGAAGAAATGAGATTGAGTCATATATCAATTAACCTTAAGCCAGATAAGTGGCTGAGGATTAATTTACTAGATAATACTGGAATCTGGGAGGATGTGGAGGATTTGCTGGAAACTATTTAAAGTATAATTAATGTTCCTTTTAAATATACAGAGATATAACAGAATTAGTTGAAAAATCTTTTTATTAGAAAATGGGACATTTTCAAATGAAAATAAATGTTTAAGCATCACTTCCCAGCTGCTGGGAGGTGATGTGGTTTCATGCAAGACAAAGGAGCTTTCCAGAGCTACATGGTAGATGATCGTGTCCTGGTATTAAAAGGACAGAATTTAAATGCTGAGCGTTTTTGCAGGCTGCCCATTAGGATGCTGATAACGTTAATTGGAGCTCTTTTCCCTGGCATGGGGCCTCTGTGCTTGCACTTGGAACGGGATTTGTCTTGTGCCCATTGCTGTGATGCACTGAGTAGCTTTTACTGGGATCCTGAGCTGCTGCAGTTTCTGCTGGCTTTTCTTCTTCCAGGGGCAAGGTACCAGGAGAAATCATCAGCAGTTCTCTCTGTTTACCCTTTGGGGCAAAGTGCATCTTCAAAAAATGTAAATATTTCAATTGCTAATTTATACCCTTGGCATTCAGGGTGACTTCGTTCAAGTGACTGATGTGCTGCTGCGTGATTAGTTGCTCGTAGCCTCGTAATTAGCTGAAATGTCATCTACGTTGCTTTGCCTCGTTGCGTGTTTTGCTGTGTGTAATCACTGGAAAGGAGAGCACTTGTACGGGTACCGCTGCACTGGCAGCGTAGTGGCTTAGCTGGGGGACAGGGTATCTCTCTTAGATTAGCAGCCTATTAACAAATAGTAATGGCAATTATGTGCCACCTTTACTTCAGTTATAACACCGTAAAAAACGAATCTGTGTCCAATTTGCGTGCCCTTTGAGAGTCGGAGAGGACCTGACCTAGGAGAATTATGCCCATGGAGAGTCTTTCCTGTGTGCATACGCTGATTGGTTTGGGGTTTTTTTTTTTGATGCATTTTTCATTTGAAGATCTCAAAACACGTCAAAATTTTCTGCCAAGTCATTCACCTGCAACTCCAAAGAGTTTAGGGGTGTTTTCTCTGTTTCTGCTATGCTTAGTACGTCTCAGAAAGCCAGTGCTTTATGCTGTGGGTCTAAAATAGTGGTAATATGTACCTTTCCACTGAGTTTTTGATTTTGTCTTATTGTCCGTCACGTGTAGCACCCAGGTCCTGCAGCGTCCCACTGATATATTTCAAGTGCTTTGCTGAAGAGGGATTACGTTTATGGGTAGGGGTCAGATTTTTAGAAGGAGTTAAGCACCTAAGCTCCTTTTGAACCTGGCCTGCCTGTTACAGGAGGCAACGTGTTGGGATCTATTGTCCACTCCGTTGTGTGGGACACTTTTACTCGATTGTATCGGTACCGGGTTTAACGCGTTCCGGGGCACAAGGTGCTGGTAGAGAAATAAAGCTCGAGCCGGCTGCAGTGAACAGGTCTGTGGGAGAATCCGTCAAACCCCATTGCCATCCATTTAGCACCGCGGGTAACTGGTTCTGTTTAGCTGGAGAAGCCAAATTATGAAAGATGTTCTTTTATCATCACTTTCACATCAGAAAGAGTGCTATAGTATTTTTACCCATCAGTAGGATGCAAAAGCGCCTCTTCCTTCTGATTCCTATATAAACGGATTTCGCATTACTCAATACAATGCACTTTAGTGATTGGAAATGTCAAAGTGATTAGGGAAAGCTGGCATTTTGCAAGTGCTGGAGTGTGTCTATGGCTACACAATCTGGCAAGTAGTTTCAAATTATCTTAAGCTGCTAAAACACAGACTTTCTAACCCACAAGTGTGGCATTAATTTCTCTTGTGGTGCAGATTATGGAGGAAAATGACCCTGCTCGGCTTCCTCTGGTTATGTTACGCATTCACAGCAGTTTCTGAGAGAACCGAGTCCCTGTGATTTATTTTGGGTATGAAGAATCTGTCTTACAATAGCTGTAGTTCAGTATTTGCTTGCATTTAGCCAATATACTTGAGATCATGATATTGATGATCATTTCATTTTACCATGAAAGGTGATGTTTTCTGATATAGTCTGCAGCTCGCGCATTCCAAACAACTGTTACTCAGAGCTTTGCAAGATTTTTTCCGTTTGGAACAGGTTGAGCATAGCCTGGCTTATTTAGAAAGTGTATGCACAGCCCAAATTCAGAGAGACTCGAGGCCAAGTGAAATACCTGAGCACCTGAATGCCAAGTGCTTGGCCCTTTCAGGTGCTTTAGAAAGTGTGCGTTAGACATCAGGCTTCCTTGACAGAGAACAAAAAGAAGTCTGACCCTGGTACCAACAGAAGATGATTCATGTTTCTGCACAAACGCTTTTAAAACAAAAGAAAACAAAATCTTTATCGAAGCTTAGATGAGTATAAAGCGAGCCAAGCAGCTTTACAGAAAATTAAGATTTTAAAAGTGTTTCTTGCACCCAGCTGGTAGTTTTATGATGATGTCTCTTGGCATGCATCTGCACCAGTTAAAAATAATTCTGAAATAGCATAGTTCTTGGCCCTGCTGATGCTTTTGTTTTTTTCCTTTTCAAATAAGGTTTTACTAAGAAGAAGGTTTTCTCTTACTATGATTTATGATGACTTGCCCTTTATCAGAGTACTTGTTTCAGCCTGAAGTCTTTGTAATAGCACAGCTGATGGAGGAGTTTGGGCATGAAGAAGTTATCAATATTAAAAATATCCTTTCACGACGGCATCGCCTTTGTTAAAGAAAAACTTTCATTATTTGCTAAAAATGGGCAGACCCTATACTTTTCCATGTGTCTGTTCTGTTGCCAGGCTGTCTTTATTGCGAATTTTTTTTTTTCCTTTCTTGCACATTAGGTTCTGTGATGAACAAAATGAGAATGGATATGTCATAATGAAAAATAGATACCTGAAGTCAGGTCCAGAAAGGTAAATGGGGTGTGGGGTGTGGAAGATGGAGTTCACATTCAATTAAAGTCACTTACTGCTGCAAATTAGCTCTTCTTCAACTTCAGCTCTGCCTTCTGAGTTGTCTTGCCCCAGCGATGACTGAAGCCAGCCCGAGGGGCAGAGTCGGGGCAGTAAGAGATCTCGGAACGGATCATTACTGCTTAAGTAAGCATAAAACATCCATGTATTTTCCCACAGTTCTGCTATGGGAAAATAAAAACTGTCTGTTTCTCCCTATTTACTGTAGTGGGTTAGTGGTAATCACCATTTATGAAGTCACTCATAAGAAAGTAATAGCCTGAGTAGTGCTTTGGGATTAAAGCACATCTTTAAATGATACTATAAGGAATCATTTATGTAATGCAACACTGATCTGTAGCCCTGAGATGGGTTTACATCCCATGATTGACCAAACATTGCTGGTTTTATTACCCATGATGATATGTAGCGTTCTCGTATTTTTCATTCTGTGTAGAAGTAGCTTTTGTGGCTGGTGGTGTTCAGCGCTGGCGAAATGCGTAGGGCAGGCGGCGACTGGAGCTTCCCAGTGGCCTTCCCCAGGTGATGGAAAGTGGTGTTTGCCCCAGTTCCAGATCAACAGCGGTTTTCAGTCGTGCCAAGCGGCTGCGTTTGCCAAAGGGGGAAGGGAGCTGTGAAGTGACGAAGGTTAAGAGCTGGGTAGGTGAGTAACTGGAAACCATCCAATTGCCATTTTTCTTTTTAATGAACACACAGGACCGAATTCAGTGGCAGTATTACTCCAAGTACTTGCATCAGAAATCACGGTGACAGTTTATTTGCATCCTGGGAATGCAGGGAACCAAGTCATATAGCCTAGGGCCCTCTTGAATAAATGCGGTACAAGATGAATTAAAAAATAATAAAATGGTTCCTTAGCCACTTTATGTGACGGTAATTGTGAAAATGTCACCATGCAGGATCGATTTTTGTAGAAGAACCTTCTCAAAACATAGACATGGAGTCAGTATGTTCTGCATTGGATCTCATTGCGGTGGTGTTGGATGTGTCGAAACTTTTGTAGAAGGAAGGTTTGGACCAGATTTTGAAATATTTCACAAACACGTTTCAGTGTTAACGTCAGCAGGCAGACACAAACACTCCTCCTTTCCCCTTAAAGAGTCTCCTATGCTGTTTTGTCAAGAGATGTGATCGTGCTTCAGTTTTGCATATGAGGCGACATCTTGGTGGTTGAGGCTGGAGACCTGCGACTCTTGCGCTGCCGAGCGGTGCCCAAAACACTTGACGTCTCTTCCCAGTGTCTCGTTATGAAAACCACAGCCTCTAGGAGCGTGCAAGTAAGCTCCCCTCGTTGCTGAAGCACGGCTTCCAGGCAGGTTATGCTTCCATTTAACCCCAGGGTTGTTGTGTTTGTTTTTTTTTTTTCCTTCTAAAAAAATCTTATTCACCCTTGTAGATCTGAAACAGCTTCCCTGATGGCCTGAATACTTGGTAAAAGCCATTAATTTGGAGCACGGATGGCAATTATGCTCGTAAGAGAGCTAAAGAGACTGTGTTGCTGCTTTGGTTTATTGGATGACTGAGCTAATTCATTATTTGTATAGGAATCTTATTTTTTATTGCTGGATGGTCATCCATTCAGGACTATAAATCTAATTAATTTGAATACCTGAGGTTTGCAAGAGGGTGTTGATTTAAATATAAGAAATAATTAGCTAGCAAAAACTTTACTGCCTTGTAACTAACTTTTTGGCAGTTCTGCAGTTAAAGCTATAGGCAGTGTATTAAGTCCAAGAAGAGAATATGGTGATTAAAAATGAATTCCTTACTACTTGGATGGTACCAACAGCTTAGCTTGTGTTTGTTAGGAGAGGGCATCTGTCTCCCTGCCGTATTAGATGAGGAGAAGGCAAATATAAACACAAGAAGGAGCCAGCCTAGCCCCCTCCGTTGCTTCTGCTTTGCCAAAATCCCCTGTGCTGAGCGTTGGAGTGGGCTGCTGCAGCTGCCAGGACATCTGCTGCCACTGCCTCTCGCCGCGGGGGTCGTCCCTGGAGGTTTTCTCCAAACTGGCAATCTGTCAATACAAATATTGACAAGGGCCGTGTTACTGCTGTGTGGGTTTAACCAGGTTGGGTCCCCCGAAAGGAACGGCGTTGAACAGGAGCCGTGCACCTGGTGTGGGTAATAACTGGCAGAGATGGGCTGATGCGGTGGGAGAGGGAATGTCCTGTCAGCCTTAAATATTATCTGCAGATAAATGGGTGCCATCAATTCTTGTTTTGTAGTTAGCAGCAGATTTACGCTGTCTAAAAAAAAAACCAACCCCAAATTCCTTGACTCTCCAGCATTTTATGTAGGATCCTTCTTCTGAAATATGCTGGAAGACATAACATATCACCCAAAGGGCTCGCGTGTAGAGGAGTGTCCACAATGCCAGGATGGTGTTGCTAAGATGCAGTGATAGGGTGGAAGGAGAAGTGGGTTTGCAGCGTGGTTCCAAGAGAAGCCGGTAAATATGTGGAAAGGACACGCGTTACAAAGGGGCTTCTGAGACTGAAGAGCTGGACGGAGCCAACAGAGTGTTCGGTTCTGTATAGCAGCACGAGCTGCCTGTAAACTGGTTTTCTCTGAATGTCTTCTTGGTATTGGTGTCAGAGTGGCCGTGTCCTAGGGCAATGAAAATAGATGTTAATGAGTAAAGTGGGTACCACAAATGCTTCTCTGCTATAGGCGTCCTAATGTATGCTGATAGCAACCGAGGAAACCAATACTCTGAGTGCTAAAACCGCTGAAGCAGCAGCTTTCCAGTAGGTTGATTCCCGGGGAGAAGGGCGCACGGGCAGCGGCAGTGGTGTGGCTGCGTCCGCTCCGTTGGTCCTGCGCTCGCGGAGAGCCCGGGCTGGTAGTAATGAAAACAGTGTTTGAACGACCTTGAGTAAAAATTTAGGTCCTATAATACATTTCAGTGCATGTAATGGCCCTCTTGGAATTTTATATAAACCTTAGTGTAATTTGGAATGAGTGCTTTAAAAGGAAAAAACAATCTGCGCGCTTTGGATAAGACTGCTTGCAAGTCCTTTTTTTTTTTAATGGGGCTGATGGAGATGTAGCAAGATTGGATGGGGCAAAGCCTGTAATTCAATTTCTGGCTTAATTTTGGATGGGAATGCGTTTCCTACACTGGTGAGTGTCTGGGTATTTTGCTGAGATTCTAGGGACGTCAACTGGGAAACGGGGATGGGAGAGGACTAGGGAGGGTCTGTGGGGCTGGAATTCATTCAGGTGATCTATCGGTTACCATCTCTACTGCTGTTGGTGCCTGGCAGCTTGGAAGTGGATGCTGGGGCTTCCTACATCCCAGTTAAGAGCTGGCTGCCTTAGTGTGTCAGTAGAGCCTAATGCTGTTTGCTCAGGTCTCATCTCTGCTGCACTGAACCACCAAAACTGCAGTTCAGCTTTTTTCAGCATTTTGATGCTTGAAATCTCCAATAGGGACTTTTTTGGGGTCCCTGTTACTTGAAAATAAATGTTAAGAGAGTTTTCATAGAGAACAACTGTAGGACGCTTATAGTTGCTTCTGCTCAGCTTTGATTAAAGCCTCTTCATATTTATTTTTAAGAGAATCACAAGGCATTTGCTTGTCGCTAAATATAAGCAGGATGACTCAAAGAGAATGCTGAGGTCCAGATTTTGAGAAATGAATCAGTAAGATGCTTTAAGCACTATTAAATCCCACTTCATATTTTCAAAGTTGCCAACAAATGTAAACAACAAAAATTAAGATAACATGTTGTTTTGGTCTGTATTTTTAGGATGACATATGCTGCCGAGTCTTGGAGAGCACCTGGCAGACATGCGACTGCTTTAATGCTGCACTCCATGGTGATTCATAGATACGTGACTTTTTTTTTTTCCTCTAACTTGGACTTCTGCTCTGCTTCTAAAGGAGACTGACATCATTCCCACGTTAAATTGAACACTGTACCTTTCTTGACCACCCCTGCACAGTTTTGAGTCTTTTTAAGGTATTTGGGCATCTAAAGAAGCATGTTGGCATAAACTGTTTGTTTTGGTGGAGTTGTTTTGTACTTAAGATATTTGCTCTCATTTTTATGTGCTATGGTATTTTTGAAAATCCTGAAGAACGTTTGTTTACTCACTCGAGCAGGTAGGCACCTTCAGAAAGCTTGTCCACAGAGAACCTGCTACTTATTACAGCAGCAAGAAAGATTTTTAAAAAACCGCATCAGTCTAGTTCCTAGGATAAATGAGTGTGATAATGTCTCGTAGATCGTTTGTAAGAGTGTCTGTTCTAAACCTGAATTCTAAGTACGTTTCTGTTAAGGACTTCACCCTTTTTGCTAAGGCTACGATCCTGCAGCTTTTAGTCCATCTTCAGTTGCATTTCACAAGGTTCCTTCACATGCCGTAAATATTTTAAGTCCAGATTAAATGAGGGAGCATTGGTGTAAGCATCCAGCTTCACATACAAATCTATTTCTCCTTTTGGAACTGACAAAGAGCTATTTGTGGCTGAAATGCAGTTGCTTAAGCTTTAGAATTTCATCATTTCTGTCTGTGATTGTGTGGTCACAAAAATATTGATGCAGTTGACCACAAGTGCTAAACTGAGAGAAAACCAGTTGCGTAGTCAGAGCCGAAGGATCCAGCTGGGCATGTGAATGAATTCCCAAGATGTATGTGTCTGACTTGGGGTGTATCCTTTTAACAGCAATCAAGTCTGTAAATGTTGATGCATATATAACTTTTAGGGAAAAAAAATTACACGTTGACTTTGCTGTTAGATGTCTTTCTATTTAATTAAGGTGTATTTTTTTTCCCCCCATATTTTTCCATTACAAGGAAAATATCTTTTTATGAAGAGGCTGTAGAATATTAGCATGAAGCTAATCCTATGCAGAGGGAAGGATTCGAGATATCACTGAAGTAACAAGAATGATTGTTCTATAGGCCTGAATTTCCCATTATTGCCTATTTACAGAGTGTGATTCTCACTTGTGCTAAGGTGTTTTCCTATAGCCCTGACAGGCACGAAGTGCCCTTCTGCTCAAAAAGTGGCTTTCTTTGATTTTTGAAGTGCTGTGTTTCTGCTTTTCCAGTTTTGGGACTAAGACAATTAATATCAAATTTCAGATGGGAACAGAGGAAATCCAACCGCTTTACATCACATATGAAAACTTGTATCGACTCTGGGTTTGAAGTTGGAAATCCTAATCAACTAGAGTGCATTCTCAAGTCTGATAAATCTTAACAGACCTTTTAATCAATGTAGCTTAGAGTTTGTGCCAGAGCACATAGCCAGCTGTAATATATACGACTTTCGGTAAAGTTACAGAATTCCTGCAAGTTTATTTAGAATAAGTCTCTCTCTAAAATGTTGTATTATTGCTTTATGGAAGGGATTTAAGCTGACTCTGAGCTTAAAGTACTGGGCTTTTTTCTTCCCAATTCAGAGCTTTTTTTTCAGGTGTCACAATCTAGGGGTGCCATTATAAATGAGAAGCAGGCCTTTGCAATGGTCGTGTTAATTTTATTTGGTGTGTATGTACGCGTAGATGTACTTGCGCTCCGTTACGCGCCATTTCCCACTTTTTCGGGTGCCGCCTTTAGTCATTTGCGTGACCTTCCCAAGTGCCGGACCGAATACCACCTACCAGGAGCCGAAGGCCAGCGATGTCGCTTTGTAGCTGGGTTCAGTAAGCTTTGGGCTGAGCTTAACAACAGAGTTTTTCCGTATTCGCAGCCCTGAGGGTTTTGGCAATCTGTTTGTTCCCGCTGCTGCGGACGTGTACGAACAGATTTGCCACCTCCAGGTACCTTGGAACGGGCTCTGGCGTAGCTGGCTGCGTTGGTCTGTATTTACGGGGTTTTTTGCTGTAGATGAGAGCACAAACTGGCACCCACCGCCCGTGCCTGCGACGACAACCTTTCCGTGGAAGGACGTGTAGCAGGAGCAGAGCTGTTCGCCGTCTCCCTCCGGGCGTACGCGGCCCCTGTTCCAGTAGGGCGCAGGTGGCATTTTGTTTTTTTCTGAGCTCTGCATGGGAAAGGTTTTTGTGGAAGCAAAGGTTAGCCTAGCTGACGTGGTTTCTGCTGTGGAAAGACACGGTGTTGCCCGTGTCGTACGCCTTGATGCGCCGTGGGGGCGATTGGCGTAGCCCTTACCCAACAGCTCTGTCTCGGGCAGCTGCGATAAGCACCGTACCCTGCGCTTGAAAGCACGATGGAGCGGGGAAAAACTATTTTCACTTCTCCCGGCTGTACGTTTATAAAATTTTAAACTTGAAAAGCTCTCAGCCTGCCAGGATTTCTCTAAAGGAAAAAGATAACCTTGGCATCCTACTGTAATTGTCACTCGCTGTTTCCCTTGGCACTGTTAGGACAAGTGTTGCTTGTACCCTGAAGGCAGACAGCGGTGCTAAATTCTGTCCGACGGTGACTGTTGCTTTATTACCATGAGGACTCGGGACTGAGCAGACGCTGCAGAGGAAGATATTTCAAACTCCTCTTATACCTTCAGTTTGGGAAATTACATTTTGCCATGTAGTTTTTAATCTGTCGGTATAGACCATACAAAATGACAAGTGAGCATGATTTAATTTTATGATAGCACTGCATTAGATGACCACTTTATGTTGCTGTAAAAGAGGGATTTGAAGTGGTGGTGTGCTTTGCTCTTCCTTCCACGTTTGAGATTCTTGTTTCTTTAAGTCTGACAATAAAGTCTGAAGAAGGTTAAGAACAGCTTTACTCCTGGGGCCTGGTTACCCATGCGGAGCCGTATTTGGCAAAATTGGTATCACACAGACACCGCGTGTTTCGCATCGTTTTATCGGGACTTGTCAAAGTGTTATAGAATGGAGATCAAGCCTGATCCCTTATTTCACAGATGGGAAAAACCAGGTCTGGGGAGCGTAAGCAACAAGCAGATGGCCAGCATCCCAGTCCCAGTTTGGTTACCGGTCCATACTCGCACGTACGAGCGCGCGTTGCCCAGCGGCGCGTGGCAAAGAGCTACTGGACGCGCCGCAGCCGCGTACTGCCCGCAATCCCGAAGGAGAAGAACCCCGGCCCCCCGCGAACGCGGGGGTCCCAGCCCCGGAGCCGACGGCATCGGTGCGGGCACCTCCGCGCGGAGCCCAGCGGGGGTGCGACCTGGCTGCCGGGAGCAGGGATAAGAGGGGCTTCCCGCTGTATCCGGCCCGTGGTCCTCCTCGCTCGGTTCGCGGGAGCGGAGCGAAGCGGTGGCCGGTCTCGGTTGTTATTCATAAGGTTACGCTTGCCGTGAGCAGCTGGGGCCTGACTGTCTGGTGGTCTCTGATTTTTTTTTTTTTATTTATACTGCTACAAATTCCGTGCAAGTAGGCAGGAGTAGTTTCTGTCGTGAGTATTGCAGCTGTGCAAGAGAGAACAGAATTGGAATTGTATTGGGCACATACTAGGTTTTGTTTCTGAGCCTCCAGTAGAAAGGGGAAGAATAGATATTCTTGTATGAATCAAGAGTAATGCAGTTGGTGTCACTGAATTTTTATCTTGATAAAATTGACGTAGGGAAGAACTAGTACAACTATATATGGTTCTGGAAAAATCTTCTCCAGAAAAATTGCTTACAATACCAGGCACTCGTATTCAAAGAAGATAAACTGATACAGATGCAGAGCAGAGGTTTGGGGGTGATCAAGGAAATGATTAAGAAGAGATTAGAATGCTCATGTTTCATTAGCTTATCTGAGAAAACTGTGATAATGCATTGTGTGGGAATACCCCAGGGAAGAGGAGGAATATGCAAAAATTAAGGCTGAGGTTGACATGAGCCCAAGTGGCCAAATCTGGACCTGAGAAGAAGTTTCCTTCTCATTAGAGCAAGCTCAATATTCATTTCAAACCGCTTCCGAACAGGAAGGAAGAGTGCAGGTAAAAAAATCACTTGTGTTGAGGATGATACTCTACTAAACTTAATTTAAAAAAAATCCCAAACACCCAAACAACAAAAGCAATAACATGAGGATTATAATCTTACAGTCATGTTCTCTATTTTAATTAATGAGCAAATTGCTTTAGTCTCTTCCAAGTTTCTGATACTAGAACAGTTTATACCATCTGAGAATCTGATCCTGAATTTTCGGAGGTAAATTAATCCATTTCATCTTCTGCATCATCATGGGAAGAGATATATGTTCATGTGCAAGGGAAAAGAGGAGGGAAGTAGTTAAAATAAGTACTGTTCCCCAGTGTCCCAGGCAGTGAAAAATCCCAGGATTGCAGAAGGACATGTAAACACTGGACTTCTGTTTTGGGTCCTCAGTGAGGGGAGTTTAAAGCAATGACAAATACCTAGCAGGTCCCGGTAATCATCATGCTCTCTATTTTATTGAACCATGGAAATGAAATAAAATCCAAGGTGAGCATCCACTTACGAGTTCCTAAAGGGTTTCTTGAGAACATGCCAAATTCAATACATCTTCAGGTGCCTTAAAGTTCATGCAGAGAAAACGCACTCTGCTGCCAGAATTTATTAGAACGGGCTATTATCGGCGCTCTGAGGACAATTGCTTAGAAGGCACTTGTTTCATCATTCTGTATCTTAATTATTGAAGCGATGGAAGTCAACAAGGCTAATCTGATTTGTGGGAGTAATTGAGGTCAGTGTGCAGGGAAGAGGGAGAGAAAGGGAAGGAGGCTTGCCGTTTAATACAAACGAAATGATAACTTTCACTTTGATAAGCAGAGAGCAACCTAGAAACAAGTTGAGTAGATTTTCCTCTAAGAACTTCTAGGGCTTTGAAGATTTAAAAAATGTAGGGGGAGGGGGGGCAAACCCCACAGATTCTTATAATACTCTGTAACACCTCATAGGAGACGAGGCAGAGAAGAAAAAATAAATCACTAATGCACAAAACAATCTATTCCACTTTAATTATTTCATGTGCACCATAATTAAAGGAATCTTAATAAATGAATGGAAACTATTATAGAGAACACAAAAGAAAAAAAAAATCTCAAACCTACTAGGAGTTGTGGTGTTGGGAGTCCTGGTGAGAGACTTAGCTGCAGGCTGGTTTACTTCCCCTCTAATTTTGGTACCTGACCTCATCTGCATTGCAGATACCACAAAGTTGTTCACTGATTTTTAACTGAACTATAAAATAAAGTAGGCATAGCTAATACACCTGAATTTCTTACTCTGTTAGGTTTCAGTTTTAGCACATGTGATGGTCTTAAGTTGGCACAGGCTTTGTGGTGAATGCTAAATGCTTCCCCTCTCTTGATTTCTTTTTTTTCTCCAGGATGAAGTGACGGGCTTTCCAGCACAGATGTGTACTATTTTAAGATTAGTCTATTCCCACCCACTCCATCCCACTCACATAAACCACATGTAATTCTTCTGCAACTTTGCATCTTAATTATTGAATCCAATTCTTTCTAGATAATGCTGTTCTCATTTACCAGCAGATGAAGCTGATGATTTGAAAAGATGGGAAGCAAGAGAGCACAGTTATTCCTAAGAATTTCCTTATTTCTTGGCATTACATATTAGGGATTAGACATCTCTAGCCTAGCTGATGTTTTCTCTTTCCAAAATGAGAATTACTTTGGATTATTTAATTGCGAGTTGAGAGCTATTTCCAGTTTAATAGTAGTAGCTCTCATACAAATAAATTAAGTGAATGGATGGTAAAAGAATAATAATAAATGTAACAAATGACAGTTTGGGCCCCCCAAATATGGCATTCCCATTAAATAATATCTGTTCACTGATGTGTATCAGATCCATGAGCCCAGTCAGCATGTGGGATGAGGAAAACATCGTCTCATAGTTCATATTTACCTGTGCAGAAAAAAACCTAGAGGCTTATTAGTATGTGTTCACGTTGTAAATAGTGCTGGTAGGGTACTAATTGGGATAATACCTCAACATCTATGTGCAGTTACAGCTTTCAGAATTGCTTCTGACAGGGCAATTACAATTTTCTGCACTATTGACATAGGGAAGACAATCTGCACCATGTTGAGTCCTATCCACGTTTGAAGCAGGCTATTTTTTCCACAGGAATGCAGGACTTGAGGGTTAAATTGCCCTGAGGTTTTTAACTTTATGACAGATATCTTTCTACAGGGTATTTCTACTGCTGAGTGTGAAGAGGAAACATCAGTTCTTTTCATTTTTCTAACTTTTATTCGTTTTTAAACTCATGAGATGTGCTTCAAGAGCTGCTTATTTGTAAAGGAAAAGGAGTTTACCTCAAAACAAAGCAAATTAAAAGCTGCTTTTAATGCTGATGCTTCCCTTCATCCACAGTTTGGGAATAGCAGCATCCAAATGCTTTCCTTCTTGTTTGGGGCTCCTGGTATTGTAACCCGTGCTGGAAGAACAAAGGCTGGGCAAAAAGTTTTCCTGGCTGAAGGAGCAAGAGCGGTTGGTTGTGGTGAGGAGGCAGATGGGAGGAAAGGGAACCGTCCCCCCTCTTAGGAAGGAGCGGTGCGATGGCGTTTTAGGCAAGAGCCTTTTAGAGAGATGCAGGACGCTTCAATCCCGATGCTTCATTCAGTTCTGCAGGGACGGACCCGCAGAGTGAATTTATTCTTTTTTTAGTTTGTTGCTTCCCCTTCGTGGATCCAGTGGTGGCATCCATGGTGACATCTGGTAGCAGCGTTGGTCAGTTGAAGGATGACGCTCGATGCCGTGTGGTTGAGTCTGCGTCCAACGCTGTTTAAGTCGTGTTCCTCAGCAGTGGTTACAGGAGTTCAGACGAAGCTAGGCTTTAAATATCTGCAGACACCAGGGAGGTTTTGGATTCTGCATAGTTTTTTGGATTGGAAATTGTGTTCTTCTCTCAGCGACTTGATCTAAATAGCTACGTATCTAGGAGGAATTAAATTGATTAGCCAAACATTGTAGCTAAGCCTTCCCAGATGACAGAGGGCTGCAGCATTAAAGAAATCCTCAGCTGCAGACTGGACAGTTAAGGTGGGAGAACAGGTATTAGGCTGGCACTATGTTCAGTATTTGCACGAGCAGCTAAACCGCAGGTTAAGGCAGGCAGCGCGCTCAAAACCCCTCGGCTGTTCTGTCTCTCCCATCAGTAGGAGTGTTTCGCATCCTTCCTCAGTTTTCTGGAAAGCCGATCTGTTTATACAGCTCTGTACTTCCTCGAGGTTTAGAAATGAAATCAAATAGCTCCTTGTTGAAATTCGTATTGCTTTTGGTCAGTTTGACTGTCAGGGTTTTTAACGGACCTCTTAGTTAACTTGGCACCCGTGTTTTGTACTGCTCCGCTGAAAACGCGCTCCCTTCAGTGCCGGCCTTACTAGCCAAAATGCTCGTGCATACTTGATCGTACCACTGCTGGAATATGTTTGAATTTCTGCTTTGCTTTGAATGTAAATGTGAACTTGATAAGCTAACAAGGACACTTCTGTTCATACAGAATTCATGAATGCATGTTAAAAACTGCTATAAAAGGACACTTCTTGTCTTCAGCTAAATTGACAGCCACTCTTTCGAGATACGCTTGAAAAATTCTTGCTTGAAAAATCAAGACATATGATTGTCTCTGTTTCAGCTAAGAAAAAAGATTTCTTTTTAATGTCTGTATGAGTGAAAATCTGTGCTATTTGCTATGATGTTTCCTTTAAAGAGGTACTGCTTTGTTTTGGTATATAACTATTGCTTTTCCCTTTGCTTGTCTGTCTTAAAACGCAAATTTTCACAGGTATACACATCTGTGATTAACCTCCCTTCCTTCCACTGTCAGTCAGAGCCTTCTCAGTGAGATGTTTGTTTAGAGTTTAAAAATGGTGATGCTGACAAGTTGCCCAAAGAAGAAATTTGAAGGTAGTATGTTGTAGTGAGCAGGATTCTTTTTTTCTTCTGCTTTCTTTTCCTTATGAATAACGTCGGGCTTTGTATACCTGATTGCAACATGCAGCAAATCAAGAAGTTGATTCAGCTGGACAAAATGAGGCTAAAGGAAAAAAGGGGAGGTGGGAAATTATCTGCTTTTCATCAGCAGTGTTTTTTCCTCTCTTTAATACCAGGGTATTCCGTGTAGCACCACTTAACTTCTAAGCAGATGCGCGTTGACTGGAAATGGGCAGATATTTTCTGCTGGACCAGACTGTGCAAATGGGTATCCTGCCCTTAGAGGGTTAACGCTGCACACACTGGGACCGTTGTCCCAGAACTCCGCTCCTTGCAGGGATCGTGCAAACTGGCTTTAATCAGCTTTGAACGAAGCCAGCCAGCTTTGCTTGCAAAACCATTCTCGGTTATTAAGTGAACTTGGCTGATTTTGCTTAATATGCGCGAACTGCCCGACCCGCAGATCCCTGAAGAAGGTAACTGCCAGCCCAGGGGTCACACTGCAAGGCAACAGCACGTTTACCCAACCTGGCCATTTACAGAACAGATGTCCTTCCATTGCCTCAGTAGCAGAAGTGTTGAGATCAGTGGAAAGATTGATTTAGAAAGAATTTGCTATGTTATTAGCAGTTTTTTCAGTAGTGGTATGAACAAAAACACACCTTGGGCCCTCACCACAATAAAGTATGTATCTAGAGAATACCTGGAAAATGAGGGTGGGCTCATTTCATGTATCTCATTTCCCAGTCCTCGAGCTCATACTGCTATTTTCTGCAGCTGCAAGACTCTCCTTAAAACAGCTACATTCTCACGTTTCGGGTACTGGGACTTCAAGAAAAATATTGCTTAGAAATTTTGCAAGGGCCAAACTCCTGTTAAGCTTTGACAGGCGAGCTCTGAAGGACCTCGCTTGAGTGATTCCAAGTGTTTCGGGGTCAGCTTTCCCCTCTACCTCGCTGGGCGAAGAGGGGCCCCGGCAGAGGACGGTGTTAGCGTGCGGGTATCCGTGTCTGTTCACTGACATTCCCAGCACAAGGCTGGACATGTTTGTTTAAACTGCTGAGAAGAGGTGTAAGGGAAGAAGAATGATGTCAGACAAATCAAAAAATATAAGCGGCACCCTAAGGTCAGGACAAATTTCTAAAATCCTTCAGCTTCCCAGGACGGTGCATATGGAGATTTAGAGATCCGGTATTAGGATCTTGGTTCCTTTTGCGCTTGTTTAGGTTGAATGGACAGTCCTGGCGTGGATCGTGTTTTCTTCAAATGCGTCTCCTTCAAAATTAGATTGAATTTCTTCCAGTAGCACGTTGAAGTTGGAGACAATTCCATCTCTTAATGTTTTCCATGTAAATAGGAAAACACTCTGTGTATATTTAAACCAGAAACCTGGGGTTATACAGTCAGAGTGGAGATCTGCCTTAGGAACATCTGTCTACCTGAACCTCGTGGAGTTGTACCAGCTCAGACAGAACCTCTTTTCCTTCAACGTCCCCAATGAAGTTGCAAAAGAACGCTCTGAACAAACACAATTAGACAAGGCTCATCGCATCGAGGTCACGTGCCTGAGGAAGGATACTCGAAGGAAATCTTGAAAGGCACTCTGGTTTGCCTAGGTATTAGTGTCTAACGGAAAAATATTTGCGTCCCTGGATTGAAAAAAATGTGTTGTAATACCTACGTACCACAGGATGGAGTTACAGACTTAACTTTAGGTTTTCTTGCTTTCTAGCCAAACTATTAATGTTTGTTGTAACGTGGGGGTGTATTTTTAATACTCTGTGCTTGCAACAGATGTGTACAACTGTATTGGAGAAGATTGTTCCGTATTGCAAAGGGCAGAACAAGGTTATACCTGGCACAAATCCCGCCTGCGTTGTATGTTGAGGGTACAGGTTGTACGGGGTGCTTGTGTCAGTACTCTACGCCCTTTAATCGGCTACGACTCGGCGTTCAAGAAAAATGTGGTTTTTTTACAAGTCCTGCAGACTCTGTTAGGAGTTCTGCTCAGCGTACTGCTCCCGTCTGGGAAAATACGCCGAGAAAAACAGTCCCTGGGTGCCACGGACCTGGTGGCAGCGTACGGCGTGGTGCGGCACGGCCTCACGCGGGCAGCGCAGTGCCGCCGACGCTGGGGGCTGGGGGCAATAACCAGCCGCAGTCTGGAGCAGCAATCGGAAATCTTCCAGGAAGGATCGCTGCTAGGAGGGAAGTGAAACCATAAAGGGGTTTTTGGGCTGGTTTTGTTTGCTTTTTTTTTTTTCCCCTGTTGAAGGAAGATGCTGTGCTCTAAAAGTAGGTGCTCTTGAAATTCTCTCTCTGAAGGGGGATCTAATGCAGCAAAGCTGAAATACGGGGGGTCCTGGAGCTGGCACTGCAAACCAGTTAGTACCTGCTGCGGTGATTGGGAGAGACGTTCCCAGAGGTTTCGTTTCCAGGCAGCCAAGCTAACCTTTAGCAAAATTAGTATTCTTCAGCTTCTCTGTCTGTAGAAAGGTGATAGGATTTAATTACATACTAAAAAGAATTACGAAACTGAATCTACTCGTGTTTGCAAAACACTTGGAAACCTTCAGATTGTAGAGTTGGCAGTATTAATAATTACCATCTACATCATCCTTGCAGTTTTCTGCCTATCAATCAAGATACAGGAGCACTTTCTCTTGGAAACTTCAGAGATGTCCTTTGTCCTTAGCAGAGTTGCTTCAGTAGAGGTGGTTGCCCATTTGTGACAGTTTGCAAAGCTGCCTTCATGTGGAATGGTGTAAACCATCTCGCTTCTCATTTCTCAATTACAAACATAATTGAGATTTTACATTTGCCAAAAAGCTCATCTTCAATTTTAAGTACCTTAGATTGAAAATTATAAGTCAAGTTTTAGTAAATGCACTTAATTAAAAGCTAATAAAAATGTTGTTTGGTGTTTTATAATTTCTAAAGGGTTTTTTAGCATCAAAGATTAATTTGAAAAAAATATGCTTGGGTGTATTCATGAGACAGGTTAATTCTGAAGGCAAAAGTTGTTATGGCATTCAAGCTCTGCTTTCTCCTTTTGAGACGTCTGTTGGGGTTTTTTGTGTTTGGTTTTTTTTTTGGTTGTTTTTTTTTAAACCAAGTCTTGGATGCTATGTCCTATGCTAGAGAGTTAACATGGAAACTTGGATTTTGTAAGCTTCTGGACTTCTGTATCCTCCTAAAATAATTAAATACAGGGAATATTTATTACTTGGAAGTGTTTTTCCTTGGTCTCTTGCCTTGTCAATTCTCATAAAGCGAGGCAAAGTCAGATTGGGTCAATACCTGGATAAAAAAAATCGGAAAGAAAGAAATTGGCATTAGTGAGTCACCGGTGAGTGCTTTGCTCTGACTCAGTGCCTTGCAGCATGCAAGTAACCGAATTATCATCTTTTGGATGACATGTAAGACTAAGGTCTTTGAGAAGTGATCCAATCTGTAAGGATCTTGTAATGAAAAGAGAAACACAGATCTCTAACAAATACTAGTTGTTATACTGGTTTTGTCTAATTCATGATATTGTAAGGGTTCTTCTCAAATGATTGTCTCTTAATTCTCACCAGGAAAAATCTCAATTCAATAGCAATAATGTAATGTCTGAAGCAATTTTCTTCTACTGATTTTTATTTCTCACATGATCTTGTATTAACCACATGTCACTTCAGGATTTATTCTGGGTGTGGACTTCAGATAATTTTCAACTGTTGTCTCCCGTATATTGGGGTAGCAGCCTAAAAACCCCTTTAATATTTTCTGGTGTATGTATGGCCTTAATAGTATGCTCAGCCATATCCTGAGTGTAGGGAGGATGCTCCTTAAGAGTAAGGTACTGTACATTTCAACTTACAAATGTTCAGGTGGGTACCCTGCCCAGAGTGGAGATAAGGACTGGATAATCTGTTGTATTAATTGGGATGTACCTGTATTAGCACTTCAGATTTGACCTGATGTGGGTTTTGGAAGGAAATTACTTTGGGGTTGGGTCTGCCTGCCCCCCTGTTTTGCCATTCTTTGATACCTGCTGTGAGGTCTGAGCTGGATTCCTTTAGGAAAGCGTTTTTGGGGGTTCTCTTTTTCATCCCTTCCTGTGTTTTCTCTTGAGCCGGACCGTGTGTGTTGGCGGTGATGGAAGCGAGGGGTGGTGTGTTGGGTTGTGGTGGTTTTCCTGCAGGTGGCTGGGGAAGAGCAGCGTCCTTCAACGGACCCGCGCTCCCAAACAGCATTTGGCTAGTACTACCCCTATGGGTTTGATTGGAAACTGCCAAGGCACTGGAAAACAAATTTAACTGTAGCTATTTGAAAGAAACAATGACTTGTGTTCAGTGTCACGGCAAAGCTGGGCTTTTACCCGCATCCAGTGCTCCATCGGCTGGACGTCAGTGTCTCATAAAATTCCTTTCTGGCTTTTCCTGCTAGTTCATGAGCGGCTCCCAGAATAAACAAATGGCAACTCTTTATTTGCAGGGGCTCAGTTTGCTTTAGGGACACTTTCCAAACCATGTGTTCTTTTTTTATTTTCCACAGTGTTGTCAGCTTGTCTGTTCCCACCTGCTATACTGTCCACCATGCTTCTGGGAAGACTGTAAGAATAGTATTGACATTTTAGCTAGCTATCAAAATTACTTTTGGCTGAGTAACACTTTCACAGCATTATTATCAACCAGAAACCTTAAATTGATAGTACCTCCTGGATTGAAAGGAATGTCACGGAAAAAATGGCAGAATTAGTCTGGCGTGAAGCTGGTACAAATGAGAGAAAATCCTCTGCATAAATACCATGATTACGTGAATATCAGTGTTAGAATGTTATATTGCATTTAAGCCACGCATACCCAAAGATATCCAAAACATTAAATAATGTTGAAAGATACTCTGAGAAAATCAATGACTACTGTTGGCTGCCTCACGTAATGTGCATGTAACACACAGTTATTGTGGTGGTGTGAAATCTCTTGGCATCCGAACTATGAATTTCTTTACTTCTGTGGGTATCAAGCAGAAAAAAACCCAGGACTTCAGCATTAGAGTATGTTATGGTTGGGATGTAGCTTAAAGCTGAATATTCAAAATAGCTTAATAATCTGAGCAATCAGTTGTGGCAATATATAAAATGTAAACAGAGCACTCGCCCTCTGGTGTGTGCAGAGCACGCAACTATTCGACAGACAGGTGTTGGATGTTTGCAACCCTGGGAAGGATGAGATTGGAAGTATTCACAGGATTCAAGGCAGGAAAAAGCAGTTATGGTCACTTAGAGCTTCTTATACACACAGACCATGGAATCTCACCCAGCAATCTGTGTGCCAAGTCCGTATCTTGTTTTAGATGGCGTCTGTTGCAAATACATCCAGTCTTTCTTTAAAGTCTGAAAACGATGGCAAATTCACTGCATCCCTGGATATGTTGTTTGCTATGTCAATTTTCCAACAAAAAAAATGTCCAACTCTGGTTAGGATTTGGCTAGCTTCATGTGAAGTGCCTTTCTGCCCTGCCCTGCAGGATATTTATTAAAAACAAACAAACAACTCTTTCTTTCATAGGTACTTCTAGATCATCATATGCTAATAATGGGCTATATCCTCTTCCTGCAGTAGATGACTATAAAGCTGTCAACAATCATTTGGGTTTATAGCAATAGCAATTATACTAGGGTTTTTTTTTTAATAAATTTTCAATGTTACATGAGTAGTATAGAAGAATAAATTACCCTTAGTCAGAATTATACTGGCTATATATTTCATTCTTATTTGGGATCGTGAAGCATTTATAACAGAATTGCATCTGCTCTAGTATGCAGAAAGATTGCTGTTAGTACGATAGAATAGATTCTCTGTCCTACTAAAGATTCCTCACATTGATGCAGAGTAGCTGTTCAAGTGACTGTCTTTAAAGCAATTAAAAATGTGCTGAGTCTGAGAGAATATAGAACCATAGAGTGGTCTGGGTTGGAAGGGACCTTGAAGACCCTCTAGTTCCAACCCCCCGCCCTGGCAGGGACACCTTCCACCAGACCAGGTCGCTCCAAGCCCCATCCAACCTGGCCTTGGACACTGCCAGGGATGGGGC
>JAVJGH010000046.1:18473290-18487994 GCA_035590175.1 Aviceda leuphotes
ACCACGAGAGGTGGTCCTGACTCCCAGCTGAGGGCACTCTATTACAGGCTGCAACAATTCAATATTCAGAACAAAGCAATATTTTAAAACATTCTGGAAAGCAGTAGAGACTCTGTGCTAAAAATAACAAAGGCTTTCCCATTTAGCTGCTCCAGCTGAGGACTATTGTTTGTTCTCTGAGATAATTAGCAGCCATCCTCAGAGCTTTCTCAATGGCTTTGTACATGGAACTGACAGTTTAAAAACACAGAAGAAATACAGCAAGGCTACTTAGAACATAACACAAAATTCTGGATTAATGAGTCATCTCCCAGGCTGATGGAAGAATAAGGAAAGTCTTGAAAAGTCACTCGTTCAGTAATATGCATCATCTGCCTTTTGAGCTTGTTTCCCGTCAGGCTGTCATCCTCCCCTGTGAGCTTCCTTGTCGTTGCGATGCAAATGCTGAATCTTTCTGGTTGGAGCCCAACACTTGAGATTTGAGACCTGCTTTTTAGGGAGCGGGAGAGAAATTTGCCCCTTCAGGAGAGTAATGTGAGTATTCTAAAATCCATACATACAGTGAATGATTAAATACTGTGATTACAAGTTATAGGAAATAGAAGTACAACTTAAAGAAATAGTCTTTTGATTATTTTTAGTTCAGAATTCTGTAACTTCTGTGCTTTATTAAAAATAACAATTTGCCATCTGTAACAGCTGATGGGCAGTTAATCTGAGTATGATCTGTATACGTGAGGCCAGATCCGCAAATATTCACACCTCTAAGTGATCATGGCCTTAAGCTCCATGACAACCCAGCTGTGTTTGTTTGGTGCACCACTGTTCTGGTACTGATTGTTTCTGTCTTACCAGTCTCCCAAATGAATCTATCTTCTTTTAAAAAGAAAAAAAAATATTTAAATCATTCAGCAAAGTTGGAATATAGTTTCGTTACTGACTTGTTGCACTTAGTCCTTGGTCATACCTCTCCAGTTATTTCGACCTATCTAATGGTAAGGCAATCAATGACTGATAAGCAAAAGGGAAACCTCCCTTGCTCCAGATAAGTTTCCTGGCTCTGAAGTTCAGTACCCGGTCAGCCGTGGGATTTGTACGTCCTGGTGCATATACGTCATTGGCTGACGATGCTGGGGTTTACGTTTGATCCACGGCTGGCGAATACCGGGGCATCTGCTCCCGTAGCCTTTTACTGGTGAGGATTTCTGGGGACCTGCAGCGTGGCCTCGAGCAGACGGGTGAGGAGAGCCTGTGTCGGAGCCCGTCGGCCGCTGGTTAAAGTGCGCGCTCACCCCTCTGCGTGGCCGAACTGTGGTTTGTGGTCCCCACGTCAGGGAGCAGTGGGCGTTTTCTGCCACGTTTCCACAACGGGATTAGTGTTTCAGGATTGGGCTATGGACAAGAATATGGCGTGCGAGATCAAAATGACTATGAACTGTGTGAGAGGTTTTGCTTGTCAAGGGAATACACAAACAAAGGACCTGTGGCTCGGATTTCTCTCATACGTTCACTACTTTTGTTTTGTTTTTTAAAAAGAAACACAAACCCCCAAAGCTAAGGCCATCGTTTCGAAGGTACCTGCATGCACATCTTTCAGCGTGGAATGTGCACGATAAATCGGATTGCTTCCTATTACAGATTTTGTGCATCACGCTGCTTGTAAAGGCTTTCTTTATCTACTAGATATGCTTTTATGACAGTCTCTCAGTATTTAATATGATTTCAGTCTCTGTTATTGGCATCTGCATACGAAATGCAGACAAATGTCTCTGCGGCGGAGGATAATGTGACCTCAGGATGTGCTGTATGATTACAAATGATAGGAAATTTGTCTTCTGAATAAACTTTTATGACCATATGTAAGGACAATTTAAAAGCAGTAGTGTTATACATGGGGTTATTTAGAGCTAGAGAATTCAGTCCCTGGAAAAATCCTGTTGGGAAAAGCCAAATTTTCCCACAACACAAGCTACTTATTAAATATTTTTTTGTTTAATTTGTAACAACCAAAATAATTATTGCTAGCACTGTCAAGGCAATACTACTTCTAATCTCACTTTGATCGTAGTTGTATTTAATATTTTAATATTGCAAACATCGAAGGCTCGTTGTTCTCCATGCAGACTTACTTGAGACTATGTTGAGACTTTTCACTTTGCTCAAGAAGTGTTAGTTACAGAGTTAGTTCTTAAAATGATTAGTAACCAAATGGTTAAATGATATAAAAATATATTCTGATGCTGCTTAACTTGTCTCTGAAATTGTCTTAATTATTGTCATTTTAAAGGATGATATGAAAGAAAATAACCTTGTTATGCTTCGCTGGCTGACTTGCTATTTGCATCCTCCCTAATGCAAAGTGCAAGATCTGTGGAGGATTTTGTGCTATAATGCAGCTGCACCTGGGATTACTCTGTGTTCTCTTGTTGTTCTGACTCCTGCACAAGGTTAAAGATTCTCAGTAATAGTGATATTTTTATGCAAATGAGTTTTCAGTCGTTTTGGAGAAAACAAATCTTTGAATGCCTCTGCTTTGTGATAGAACTTTAACATTCTTTTAAATATAGAAAACCTCAATATTATGTTTTTAACAGATTAATCTTTAAACTTGCAATGTCTAATCTGTTCAGAAATGATGCATTTGTTCAGCACCAGTCCCACCCAATACAGGTGGTACAAGTTTCATACTCAGCTGTATTAAGTTATTTGGGTTTGTCCTTTTTGGGCCTACCTACAACACTAGACATGATCAAAACCAGAACTTCTATCCCAAAGAAAATTCTTGCACTTGAAAGCAAAAAAACTCAGAGTCTATTCAAGCTTTCATGAACCTTAGGTTCTCCAAAGCACTTTTACTAAGAAATGTGAAAGGATTGTGTTTTGATAATGCTGACTGAAAATGAAACACAGTTGATTTTTTTTTTCCCTTTTTCCTAGTAGAAAGTGCCACAGAAGATTTTACAGAATTGATCAATACAGAGCTTTCTTCATTTGCCTAAAGCACATTTTCAGACATAAATCACTTTCATTCGCGATGTTATACCATCCCTTAAATAATACAATAATGCCAAGGAAATAACTCTGCAGTCCTGTCCTTAAACTCCAGCTCTAATTGCTAAAGAATGCAGTCTTTGTAAGAAACTGGTGATGAATGTAGAGCTCTATAGTTGCTCTGTATTCCTTGTGACATTTATGGATGTCACATTCCTTTCCATTCACCATTTTCAGTTCCTTTTTCTGTAGTTACTCTTGCAAAAACTGAAATGCGCTGAATACAACTTAAACGCAATCTCAGTGTGTAGCAGGGCTCTGAATAATGTTGTTTATTCATCTCACCTTTTCAGTGAGCAGATGCACTGTTGTTAAAAACGCCAGCGAGCCCCCACTGAAGCCTGTTTCCTCTCTTGTGATTTAAGCTGAATTCTGAGAAATGACTGGTTTTGTCAGCAGACGTGCCAGCTCGGCTAAAGCAGCCTCTGATCCGAGCACCTGGAGGTCAACCTGCTGAATCTTTTGGGGTCTGGCCAGCTGTGGCACTTGCATATAACAGCTATTAACTCTTCCTGAATTATGGGGGCCTCGTCAGCACCGAAATGGCTGTTCCCACGTGTACCCTTACATAACCTCTGGCCTTACAGTGGAGTTGAAAGAGAAAATTTCCCAATGGTAGGGTGATGCCATCCAAGCATTCCGCAAGCCTCTTGCGGTCGTTTCTATTTTGGAATAATGAGCAAGGCTGGATTGGCTAACATCGCACCAGAGCAGCGGGCCAACTTGTCTAGGTTTTGTCCCTTTTATCAACCAGCATCAGCCCCTTCCAAGAAAACTGTGTGTTTCTGTGCCCAGTCTACAGGTCGTGGTACAAAGAGCAGTAACTGGAGGAACCAAGCAGAGAGGTTCTTGCCTGTGCTCTGTACACAGAGACGAGGAGAAAAACGTCCCTCGCGCTGGGCTTACGAGCTACGTGTCCATAGGAGATGGGCCTTTGGAGTAATTCATAAATGCCGAGATGAATATCCCCTATTGTTTGTTTGTTTATTACTGTAGTGCCTGCTGATTCTGACCAAGATCACCGAGAGAGATGCTGTACAAACATACGCTGAACGACAGCTCCTGGCGTGCTGCACTTATCTAACTAGAGAGATAAAGCAGAGAAGGAGAAAAGCATCTCGAAGAGTTGCTCACATGGCTGGTCAGCAACAAAGCCCAAAGGATGATGCTCGCTGCGGTGTATCACTTGCCAGCCTAGATCCTCAATCTTTTTTTCCCTGCCCACCCACAGCACCAAGATATAGGAGTGTAGAAATATCAGAGAATTGAGACCCAGAAGGTATTAAAAAGCAGTGGCAAAACACAATAACAGGCAGAAACAAAAAGTGCATCTACTTGGTAGTGTGTGGAAAATACTAAGGCTACTTTCTTTGAAACATAGACTAGAAGGCAAAAGAATTCAATTTGATGCTTTAATAGAAAGCTTCCTTCTGTTAGGACTTGCCAGATACGGGGTCTTGGGAATGCTCCTGAGCTCTGTAATCTGGGTATCCTTCCTGGTCATGTTGTGACTTTGGGCCGGGATAAGACTTTGCAGCGGGGATGAAGCCACGTTCAACGCGAGGTTAAGTCTATAGAGCTCACTGCGATGCTCATCTGACGCGATTTAAACGCTGACCTGGTGATTTCTACTGAACCAGTGCGTGAGTCTGCGTGGCCTATAAGAAGTACATCTGGTGTGCCCCCAAATTGTCTGCTCTTATTTTAATTTTTTTTTTAATTATTATTTTTGCCTCAAAAATTTTGGGCATGGAGTACTAGAACTCGATTTGCTACCTGTAGTTTTCTGATATGTTCCTGTGGAGTAACACAGTGTTCTCAGGAATTGCATGCTTTCTGTACGCGTGTAATGAGAGAGCGCTCTGTTTTCCTTGTTGCTCCCTGTTAGTGGCTGCAGTTTAGTGGCCAGTGAAGAGCTTCTCGGGCAATATGCAATTCATATCAGAACGGTTGGTGTCGAACTATATCAAATTTCACCGTGACCTTACTACGGTAAAACTGGCTGCCCTTTGTCTTGTTGCTTAAATAAAACAAATAATCTTTACTTGCATAAGATCTCTGTGGTTTGGAAACAGAAGTCGCGATGTTTGGAATTCAAAAGCGAGATCGAACTAGTTGTTCAAGTACAGAAAAACTATATTTCTTTTTTTTTTTCCTAGAGACACATGAATGACTGAAGAGGGTAGATTTCATTTAAAAAGGAGGCTAGGGAGAAGACTTTCTCACCAGAGTCTGAATTTCTGGCAAATATGTCATTCCTCTGCTTATTTATCATCTACCCTTCATAAATGTCAAGTATAATAACAAAAGGTTTTAATAAACCTGTCAGAATTGTTTCATGTCAGATTGAGTGAAAAGGTTATGTATAATAATAAAAACAAGACCTAAACCAATACTAAATTCAGCTTCAGCAGGAGCCCTGGTCTATCTGTCTCTCCTGAGAACTTAGTGTTTTACTGCTGCATTGGTTAGAAAAATAAATTCTTTTGTAACATGCATTAAAACCTACATCAGAATCACATATGTGCACACAGTACCTAGTAGAAAAAGAAGTATTTTAAGCTAGTACTGATTTCAGTGCTGATGACTCAATTTGAGGAGCTGATGACAAGCTCCCTTTCTATGTCAGATAAGAAATATCCTGGCACCTTAATGCTCTCTGAAATTGGGGGGTGGGGTGGTTCGTGTGTTTTTTTGTGGCTTTGTGGTTTTGGGTTTTATGTGGGGTGGGTTGTTTTTATTTTTTTTATTTTTAATTTTTTTTTTTTTTTAAGCCAAGAAGGATGAGAATAGTTATTTGGACCCAGTTCAGGAAAGCCAAGTACTTGCCTCACTGCTTGACTTCAACTGGATACGTGCAATTTGTTGCTATTTATTAAAAGCACAGAGTACATCTTATCGCTGAGTGAGCTGCTGTCCTCCTACGCTTCTTCCAATGCATTTAATTCTCTCCTTTCCGTCCGCCTGCATAATCATTCCATTACAATTGCTTGGGAAAGAAGTAATTGGTTTCAAATGTTCCTGGTTGACCAATTTATATTTGAATACTCAGTTGGGGACCTCGCATTCTCAACGGAGTGCTTGATGTTGCCTATATTACTGATGGTTCCCTGAGTGCTCATCTTAAAGATTTCCTTCTCACCATGCTACTATTTTCACTTGACCTTGCGTAGGCATATTCATAAGAGGGTGTTGTTGTTAAGATGTTCTGAACTGAATGACTGTAATAAAGTATACAGGCTGCCCAGCTCAGATCAGCCATTAGCTGGTATAATTACTGCTCTTGTCCATTTTACTGCTGTTTAATGATTTGTATTATGTTCATTCCCAGAAGCGCCGAAGGAGCGGGGCCCCGAGGCGCTGCTCGCTGAATGCGCGTCTCCACAAGGTCTGTGGAGGCAAGGCGCTTCTATTAACTGAGCAGACAAAAGAAACAACAGGTCAAAGGGATGAACGTGGGTAGCGGCGTATCCGAGGCGCCGCAGTTTCAGTGGCAGAGCTGGGAAGAGGCAGCTTCTGACGAAGGGTGGCGAGTTTCTTCCGTTAGCGGTAGGGTTCCTTCACCCCGGTGAGCGGCGGCACATCGTCAGCTGGCTTCGGAGCGTGTGCGCGGTGTGCCGGTACCCGTGCAGCATGCAGACATGTGGTAGGAGGAGCCTTTCAGAAATGTGCAATTTCTAAGCCTCTTTCACTCTTGAGAAATAAGCTGCTGCCTGTACCATCTTGCTACTTCTGCGCCGATCTCCCAGATTTCCCTTCCTATTCTCACGCCCTGATTCTCGGGAAAATAAACGCGTGTGTATTTGGGGCAGCTGAGGTGTTCCTCGTGGCAGTGTCCCCCTTGCAGTGGCACACACTCAAGCATGCCAAAACGTGAAGCGAAACTCTGACGTCGTCCGCCTGCTGATGGTGACTGCGTTCACGTCGGGTTTGGTTGTCTATGTAACATACAGGTGTTTGATTCCTGTGCTTGTTAGAGAGTGGCATAAATGTGGGGGGCTGTTCAATTGAAAAGGGAAGACATGTTTATTAAAAAACATAAATTACTGATTTCTATTAATAAGTTATTCTCTAATTACTAAGTAGCTCCAAATGAGTTTGTTTTTTTCCTTTTCCCCCAGGGCCCTAGTGAGAAATGAAGCCCAATAATCTAACTAGCAGAGGCTGATGTATTGTTACCTATTTCTTCCCCTCCTTTCTTTACAGCTGTTTAACACTGGCTCTTCATGTTTGATCAAAGATTCGTGTACAACTCAGGTTATTCTACTTAGCAGTCTAGTGATCAGCAACTGCCTTCTGGGGCAACCGAATTCAAACATGTCATGCATACTAGTAGCGTGCTGATAACTTCCCAATGACAGGATTCATGAAATATTTAAAGAGCAAAATGTTTTAGGTCAGGTATATGCTGACAGTAACCAGCTACTGCGCTCTAAATTGGAAGAATGATTATGGTACCAATCAAAGGCAATGAACATCTTCATGTAGGCTGTGAATTCTTCTCTGCCCCAAGTCTCCGCGTCTCTGTTAGGTGTCTCTGCATCGAATTTTGGTGTTCTGATTCTTGAGTACAACCCTCGCTGCAATGCCAGCATAAGCTCATTGGATTAAATGTTACTGGAGCCGAAGTTCGCGGTTGCTCATTCAGGAATTGTACTAGGCTTTTCCTTCCACTGATGTGTCTTGGATATTAAAAGGTGGGATTTGTGGCACAAGCTGTGTGACAGCTTTAATTAGTACAGAGGCTCCTCATTTGTGAACTCTGATTACGGAGGTCATAGCAGTGTAAAACATCTTGTACAGATCCTCTGCAGTCTGATCTTCCCCTTAAGCCTATGAAATTAAATAGGACTTTGTTGCTTAGTAGTTACTTTGCCCTCTGGTTAGGAGGCGAGGATGCGTGTGAGCATCTGTGAGCGAAAAACAAAGATCTATTTTGTTATATCCAAAATATATCCGATAGGTTAAACAGTGAGGTGTAAAACTTGAGTAGAAGGCTGAAATCTGGCTCTGGAACAGATGCACTACAACAACAAAGTAAGAGGCTTTAATAATGACATGAGTTTGAAATGAAAGGATTAGTTTGTTTTGCAACAAAAGCTAAGGGAAAGAAGTAGCATGAAGCAAAACAAAATAATTTGAGGGGGGACACACACCCCTAAAGCTGTTTGGAGAAGTGAGGTTCTGAAGTTCAGCAAGGGCTGGAAAGATTAAGGTGGTAGCTCAAATACTGTGAAATATAATGAGGGATAGAGAACTTAATTCTGTACTCTTTACTTATATTGCCTTCATTTTCTTGATGTGCTGGATGAAAGATAGGCATGAAAAAGGAGAAGTATAAAAATAAAATAAAACTAATAAGGGAAATTAGGGGGAATTTAACAAAGAATGTTTCAGAAATTCTTTTGCTCCCCTTGTTTATTGCTGAATGTTTAGGGGTTCCCGCGACAGCTCAAGGATTTAGATTGCTGACACAAACTAGAAATGTTTTACTTCCTTAAGTGACAGTGTTAAAGGAGTTTTACTTGGAGATTTCTCTCTTCGGCTCAGGGTATGCTGGCTACTGTTGGCATTACTTAGGGAATGGCAAAGATTTTTCTTTGTTTAGAAAGATTATGCTGGGACTGTTATCACTATCATTTAATACATGACGAGGGACTCCTTGGATTTTAACCTGGTCAAGATCTATTAGACAGCTGTCGCTCACCACCGTTCTAGTGCCTGTCCACAAGGCAGAGCTGCAGCCGGGCGTTGTGTGTGGTCTCTCCGGTTTTGAACTTTCTTCTGTGAAGAGAAATAGTTGCAGAGTTTCTCTGTGATTTATGCTCAGACGTTTTTCATCTGGGAGCTCTTGAGAATTGTTTTAGCGCTATCGCACCTCTCTGATTCATTTTTCTCTAGGAAGTCATTTCTAGAAGGCCAAATTGCTGGGCAGAGACATATTGGGAGAAGGAGGGTGTTAGTGGTGAAAGAAATAGTAACATTTGTTTCCTGATATAGATAGTGCTTTAACTGTAATTCTTAGTGATAGACCAATTTCAAATTCTGGTATCTTTTAATTCTCTAGGGGATGAGGCATCCAGTTCTGCAAAATGTAACAAATACGTGGTATCTTTATTGTGTATTATTTAAGTTTTCTTATGTGCTGTAGGACTTCAGTGAACTGAGGTTTTAAGTTTTCCAGTTGGGTTTGCATCTGCTCTGTACTACATTAGAACGTGACAGACAAGATGTGTTTGTGTGCCAAAAGACTACTTGGTGGTTTAGACACGAGACAGGAATTTTATTGCTGAAATTTGTTTTCTGGGATGTAGGGCCAGAAAAGAATTTGTCAGAGAGAGAAGGTGACATAGTTATTCTATTTGTATTCTGACCAAAAATTATGAAATATGTAGGGCCCTATTGTGTGTTGAACTCGTCTTGATGAAGAAAGTACTCGAAGAAGAAATAGACTTATATAATCTAATTATGACTGTTTGGCACCAGAGTTATGACGCTGACTGGCTTCATCCTTGCTTAATTTAGTTGTGGCAAAAAGAGATCGCATAGGCCTGATGCCCATTTTTATCAAGGCTATTATTCTGATAGGGAATCTTTCTGACTTTTTGTAAGGCTGAGATGGAATGAAGGAGTCTCAGGAGAAATGTATGTTAAAGCTTTGGCAATGTATGTTTCTGCTATATGATGCAATGAAGGTATAAATTTTTTACCTTTCCTTTTATTAGCAACAAAGGTTATACACAAGCAGTAGTTGAGTGGAAGACTGGAAGCATGGATTTTAGACACGACTGTCTACCACTTAATGCTCATTGTGAACACTTGGGGTGCACCAGTCTTGTGGGGGCTTTTTTATGAGTTGAAATCAATCCTTTCTCGTCCTACGTGTTGGCAACTTGTGTGCAGTAAAAGCTAATGATTCCCAAATATTAAAATTTAGGTTATAAATAGGAGACTTGCTTGCTGTGGTTGAAATTCTAGTCCATGCCCTAGAAGTTATTGACCTGGAGAGTGACACTGTTGTTATGTATGTAATTGGCACACCTTGGATATTTTGTCTTGGTGACAGTTCTTTTGAAAACGTGGGTGCTCAATCAGGTCATTAAATAGAAAAATCCACTGAAAATCCAGAAAAATCTGGTTTTATCATTAACAGAAATGGTATAGTTAAAACATGCTTCTCACACTCCAATAAATCTTTAGTCTCTTACCTTCTTTAGATCTCCTAGGAAAACTGATCAAGGGATTCTATAGTAATACTATTGCAGCTGATAATTTAAGACAATGTCTTTATTTTCTGTGGAGCCTACTACTGACAATGTTCAGAATGGATAGTACTGTGGTTCAAATCAATAGATATTTTCTTTTAGTGCTGATTTAGCTTTGACTGGAAAGGAAAGCAATTAAGTCAGGCGTGGAGAATTTGTAAGTGTGCATATATGTATTCATGGAGATGGTAGTTAGATGACCCACTTTTCATGATAGTATTGAAATAGTAACATGTTTCAAGTAAATATCAAGTGCCATCCAAACAGTTACCATAGTGATGATAAAAGAAATCTAATTTCAGTCAAATGAATATTCAGTTAATCCAGTTAATTTCCACAAAGGTATTGTACACTCATTTCCTCCTGGTATTTGATGATATTCAAGCACAGATTTGGAATTGGAAAATACCTTTGTTGAACATTGGCCAATTGCACTGTTACTTTAAGACAATGTTCAATATTTATTAGTTTTCTATATCTTTATGAAGCTGGATATCTAAGTCAGTAAGAAGGGAATGCTCTAAGGATCCTGCTTAGGGAGGAGTTACAGCCTGACCTCATTTGTTTGGAGAAAAGCAACAGCGCAGGACTCAGTTTGTGGTTGACTATCTCTTGTTTTCTAATGTTTGAGAATACTGTCATGTACAGATGAATGGACAGATTCTAGTTGATTTGTTCAAGATTTCCCTAGAAATTTCCTGTATAATCTCGGTTAGGCTTCTATTCTTAAGCTTGCATATTCACCTTTCTTGTGAAATGCGTAGCTTGCGCACGCTATGTGGATTTAAATATCCTCTGTTTAGGATAAAGACATTGCCTGCAAGCAGAATGTGTTAGAGATGGCAAGAAGATGGATCTGCCTTCTAGGGAATTCTTGCTCCCCACACCCACCCAGATCTTTCCTGGCTATTGTTCCATTATTACAGGTTGATAATGAACAAAGTATTTGGCCAGCAATTGTGTCATAAAACAGCACTGGTGTCTAACAGTGATTTTCCCCCCCACCCTGGTTATTTAAAGATATTAAGCATTCAAAATTGTTAACCCAAGCAGTATCTATTACCGAGCTTCACAGAAAACTGACTGAAATGGAGTGGCTGTGTTCAGTCACATGTTGATTTCAGAAGGGGGGGGGGGGGAAGATGGTGCTTCAAGTACAGTTTTTAACACAATTAGTCCAAAACACTGATGCTCCTTTCTACTGGTTGCTCTTCTCCATTGTCTTGATTATTCTGATCCATGTAAATGGATGAATTTCATTAGGACCTAAAATAAAATAAGATCCAAGTCTGATGTTAGCCAGAGTCTGGTAGTCAATAGACTGTTCACAAAGCTCTTTCACAGCAATGAATAATGTTTACATTTTTAAGGGCAAAGGGTTTGTGTTTCTGGAATTAACCCACTAGGCTACAACTGTTGCAATTATAGCCTAAAGTCAAGGTCTTGCTTTTTCCAGGTTCTGCAGTAGTGTCCAGTACTTCAGGGTTATGCAAATCATCACTGAATTTTGGCTTGTGTTTAGATTAAGCTAGTAGAAAACAGCAATAAGCGTGGGATTTGATACAGGTTGGGGGCTTTTTTTTTGTCTTTATTATAAAAGCTTATGGAGCTTTAGAACACGAAGCTGCTATACTGAAACCCGTTTGGCAGCACTTTGGTTTTCCCTTATGTACTTCCAGATCCCTAAAAGGACCGAGTGTATCCTGTAATGGTCTCCTGTGGTGACGAATCTGTGCTTGTAAAGCTGATGATTACAGTCCTTCTGAATTCCTTCCGTTCTTAATGTTGCTTATGTTTATAAGCACTGAGCAGTTATTGAGTAGCCTCATCTCACCTGAAAGACCAGAAATATATGTCTTAATGAAATATAAAGAAAGATTATTCATGAACTCCAGCAGACTGCAGGATCTTTCCTTGAGAAGTGACAGCTGGAAGGTAGGACCACTTTGAGGGGTGTCCTTGAAGACACAACAAGGGATGAAGAGGTGCTGTTAACCAGGGAAGGTGACAAGTTACTTTTTTTCTGCTCTGAGTCACACAGGTGTTGAGAAACTTCAGCAAGCCTGTGTCTCTCACTGTGTGTTACTATACTCCTTTAAAAACAGTGGATTTCGTTAATGGTTGCTACTAATGATAAATATTTATTTCCACTTTAAAAAGGAATGTCATTGCTGCTGTCTTCAGAATGTCCTTGAGTACATTTTTAGTGTGACTTTAATCAAATGTCATTTTAACTCTAGTCCTATTCTGCAAATCTCTAGTGAAATTCTATTAATTTTCAATTAAACTTCAAGTAAACCAATTAGCATTTTCATTTCTATAGAGCAACAAAGGCAGAATCTGTAATGAGTCTATCCAGTTGCTCACAGAGGAATAAATGGTCTGGATAGATTTCTTCAGTGCATCTTGCTCTGAAACTTTGTCAAGTATATTACCTTTATCATTTTCTCCTCTGCTTTAGGCTCCAAATTGGATTTCTTGTGGTGTACAAAACTGTGTTCAGCTACTTCTTTCCCTAAGCTGTATTCCAGTATTCTTTCTGCCTTCATTGCAAATCTTTAATATTGCACTAGTGTGTTTTTATCAAAGCCAAAAGGGTGTCTAGCTGAGGCAGGCACTGTAAAGCCCTTCTTGTCCTGAACAACTTCAGGACCTCAGTTTGACAGAAGGCAGGAGAAGGAATTTTATCTTTTCATTCTAGATACGTGAATAGAAGTGTCTGAATTATCACAGCTGGAAACAGACTCAGTCCCAGATTGTTTCTGTCTCCATCCAGTATTTCATCCTCTATTCCACTTTCCCTTATTGCTACCTCCTCCTCACAGTCAGACGTGATCCCTGCCCTGAAGAGCTTCATTATAAAGAATATATAGTCCCTGAGAGGGAATCCTGGAGTTCTTCCAGGGTGGGTATGGTATCATAAACTTTCATCATTACTTCAAGCTGCAGCTGTCTGTAGTGGTCTGCCTCTCTTCTAATGCTGTGCTCATCTGATGGCTGGGTGCTGTGGTCCCCTACCCTTGCCTGTGCCAGCTCCAGTGCTTCTCTGACCCTGTACAGAGCTGCTGGAGGTCAGGAAGCTTAGCAGAAAGCTGATTACTGGGTTTTTTTGTTGGGTTAGTCTCGTGCCAGGTTAGCTGTATGAGATGGATCCGCTTAAGCCGCCACGGAACTGCAGCTCACGTTAGCGTTGGAGCCAAGCTGTAGTTACGCTCGTCTCTTCCAAAATCCTTGAAACTGGAAAGCGTGAGAGAGACTCGCCCCGGCTAAGTTACATACCCAACGTAAACTCGAGTCAGGAAGCTGCTCTGCCGAGGTTCCCCTGGTAGTGGAGAGGACTGTGCTCTCCCAGGAGCACTTAGAGCACCTCAGGCAGTACCCACTGTGAAATCCTAGTGACAGGGCTGGTTTCACTGAGCCAAGACGATACCCACAAAGCCCAGCCACCTAATTCAAATGATAAAGTAATTTCTGCCTCCAGCAAAAAGATTAGGCTCAACCAAGTGTAAACCAGACAGCCCTGGGCTTGCAGAAGCTGGAGCAGCTCTGATCACTAGCCGTGGCCGCAGAACTGGTGCCGTAGCAGGTCTCCATGCCGTCCTCCTCTTCGCCAGACCTCCGTGCCCGCAGGTCGCCCTCGCCTCGCAGAGCCGGCGTTGGCTTGTGAACACCTTCCTCTGTAGTTTTTGTGTTATTTTGCTGGTAATATGAACAAAGCGGGTTTCCTCCGCTGTCAGAGAAGTGCGAGTACACAAGGTAGGCTTTTGTAATGAAGCTGTTATCTCCAGCAGAAGCTGACACAGAACACGTTTGCCTCTGTAATTTGGACGCTTCAAGGCGGTGTGCGGTGTTCAGAAGCAGCTCTGTCTCAGGACAAATCCCTAATTAAGGATCCCCTGACTGTTTCCCAAAGCATTCATGAGTTGGGAAGGGGAGAAGAAATAATGTGGGTTATGTTTTGACAAGCTTTCCAAATATGCGGCGAGATCTCCTCTGCTGTGTAGCTGCTGCTTTGGTGTGTCAGGCCACTTGCAGGGAGTTTTTTTTGCATCCAATTCTAGCTGTAATGCCTGACAGCGTGTGTATCTATTGTGTGAAAGCCTTATTCACCTGAAGAATGGATGAAGGGTGAAGTCTCCAGACTTAAAAATTGGGAAGCCTTGCCAGCTGGAGCTGGTTGTAGTGCCTGTGGAAGGAGCTAGCTCCCATGGCAGCTGGGTGGGAGGCAGGCTCCTTCTCCGTGTTCAAGGCTAGTACCTGGGGCAGCTTTTGCTTTGCTTGGCTGTCTGGTTTATATTTAGTGAGGGTAAATTTTTTTTTTTTTTTTTTGTGAGGGGTCGCTGCTTTTCTGCTCTTGCAGAAAGCCTGGCTGTCGGAGCTGAGGAGCT
>JAVJGH010000046.1:18533681-18551723 GCA_035590175.1 Aviceda leuphotes
CACACAATCCACCCCTCATCCCTTAACCAGAATTACAACATAAATTCCCCACAACCATTCCGCTCCTTGCTCTCTAGTTGTGTTCAGTCCACGTTTTGCCCATTATGTCTCCCAGTTATTACCCTTATCTCAAATTCCTTATGCCCTGTTTTGGGCACCCCTTCCTCCTCAGTAAAAACTAAGTAGAAACTGTGTGTTAACTCTGACTAGCTTGAAATATCAAACTAGTTTTGTTAGCCAGGTTAGGAGGAAGGCACGTGTTAGAGTAGTCTGCTCAAGTCCTCCTCGGACAGTCTCTGACGAGAACGGTTTTTGAGACAGGATTTTGTAAAGACAGATTATCCGTCTGTGTTTCGTGCTTTCATCCTTCAGTGTGAGAGATTTTTTTGCTACGTCTGTGGTGTTTGTGACTGAAGCTAGACTCAGGACACGATACGTGCGCAAGCATAGCCAAACTGTACAAGGTGAAATGGCGTGCAGAGGAGAGCGTTGTGCTAGAAGATGTACTGTGACAGACTGGGCAACTGAACTCGGCACTCTACTATTTATACAGTGTGTAAGTGCATGGATATTTAAAATGGCTTTGTGTACGCGAAGGAACTTTTAAGACATTTCTTAGCTTGAGTGTAGAGCCGTGTAGCGTGGTGAGAGATCTGCATGGTTCTGTGCTGATTCATGGTCGTCTTGGGTCTGGTTCGCTGAGGAGTCTTTGCACTGCGCTTGTCTGCAGGGAATCAGTAGCTACATCAAGTTTTGGAACTTGTGGATGTTTTCCTGCATTGTTGCACTGTCAGGTGTCTCTTTCTCTTCTCCATTCCTGCTGACCTCGAATTGTTACACCAAGCATTATTACCCGGGTCAAACGTCTAGATCTGGCACTTTGCATCTGCAGTGAGAAAACTATTGCCAAATTTTCCGGAGGCGGATGGGCTGGTGGCTTCCCCTATCTCCTCACCCTTCAGAGAACATCCCGTTTGCCATGCTGCCATGGGCAGCACGAAATCCGGCCGTGTTTGCCCCTTCTGTCCCCCCTGTCACGGGCGCTCCCGGAGCTGTGCGGTTCGGTTCTCGGCACCGACGAAGCCAGCGGAGACGTCACAGCAGTGCGCTGAGCCGCCCAGGCTGGGAATGGTCTCGGATTTTCATACTTAAGGGGCTTCTCTCTGAAACAAGTAGGGTGTGTTCTGCTGCTTTTTGGCCGGCAACGTACTGTCAGCTTTAGTTTTAGTCTGTGTTAGAGGAATTAGTATTTGGTGTGTTGGTTTAACTCGTTAAAGAAATGACTTCTGTAGCCGTACTCTAGTTTAAGCAACATCCATCACTGAAGATGATTTTCTTCAACACTGTGAGACACAATAGAAATGTTTTTATTTATTTTTATAACCATCTGCAGTGATGTATGTTTTCAAGGTGAATACCAATCATGCAAATGCCCATGTTTATTTTTCCTGAATTCCCTTTAAGAAAGGCAGAGAATTGTCTGACAGGATCAGATGAACAACCTATTTAAGAATACTAATACCACCTTATTTTCATTCATAGACCTCAAAAAACTTTTTAAAGGAAGTTAGTGGCATTTTATATATAACATGCATATAGTAAATAAATAAAAAAGTGAGATAAGGAAGGGAAAGTGACCTTCCCTGAGGCCACCCAATAAATAACTTTGCAGCCTGGGAGAAGAGCTCCTGTCACTTGAGCTTCTTGCCAGAGACATAAGATTGGAAATGGCAGAATGTGGAATAGAAGCCTCAGTTCAGCGCTTTATCCAGCAACTAACAGGGGGGTCTCATTTCCAAGAGTGGAATTAAAAACATGCTCTGAGAGATATTTTAAATATTAACTATCAATTTTCTTAAATTCTGAATTAATGGACGTGAAAAAAAAAGCTGTTTGAAAGATTTTGAGATGATGGACTGCCAGTGTTTGTTTGAAGGATCTGCCCTGCCTGACAGACAAAACCTTTAGGAAAAAGGGTAAATAAATTCCTAATTTACTGGGGAAGAGAGTCTGAAGAAGGTGTCAGGCAAGGCTGGAAAAAGGAACTGTGAGAATAACCACTCAAGGGAGAATATTGAGATGACCTTTCTTACTTTGGGTTCCTTTGTTAATGAAGGCAAAGGCTCTTTAAAGGGCAGCAAGTCTGAACTTTTGTGGACAGGGTTTGCCAGTCTGGGAATTGGTCTATATCTTCTGTTACATGAGCCTCTCTATGAATTGTAACCTTTAAATATTAAATACTCTTCAGGTCAAGATAGCCTAGTTTATGAGGTGGCGGGTACAGTGAGAGAAGAGTAAATACCTGCGTTTTATGAGTGTAATTTCAATCCAAACTCCAGGTTTGTTACTCATGCCAAAGATGTACATAAAATCACTATAACAATCAAAACATGAATCAAGGCTCATAAAGCAAACTTGAATTGTTAATGAAGTTTCTTTCAAGGTTTTGTTGCCGCTAACAAATCAGCATTGTTGGCTTTTTCACAGCCTAGAGGACAGGCTGCTGTAACGAAGAGCTGTTGCCAGTTCTAGTTCTACAAGGTGAATCACTATAACTCTGAAAGCCTTTTCAGGAGGAACTATATTTGTTGGAATACCTTTCCTGGGCATTTTCTGCATTTAGGAATATTACAACATGCATAAACAGAATGGGAACTTTCTGTGGCTGAACCAATGCTACTTTTTATTAACACCCAATAGAAATTCAGAATGCAAAACCAGCATGATACAAATAGGCATTACACCTTTGTGAAATATTTTGGATGTGTAAGATTTTAACTTCAACAAATGCTCTTTGGAGTAATCAAACCTTTTTTTTTCTTTTTAAAACTACTACACAGGGCACTGGCATGAATCATGCAAATCTGAAAGTGGTGTTCTTGGTGGAAAAACGTTCTCAGGACACTTGTTTAGACGTGGCAATGTTGTTGTTGGCATACAGAACAGGCATTGTTTTCTGTGAAGATCATGTAAAGGTCTATCAAATGGCTTGACAGCTGGAACAGAAGCAATTGCTTCATTTGCATTTTAAGGGAGCTGTAAAGAAGTTCTATCTGAGTGTTCTTCCTTTGCTATATTTCTGAAAGATGAATAAATACTTGATGTGGCTGGAAACATCCAACTTTTTATTTCTGCACAGTTAGTTCTTCTTAAGAATTTAAAATAAATCTTAGAATTCAGCAAGGGTAAGATTCCCTGTTTCACACATCTGTCTTTTAACACTTTCAACAAACGGCCGTTTTTCTCATTATTGAGATTGCTGATAGTTGTTCTAAATCTTTAAAGACAGAATTTTTTCTAGTTTTCCATGACTGGCGTTTTTTGCAGCTACCTCTTTGTTTCTGGCACTCTGAAAGTTGAGTAATCCAAAGAAACTGCCCCTTATGCCAGTGACGAAGAGAACATTGCTTTGGGTAGCAGCAAATACTCAGATGTAGTATGCTTAAAGATAATTCATCTGCTGTGGTACCTACAAAAACCCCTGTCTCTTGAAGATGTGTTGGAAGTCACTGTAGTGACAGTCAATATTGTCTTAAGGTTTCTTTGTGTCACCTTCATCTGTCTCTTGCCTTTCTAGTTAGATTATAAACTCTTGGAGTGAACAGTATCTTTCTGGTCATATGACAAGCGTGGAAAGGTAGTAGTTTATGACAAATTTTTTGCAATCTTTTAAGATACTAAACTTCAGGGTGGAAGGTTTACACTGTGAGACAGTACGTGATCCTGGGTTTGGTCCTGTGCAGTAGTTCCTAAATTCCTGGTGTTTGAGATGGGAACATAGGACACTATGTTAAAATGAGCTATTAAAAAATTCTCAGAAATTTTTCCCCAGTCATCCAAATACCCTGAAATTTTGTCTTTTCATTTGTATCGCCACTCAGTTATATATTTGCACTGTTTCACTGTGGGCAAAACAACTTGACTTTGGCATTTTAATGGTAGCATATGCTTAACTTTTAAGAGTGAAAATAATGATGTGGAAACAAAGCAACATTCGTTGGAATATTTTTCCAAGTAAATTCAGACAAAATTAAAAATATTTCTGTGGGGGTTTTTTGTTGTTGTTGTTTTTGGGTTGCGTTTTTTTTTTTTTTTTTTTTAAATCAAATCAGCTTTTCTCTTGGAAGATATTTGGCCAGGGAAAACAAAAAGCTTTAAAGAAGCAGTTCTTTCAGAGGACGAAAATCAAAGACGTTTTTTACACTGATCAGTAGGTGCAAGTAGGTCAGTCACTGAATGCAATTAAATTTTTTTTTTTAAAATACCACATATAAATTTGCAACTATATGTTAGACAGTGAGTGACAAAGTAAAAAATGGATGAACAAGTATCACAGGGGTAGGAAAAATGCAAGTTCTCCCAGAATATTACATGACATTCTAGGGGAACCTGTCTGGTAAGGACCTTCATTTATTGGTGTCACTGGGTTCTGTATTGCATTTTCATTATGCCTTTAGATGTTGAAATCTTTGTGGATGAATGCCATTGTTGGGCGTGGTACACGTACTGTAGGGCACTAATAGCAAGAGCTAGATAAATTTGCATCAAAAATTTTTTTTGACATACTGAACCACTCTTTTTGTCGATAGTATGTGGTTCACATGAAACAATTGGAAAAAGGGAAAAATGTAGTTCAGGGAGAAGATGGAAATGTATCTTTAAAAACAATTGTGGTCATTTTTGTAAGGTTGTTAATTGGCTGTAATTTTGACTGCAATCAACACATGGCCTGCCCTTTTTATCAGATGGGAAGTGCCATATCAAATAGTATATTATCTACGTTGTGCCCGAGATACAATTCCAGTGTTCTGTGACAAGCGCGCAGCTACTTCGCTAAGTGACGTCAGTAACTACATCAGTGACTTTCTTAATCTCCAACTTGTGTGGAAAAAAAAATAATAAAAATATTGTCAGGACAGATGGTGTTGATGGGAGAAAGGTCTTGCAGAGAGGAATTCAGTAATGTTTAAAAAGCAAAAGAAGCAGCTGGGGATTTGATTATTATTAAGGTAGTTACGAAAGAGAGTGTTATCAGCGTTGAGTCTCTTGGTGCACCTGTGAGAAATGGGTCTTCTGCTGCGCGGTGTCTGCCCTGGGTTAGAACCGGGGTGACAGTGCTTTGTGGTCACTCACCAAGATTTATCACCTCTGGTTTTGGCACCCGAGTCTTCCCGTGGATGTTGCCATTACAAGTCTCCGTATTCGAGCGGCGTGTTTGTCGTCGATGCCTTTCGGAGCCAGGCCCGGCCCCGCTCCCTGCCGCGAAAGCTACTGACGGGGCATTTCACGCGTCTTGTTTGTTCAGCGGGGAAACAAGGTCTCGCCTGCTGCAACTGGTAGAGCAGAGCTAAGGCTTCGCAGATTGCTGGTTTGTAATGTTCGGGAGGGAAGGTAAGTGAGTTTCTCTCACGGGTGCCACATCATATGTTAATGTCATCCATAATTTTATAGCAAAATCCTCCCAGCTACTGTTCACGTAGGGCCAAGACCCAAGCTTCTAGAGGTAAATGTATGGTCTATGCGATGTTGAATAAAAATTAGTCAAGTGGGCAATGATGCTCTGGAAAGCGGAGCAAAAAATGTAGATATGTATTGTTAAAAAAGTAAGGCTGAGAAAGCTTTTTTTTTTTCCCCAAAGAATTAGAGGAAGTAAATACTGTGTTTAGTACACAGAGAAAACCAGCCAACGCATGGTGGAGGGGGGGAGCGTGTAAGGCGGGCTGTCCCAGAGGAGGGGTGGCAGGCAGGGGAAGGGTCCTCCGCCTCCCGCGCTGTCCTGCGGCAGGTTAAGCCGGGAGAGCCCTGGGTGTCAGTCGCTGCCGGAGATGATCCGGCTGCCAAGTAGCCTTTTGTCGGATTTGGGGGTTTGCTGTCAGCTTAGCCCTCAGCTTCCCGAGCGGCGTCTGGGGCTCGGGAGCGGACCGGCGTCAGCCCCGGCTTACGAGTGCGGAAACGTTTGGGAATCGCAGTCAAAGGCTCGGCCGGTTGTGACGGGCTGCAACCTTCTGCCTTGAGAGGTGTCTGCTGCTGGGAGTGAAGGGGAATTTTTAATGCCTGTTTTCTTTGGTCTCGGTTGCGGTGATGTCCGGGCATATCCTCAGGATAAAAAAATATCCTCCTAAGGTTTCTGGGAGGCATGGAAATATTCTGGGCACCACTTCAGAGGCTGACTGACTGCCTTCCAGAAAGATTGTGGCTGTTTTTTAAAAGTGCACAGTGAAATGAGGATCGGGAAATCTCCCAGCTCAGATTCCTGTGTTTTAACCGGTGTTGCCTCCATCTTGCAAACGTGTGGGAATTGCCTTAGTACGCGAAAACATTAATCTTTTAGAGGTAGTGGTTCTCGGGTAGTATCCTGTCCTGGACAACAGACCTTATGTGTTTTATTTCTGTCCCTGCCTCCCTCCCTCCCTCTCTCTCAAAAAGTCATCCATATTTTTTTTGCTGAATTACTATGCTGGTGTTTGGTCAATAATACCCAGTTCGGCTCAATCGCGGCACCTATTTTGTCAGTGCCTGCAAATGAAGCCCGTAATGAGAATGCCACTTGAACTGTGATTCAACAAATGCTGCTTAGTGTTCTTAATAAAAGGTATTAATGGATCTCAGAACAATACAGCTGTAGATTTGGTTTACTGAAAATCTTTTGCGTGGTGCTGATTTTTCACAGTTTAATGTGTTTAGGAAAATTTAGTCTCTCTGTGTATATAAAATAACTCAAAATGAAGGAGCACAAAGGTAATCCTGGTTTTTAATATTTCTCTTTCACTACAGTGTAAATTCCATTTGATCACACTGAATCCTCATAGATTTTACCTTGTGGCTGATGGAAATGTCGAGCTTCAGGGTGGTAACAAAGCTTGGTGCTTTAGCCAGCCTCGTCAGCATGTGGTGTTTAATCATCACTGCAGTCGCATCACAAAATCTTCATTTTGTGCTCGATGGTTTTCGTCTGGGGCCTTGAAAGACATACACACGTAAGACTTGATTCTTATTTGCTGTAACTCCTGAAGGGGAGCAAATTATATTGGCTTTAAGTCCTCTCTTCAGTGGGATGGTGTAAAATAAACTTAATATAAATAAGTCTGACTACATGTGACATGCCAGACGGCTGAGTCTGTGGTACAAAGCTCAGGAAATGAGTCCTGAAGTCTGGACTCATTCTCTCTTTAATCTGCTGCTATTCTGGCGATACAAGATTGGTTTTTCTAACGTGTGCAGTGCGAGGCAGGAACGTACGTGTTGGCTTAGGGGCAGGCAGCAGGGTAGTTGTAGCAGGAATGTCCTTACAACTCCATCCAGAAGCAGAGCGTGTAAACATCAGTCAGGACCACTGTGTTAGGGCTGTTGTACTTCTGCACTTGCTTCAGTGTTTTTGTGTGCTATCTGCTGCGTAGAGATGTCTAAAGTGCCTAAAAAATATCTCAAAAATGGTGACCTACTTGAGAATGTTGTCAATGCAAGAAAAAGAGACCATTTGATATACACTCTGCAGGCTGCACAGGGATTAGAGGCATTTAACTGTGAATCTTGTACCCTTCAGGTTTTATGACCAGATCCTTTTATTCTTTTTAATCTTCACAGAATAAAAGGGTAGGGGAAAGGAGAGAGGAGAGGAAATGATCTTATTACAACTTTAGAAACTGTCTTTGTAACTGAGAATAAGAAACTCCAATGAAATGTGAATGAGACAATAAATTGTCTCCGATTACACGTTACTAACTTGCTGTTATTTTCATTAAACATTCACAGGCACAATTTCAGTTACTTAAATCAACGTGATGACCTACTTTAAAAAATCAGTTGGAAGAAAATATACCTTTAATTATATTCAGTGATGGCTTTATAAACTTTATAGAGTACATAAATGTATTAATGTGCATGTAAGGCTCCCACATCAGTAAAAAGGCCAGCAGAATGGTGAGGGATGTCTGCAGACTATGTATCCTTTTTGTGTAGCTGGCCTAAAATACCTTTGCATCTAGGTTACAGTTTAGGGAAAACAAAAAAGCAGTCCTTACATCAAGTGTATTAGGCATACTATTTATTATAAACAATACACTTTGGGAAAATAATGTCCCCTTTGAAGCTGATGATACAACTCTCTTATTTTTGGTGGAGTCAAGATTTCAGATATTGTTCTGGCTCTGAGACAATTCCAGATAGAAGTTCAGTACCTGCAGTACCTTCACCGGTCATTGGGAATAAGCCATGTAGTATTTTTTTTCTTGCAAAAGACTGAGCAGTGTAATTCTAATCCAGAAAAGTATTTGGGTTAGGCAGTTGGTGTGAATACTATAACCTAATTGATTCAGAGAATCAATGTTTTATTACTTGCATTACTCTGAGGATGAGGAATAGGAATGTATTAAATCAGTTCTCATTTCTGGTAATATGGAACCCGTCGCTTCACTAAAGACAAGAAACAAATGAGCAAGCAAACAACTAACCACTAATCCAGTTCGTCCAGCGATGAGAAGGTGAATAATCTCAGGTCTATCGTAACACCTTGTATCTATGCCAAAGTTCAAAAATTGTCCAGCACATAATCTCACTTTCATTTTTACTTTATTTTGGCTTACAACAGGCTGATTTCATTATGACAACTGCTATTCTATAGAAGTATTAATAATCCGTGTTTCCTATGTGACAACATAAATTTTATCAGTCAGTAACAAGCATTATAAAAATAGTTTGCATTAGTTCTTTCTTGGCAGTTTGATAATCCACACTGCAGAAATAAGACATTCTCTGGGGCTCCTTTTCATCACTAATGTAGTGCATGAATGCAGAGCTTTTATTTTTAGTGTATCTTAGAATCAGGCAAAGATATTATTTGGCATTATCACAGTACAAGTGCTCTTTGTTCAGGTCTGCTCCGATTCCTGTAAAACACTAAATCTCGCCTTCCTAATGCGTGATCATACCCTGCTGTAATAAATGTTAAAAACAAATGAAAAAGAAAAATTGAAGTATACTATAGTTGAACTCCTGAGATGTATTGCAACAGCACTTTAACTTGCACTTCAATTTTGCAGAAATAGCTTTCTATTTTAGGTGCTTTGCATTTATGAAAAAAACACCCCAAAGTTCCATTTATAGTGCAGGTGCAAGACTACCAATATGCAGCTAGATTAGTTAGTGTCATCTATTTTTTATGCTGCAAGCCCTGTTGGCAGTCCATGTCAGTTACAAATTAAGTTGCATGGAGGTATAGTTCTCAATAGAAATCAATTTTCAGCACAAAATGCCTTATTTGCAGTTTTATGGCTTAAAACTACTTACATGAAGTGATTTATTGTTTGCAGTTAGGAGAGAAGGCTATTGAGGGGATGACTGTCTGATTTTGACTTTTTTAGTCTTTTTTGGCAGTGTTTGCTTTCAAATATCAAATGTAAAATAATACAGTATTAAATATAAAATTAGTCTCAATCATTACAGTATACTAATCTGTTGTTGCATGGCAATTTGCGTAATAGGCAAGATTTTGCCCAGTGAATGGCACGATGTTTCTCAAATTATACAAACTATATTTCAAGCTGCCAAAGAGAGGAAAGGTGAAGACCAGAGGTTGCTGAAGGTAATGCAAGCTGAATCTTAATTACTGTATTTATTTCTAAATAATGATGGCAGTGGTGCCATGGAAATAATAATAAAAGGGTAGCTGGATTGCTGCGTAGGCCAGGCCCTCCGTAGCCATAAACTCATTTCAGTGAAGGGGGGCCATTTGGCTTCAAGTTAATGTAAACTGTCTCCCTTTCTTGAGGCTCAGTACTAATGTAATGGTATTTGTAGCCTGAAGTAAGAATCTATCTTAACAGAGACGGTGTAGCAGAAGGCTTAAATGGAAGTCTGTTTCTGCACTCGAAATTAACCTCTTGTTCATGTTATTAGTGTGGAGCTAAGACAAATTTAAATTGCAGAAACAGAAGTCCTCTCCTTTTAGTGGCGTTTCTTATGCACAAACAGCCTAACAGCAACAGGGACGTATGGCTGCGTGGAACTGGAATGCAGGTGTGTTTTGCAGTGTTGGACACACTCTCCTTTGGAGAGGAATAATGTCACTTCAGCAACAGCTTCTGAAATTTGACCTCGCGTTGATGATACCAGCGTTTTGCTGGCGAGGTTTGGGCTACGGTCAGGGTTTTGCATGTTATGCTTGCCTTCTCAGCAATGTTGAGTTCTGTTTGCGCTTCCAGTTTTGTAGAGTAAATGTCTGATTGCATTACCCATTGCCTAATTGTGAGATGTAACACGAGCGGTTGAAAACAATGGGGCAAATGCACCAAATGAAATGCATGCGGTCCTAACGTGACGGCATAGTCTCAAAAAACGAAGTGCTCTGAAGGCTAATGGCTGTTTGCAGCAATACACTTCCAGTTTTTCATAGGCTTGTATTTGACTGCTTCTCATATACCACAAGACTATTTTGCTGTCGTGTGGTCACTCACAATCAATACACCAGAAAAGATTTTTCTATTTCCTTGTGCTTTTAATTTTGAGGCTATTCATTACCGTCTTCCAGTGCTGCCTAATATCCATCTGTTCATCCTCATTCAAGTCGCTTTTTTTCTTAAAAGATGGAAATGAGAGGCACCTCTATATCTTGATTAAAATCTCTGCTTTTTTACTTCTTAACTACCACTTTGTATTTAATAATCTTTGCTCTGAAGCATTGATTCCTTAATATTGTGGAAATACAGTTTAAAAATTACCGCTTCGTCATTCTTCTTGTTCTAGTGTACAAAATCATTTCCGTGCACCCAATGAGGACTTTGTCATATGTGTAATTTAGTTGAATGACCCTAGCGTGGTAGGTGAAAGTACTGTAATGGCATACCCTGCAATAATTCCTTTATAAAGAAGTCTCATGCTGGGACTCAGTGTTGAAGACTGTTGTTACATGAGATGTTGTTAACTGAACTGAGTATTTGATGGACATGGTCACGATATGTGGTGTTGATATTATGAAGCTGATGAGAATAGGAGGGATAGCTTAACAATCTAGTTGCGAAGGTTATTAGCGTTATTTTCATCGGCGACACCTACGATCTGCTGTAACAGGCCATGGACCCCCAAGATAGAAAGGTGGCTCTTGTGCTTCGGGGGGGGGGCAGTAACACAAGAACAACGTACCTTTTAAGAAAACAGACATTGTCTTCTGCCGCGTACTTGTGTCTAAACCAGAGGCAAAACCAGAGGTTTTTGCCTTAACACAAAGCACGTTAAGCTCAAGCTGAACTTGAAGTGTAGGAGTAGCGTACGTTGACGTTGAGTGATGTCATGTAGGGAAAATGTAAAGCTTTAAACAAAGGGCTGCTCAGTAAGATAGGCTGTTTGTCAAGCTGAGGTGACTGTGGATTGTTGCAGCTGGGACATCTGTGTGGGAGGGAAGGAAGCTGAGATGGGGAGAGAAGAAATTTAAGAGCATTTTAGGACAAGCGTAGCGAGTTGCTCCTTCGGTCAGTGTGAGCGCTCTCCGCCTCTCCTGTGCTTTGTGGTGGGGGCATGCGAGTGCCTATATTGGAGGGAGTACAGAACCCCATGGTAGTATACAAAATTGGCAGGCACTCAACTCTTTCTTACGCTTTAGTTAAGTTTGTCAGCCTGTGAGATTTGCTTTTTGTTGTTTACAGGCTCTGTTTTTCTCTCTTTCATTACTTGTGTTTTATTTTCTGCAAAGATAATGTGCCTCAAAGTCAAACACAAAAGGAGGCTGGTGATAGACAAGCTGCTTTTTATCATCTTCAGGGAATTACTGTCATTTGCTAAATATGTGACCTGCTCTCTTTGCATCTTGGAGTGCAGTATGTAGTGCAGCTGGGAATCAAAAAAAAAACCAAACCCAAAACAAAGAAGTTGCCTTGATGAAAGCAAGCTGGTATAGGAACTGCAAGCTCTGTGATTGCCTAGCTTACCTTCCTCCATCAAACCAGCCACAACACGCGCCTTGGTGAGTATTGGCACTGTGTGACAACTGCCACTAAGTGCATTTGATGTGCTGGGTCTTCGTTAGTTCAAAAGCATCTTGGAATATGCTGCGTTCTGCTAATTTTTATCAGTCGGGCATCTGGCATCTATGGTTTCTTTCTTTTCCATGTATTTGTCTCCACAGAGTCAGGAAGCCTTTCTTGAAGGAACTGTGTGTTGTCTTAACAGCCTCTGGTATGCGGAAGAGACAACGCGCCTGCAGCTCTTTGCTTTGAGTTCTGGCAGAATACAGGATATTTGGATCCTCTTTCTTTCTTTATGGTGTTTCTTGCTGGCAAGACATTCCTAAATGTGTTGCTGAGGTGGATGTAAGCCATGTCAGCATTCCCTGTAACACTGCAGACAGGGAGCTGAGCCAGCATAGCCCTTGTAAGATAGACTGAAGCTGGTCAGCAAGTGACAAGAGGTTTGGGACTGGATTTGCAAAGGTGTTTTGGTGACCATGTGGTCACCAAAACCAAAATATTATCTGAAATATTTTCTTACCCTCTAGTGTACTAGGCACAAGAGAGTAGTGTGTTTTTCAAAGCTTTAATAATCTGAATATAAACCAGAAGGAAGCAGATGGGTATAGACAGGTGGAGTTGAAGGAAGCTGTGGAACAGCATTGGTCACTGTGTCAGACGGTGTTCTCGGTGCATGTGTCAAGATTTTTTTGTTGTTGTTCTGAAAAAAAAACCGCAAAAGGAGTGTTAGAAGAAAGTTCGAAAGGAAATAGTAGGATGGCTCCCAACAAGGGCTGAGATACCATGTCTCAGATTTCATTAAGGCAGCTGGAAAACTTAGCAAGTTGGTAATGAAGGGTGCAGTTGTGAGAAAAGGCGGGAATTGACTTCTCAGTACTGGAGGAAAAAGATTGTAATACGTACATAGTGTGTGTCCACTGACATGATGCAGGCTCATGCAGAGACACGCGGTTTTTATATAGAAATACCAAGCTATTCTATAAGTACATCAGAAAAAATAAAATCAGATGGCAAAAGAGAAATACCTAGACACTGTTGCTTTCTGCCAGTATCTAATAATCTCAAAAGTCTTGTCCCATTGAGACACCAGAGTCACTGCCTAGGATGTTTTGACATTAATTGTGGTGACACTTGCTATACAAGGTGAACTTGCTGCTTGAATTTTGTGAAGAGCTCTTCAGGAAGAGCTGACACTGAGCGGGGATGGGGTGGCTGCCCTGTGCCCCAACCCCAATATATCAAATGCAAAACCGTAAGGATGGGTGTAGCATATGCATGCCCAGTTGGTCTCTGCCTAGAAGAGCTTGCCATTGGAAGATAGGTAGCAAAATAAGTATTTTCTTTATATAGCAGGCATGGAACTGAGTTGAAGAGGTAAAATGACTTGTCTCAGCTCAAAGGATAATTCTACAAGGGAGTCCAGAACTCTTGAATCCTCACCGCCTTCCGCAGACACCACACACTGGTTTTTGTCTTAATTACTTGATACTTTCCGAATTCTCTCAGGTATCCCTGGATAAACAGATCAACTTGTCTTCATCGGAAAGGAAATATGCTATTTGCCCTTAGCAGTTCACTGCATACCCAAAAGTAACTGTGGCCTTTGAAGTTGTTGCAGTCTTTCCTGGCAGATAATCATCTCCTCCTAAGAGGCAGAATGTTGAGCCCGATGCAAAGGGGAGAGGCCACCAAGAAGACATCACTGTTTCTTCTCCAAACTTGCCCCTTTAAATCTATTTACATTTGATATTTCCTCAGATTGCTTCTGGGAATTATGGAGGTCATTAGTGACAGGAGGTGGAAGGAGGAATTTAAATCATTTTGTGCTCCAGAGGGAATTCCCTGGGACTTTGAAGCATATAAAACTCCTCTGGAGTCCATATCCTTAAGGAACAAGTGAACTTGAGGTGTTGTATCTTGAGCTGGTCTCCTTAATAACTAAATGTACACTGGATGTACAGGGCTGAGGGAGAGAATTATTTAAACCCTGGCTTTAAAATTTTGTTTCATTTAATCTTTTTCAAAAAGTTTAACTTTCAAAAAGCTGAACTTTGTTTCTCGCCAATACACTGATGTTACTCTCTGGTCATGAAGTTAACTGATGCTGGCAGAGTCCTTTCTGATGGTGATGTTCCTTATACTTCTCAGCTCTCATTTCACTAAGCAGGAAAGGCATCGGGAGATGCTTTTCAGTCTCCCTGACTGAAGGGAGAGAGTTGGGTTTATTGTCCGAGTACCTTGTGAGGATTCTCTTTCCTTTCCCAGGTCATGTGCTAAAATTACTCTGCTTTAGACCTGTTACCCTGAGGATTACTTAACTTTACTCTCTTGCCAAAATAGCAAACCGAATGTCATTTTTCTCAGCCTTATTTACAGTAAGCTCCCTTTATTCAACAGGGAGGCAGGAAGGGATTCTTAAAGTGGACATAGATCACATTTATGTTCGCTTAATTCCCCTTTACACTGCCAGAATGATGTAAATCAACCTTAGAATAGACCACAATCAGACACTCTCTATCAACGGTCTTGCAGTGGGAACTGCAGTAAAGCTAATTCATTTAGCCTTCCGTAATAGTAGGTCACTTATTATTTACAGAGTTTACATGTCATTTGAAGTTATGTTTTATCAGCACCAGAGTCAGAAAGATGATGCCAGGAGGAACATTTCCATCTATTTAGATGTGCCCCAGTTTACTCAAGGCAACATTTATGTTCTTCACTTTCACTATCTATACTTGCCATGTTTGAGCTAAATTCTGGGGGTGGGAGAGACCTTATGAAGTTACTAGGAAGTCCTAGTTGACCTAAATGAAACAGCTTTGAGACATCTGTGTAAATAATATTCCTTCTGCATTCATCGAGCTATCAACTACTGTTCCTTTGCGGAGAACCTACCTGGGTACCATCATGAATTCAGGTCACATTTAATCCTTCTTTAGCAGTGCCATTGGTCCCTCCCTTGTTTTGTTTGGGTTTTTTTTTTTTTTTCCCCTTTCTCCCTCCTATGGAGTATTTGTGGGTGAAAGTCTATCAAAAGCTGCCTGCTACAGAAGGAATGTGTAAGCCTGTGTACTGGAGGATCTCTTCAACTAAACCACTAAACACTGCTGGCTGAGATAGTTAGCTGACCAGAAATGCCACTGGGAAATGTCTCTCAAGTGTGACCATACGGACAAGAATTGTCATATTCCTTGCAGCTACATCCTGGAGCAGCCTGAGAACGTAGTGTAGAAGAAACAGCTAAGAAACGTTGCTGGCAAGGGCTTCTGATAATAGCCTGCTCTGCATTTGTGTAAAACAAGTCCCTTCTGTCCTAGCTTCTCTAGCATTCGGTGAAATGAAGAGGATTATTTTCTTCACTATAACATTTCAAGATCCTGAACAGCTCATTCGAGGTGCAAATGATCTTACTGTCCAATTAGAGAGCATGCAGGTTCGAGGAGAGGAGAGTAAGATAAGAGAGGAGTGGAAAAAGGACAAAAGAAGATACATGCTCTCATCAGGATTGTGCAATGTACCTTCTTCTGTGTGTCAGTTCTAAAAAAGTAAGGGATCATTAACGAGGCTTTTTTCCCAAACCCTGTACTGTTAGCAATTCTGTTAATAATAAGCATTCTCCTATTAAGCAAACTACCCAATTATTAATCCATTAGCAATTCTATTGCAGAAAAATCCATTGTAATGTAATGTCTATTCAGAAGGCACATTCTTGACAGACCTTTTTTTGGGGGGTGGGCTGGGGGGAGTATTGTTTAATTATGATTTAAAAGCTTGCCTTCCTAAATTTAATGAAGAATTAATGAGTTGTGTTATTCCACAGTACTCTAGCAAAATCTGCTCACAAATTCACTGTACCTCCTGTTCTCTGCCTTGAAAACTTCTTATGGCATGCTCAAGCTTTCTACCAGTTGCTCTCCTTTTTTGTTGGGAGTAGCAAGATTATGTAGGAAAATGGCAGCAATTATGATATTAACATAATGGGAACAATTAGTACAGCAAAATCCAAGTTTTAATTGAAATGCACTCATGTCTTTTTAGAAGGTCTTTGTCATATCTTGATTTACCTTCTGGTTGTTATAATGTTCTGCTTTCTATTAGCGGGGGTGAAAGCCAAATGAAAGTATTCAGGCATACAAGATTCGTGAGGGAAAAATATGGAAAACCAGCCCTGTAGCTTTGATATCAGACAAGGGCTCAGTTACAGGGTTCACTGATAATTTTCCCCTGAATCCTTTTGGAGAGGAGGATTAGGTGTTCAAAAAAGGACATCACGGAACCGGTATTTTGTCCTGGGATGAAACCCTTAGAAAACCAAAAGTTTGATTGTTGAAACTTAAGTGTGGGAGAATTTTCCGAGTAAAAAATAAAACCAAAACTCCTTTAACATGAGCTTAGCTGAGAGAAATATAGATGGTGTTCCCCACTCTCTCTCCTTGTTTGCCTTTTCTAACTTCAGACAAGGCAATTTATGACTTAGTAACACCGTTTTCCATGCAGAAAGGGATTATAAATATTTCCTTACAACTTGGGGTGTTGTTAAATGTAAACAGTGTGTGGTACAGGAGACTGGTAGCGGGATATAAGCTTTCTGTCCAACTTTATTAAAGCTTGTATTTAATTTTAGTTGAGCAAATAGCTACGTTTGATTTGAAACCTTACCTTAGGTGGAAAGGGAACTGGAGAATGTTTCTTTTCTTTCTTTAAAAAAAAAAATCTACTTTTGCCCTTTCTGAGGTCTTTCCCAGAAAATAAGATCCATTTATTGTAACTGATTATAACACTCTCCTTTTCATTTACTTGGCTCCTTTGCACTGCATTTCTTACTTGCCATGAATACCTAATCCCAAATGAGAATTAGATCAACTGTATGACAGAACTGGAGGCACATGGCTGTCTGTCTGAAGCTGTCTGTTTATCCATATAAATTGTCTCCGCTGCCCATGCTTCCCTCAGGCTCCTGAGTGAGGGCAGTGCTCCTTCCTCACTCCTTTCTTCTATCTGTTATGTTGCTAAATGTCATGAGCTCCAACAGCTGATTTATGGTGGACGCTCTCAATCTCCCTAGGAAAGTCAGGAGCTGTTCTGAAGAAAAAGCAGAGTATTAACTTGCAGATACTAAGCTAAAAATTCCAACAGTGTCCATGTTTTGGAATTCCTCTAGCTAAAGGATGCTGAAAGGGATTGCTTAGGTCCAGGCACATTCAGTCCTTTATGACTTACTTTCTGTCATATGTTATAGATACATAATTTCTTTAAAGCTAGGAGTACAGTTTTCATAGGAGTGTGATTACCATTTTTATACTTGGTGTAAGTACTTGGCACCCTCTGTGCAAGCTGGTAACATTTCTGGAGTGTGAATATGACTTAGGTACTTATGTACTGTACTTAGTTGTTTTGGAAAACAAGAATTTTCACCTGTGAATCAATGCCTTACTGAGCAGAACAGTGTTTGAAAATCCATGTGTCACGGTTTAACCCCAGCTGGCAACTAAGCACCACGCAGCTGCTCGCTCACTCCCCCCCTCGGATGTAAAACTTGTGGGTTGAGATAAGAACAGTGTAGTGGGACAGAAAGGAAGAAAAAAATAATGGTAATAATAACATTACAACAACAACAATAATAACATACAAACGAAGTGATATTGCTCACCACCTGCTCACGATGCCCAGTTATTCCCCGAGTGGTGATCCCCCCACCCCTACTCCCCCTAGTTTATATACTAGATGTGACTTCACACAGTATGGAATATCCCTTTGGATATTTGTTTGGGTCAGCTGTCCTGGCTGCATCCCCTCCCCACTTAGAATCATAGCATCATTTAGGTTGGAAAAGACCTACAAGATCATCGAGTCTGACCATCACCCATGCCCACTAGACCATGGCACAGAGCACCCCGTCTACGCGCTTTTTGAACACCTCCAGGGATGGTGACTCCACCACCTCCCTGGGCAGCCTGTTCCAATGCCTGACGACCCTCTCAGTAAAGAAATTTTTCCTAATATCCAATCTAAACCTCCCCTACTACAACTTGAGGCCATTTCCTCCCGTCCTACCTCCAGCCACCCAACAGAAGAGACCAGCCCC
>JAVJGH010000046.1:18552018-18563598 GCA_035590175.1 Aviceda leuphotes
TACAGGCCAGGATGCCGTTGGCCTTCTTGGCCACCTGGACACACTGCTGGCTCATCTCCAGCCGGCTGTCGACCAGCCCCCCCAGGTCCTTCTCTGCCGGGCACCTTTCCAGCCACTCTGCCCCCAGCCTGTAGCGCTGCGTGGGGTTGGTGTGACCCAAGTGCAGGACCCGGCACTCGGCCTTGTTCAACCTCGTACCATTGGCCCATCGATCCATTGACTTCTTGTGCCTCTCCAGCCTTCTCGCTGGCTGGGCATGAGAAGCTGAAAAATCCTTGACTTAGTATAAACATTACTTAGTGACAACTGAAAACATCAGCGCGTTATCAACATTTTTCTCATACTGAACCCAAAACATAACACTATACCTGCTATTAGAAAGAAAATTTCCTCTATCCCAGCTGAAACCAGGACACTGTGGCAAGCTGGTTTATAAGCCTTTTTCTTCCCATCCCATAGGGAAGTTGTTCCTTCTTTGTTCTGGTTTAACTACTGAATCATTCTGGGAGGCTTGGCGATATTATTCATCGAAAGCATTTGGCTGACTTCAGTCATGTTTAAGTGTTTAAGGTCCTGTGAGTAGCCTTCAGTGAGAGACACTGAGAAACGTAGATTACGATGATTAAAGGTGTGTTCTACAATTACAATTTACCTACTGAATTTTTAAAGAAACTGCAGTAGAACAGATGACTGGCATTTTCTCTGTAGCTCTAGATTTTGATTAACCAAGCAAATTATGTTGTTTTTTCTTATTCTAAGGGTTAAGATTAATAGATTTTTCTGCACTTAAATGACCCTCTGACTCATTTTGGAGTTGAAGTGCACTGTTATGTCCTTTGTTTTACTGTCTAAAGTACTTTTTTTTTTTTTAATACACATGATTCTTTTCAAGGGATATCATTTTCTAGTGTTATTAGTCACAAGTAAATGGAATTAACACCCGTATAATCTTTAATAATGTGCAAAGAACAATTGTACTAAAGTATTCTCACCAGCTAAGAGGACATCCCAGTTTGCTCCTGTATCTTACTAGTTGACCTTTCCTACTAGACAGGTTATCTCTTATTTTGCAACTAAGCTCTTGCTGCTGTGGTTTGTATAAATTTGGCGGTTTACAAATATATATGTCTGTAGTTAAAACCGTAGCATGAGTGGTCATGATCCAGAAAAATGAATCCCTAATCAGACAGCATTCGCTAAGCTATTGGTAGTTTTCCAGTAGAAGACTCCAAATGCCCCACAATAAAAAGCCCATGAAAAGAGTGCTGGAAGAGAAAATTGTCCCGTGGAAACAAACTCACCCTCTGCGCATGCAGCAAAGCAGAAGGAGGACAGTGATATGTTTAGATATTTGTTGCTGCTTATCCACTATGCACAATTTTGTCTAACTTGATGTGTAGGGCAATTTTAGGAATTTAATTAACAAATTATAGTTAGTCTATTATAATACTAACAAAGGTAGAATTGTTTTCTAGTTTTTGCAACACACCCAAGTTATTGTCAAGAAATTTATCCTTTCAAGTGGTAATAACCAACCTCTTTCCTCTCCCCACTGAAAATTTGACTTTATAATTGCTTAAAAATTAATTTGTAAAAGTAACTTTTCCTGTCTTTCCTTCCTTACCTTTACTGCAGCCTTTTTAATAGTGGCATGGTAATCACATATGGTTTTTGAAATAAAGAGTTGGAAGAAGAAACTCCATTTTCTTTATCTGTATGTTAAAATTCCTGTATACCTAACACCCTTTACCTTATCTCAGGAAGATAGACTGGCAGGGGCTTTCGGCAGCACAAAGTGAACCTCTGTACCTTCTTTCCCTGGGAAGTTAGTGGGAGTTAGCTGTGTAGTTGCTGCTCGTGCCCGAGAGGATGTCCTAAATGCTTGAGCAAACATATTCTTGGAACCATCCCACGTGCCTAACAAGAAATTGTAGTCACTGAAACTCTGCAGCGTAGGTCTAGACGGGAAAAATACCTCATTGCTATTCCATAATCTGCTTCCAAGGAAACGGGCACCAAAGCCCTGGGTCTGTACCTAACCGCCCTCCCATCTCCGTCGTTAGCCCCTTAGCACAGGCCGAGACTCCTGACCTCAGGAATGGGTGTGGATGCTGGGAGGGCACGGCCCCTCGCCGGGACAACCGCAGCTTTCAAGTCGGCGTCGGCCGAGGTCGGGGGGCCTTGCGTGGGGACAAGAAGTACCCGGTCGCCCGCTCCCAGCAAGAGCGTGGCTCCCCCCTGGAGATTCCTGACAAAGGGGCGGCTCGAGCTGCAGCACCAGTCGGGGTTGATGGCAAGAGGTTGCCGTCAGTGGGCAGACTGGCAGAGTTTTACTGCTGCGTCACGCGGAGGCTCCCGCGCCTGGTTTGCTCCCCAGTCCTTACGGGGCTTTGGAGGAGGATTGTCCTCCAAATTTGGAGCTTTGCCATGGATTCTCCCCAACGTCCTGCCGACGCTCCGGTGTGTGCTGGCAGGCCAGGTATGGTTTCTTTGCCTGAAAAAACTGAGGGGGTGTGAAACTGTTAAAAATGCCAACTTCTGCTGCAATTTACTTTGATTAATGGATAGCTGAAGGAGAAAGTATTTGGCAGAAAATGTACAAATTGAAAAGTGTTTGTTTCAGAATATCAGCAATGTCTCAAAAATGCATTACAGCATTGTCATGAATTGATGCGTTCCATTGATCATCCCCTTCCGGACAGAAAAGGAAATAAAAAAAGTGCCATTTCTTCAATCACAAATGGGCATAATAATGAGTGTGTTTTATTTTCAGGATGTTTGGCTTCTCACATTTGAAAGATATAAAGTCATGTACAGAACTTAGAAATTGTAGCTGGTATGGGAGTTATGATTCGACAGCTGCTGACTCCAAACATTTAATTAAAAGTCAAGGCGGAAAAGTAATAATTTATCAGTATTATAAAAGGATTTGTCTTATAGTTAGAGGCATTTGGGGGTCAAAGATCCTAACCTTGCTGAATAAAAAGGGGCTTGGTTTAGTGATCACTGATTCAACATCATTTAAATGTTCAGCTGAAAAAAATATAATGGAATGTAATGGTACATAAATTCTCCAAGGAGAAAATAAAGTCTATATGTATGTCTATATTTAATATCCTGAATGTTCTACAGTTTGACAAGGACATGGATGAAGTTATCTTATGTTGGTGGCAGTAGAACATTGATTAAGAGCCCAGTAGCAATTATGAATTGGCTGGTGCCAGCAAAACGTTATAGCCCACTGGTCTCACGTGGATGCGCTACCTACGTCTGTAACTAACTGGTTAGCTTCCAGAGAGGATAGCGTTCTGCTCTTCACCCTCATACTGCATCTCTTCTCTTAATTGCTTACTAAAGGAGAGTCTGATTCTGTTGGGGTTTTTTTTTTTTCCTACTTTGATGTTAAAGACATGTAGACTGAAAAGATTGTCTTCATTTAGAAAGCTATTCAATACCGAAATCTCACAATTTAATGAAACAGTTGTTTGAAAGAGTTGGAATTGGAGAGCGATGGCAGGAGGACAGAGTCTTGACTGTTGGCAGTGTTTTGGCAAGAATTTCTTGGTGACTTTGCAATGTTGTTTATCCTACTTTAATCTAGTGTGTATGCTCTAGAGTTTCTGCCTCTGCTGTTTGAAATTAACTTAATTAGGCCGTTATTTTACAGTGTATACACCTAGAACTTGTCTCATGATTTTGAGATTGTAGAGGTGATTGCAGCACGTCATGCCAGAAAAATAATTTCTTCTGCGTTAATTAGAGCATCTCTAAAACTGGATCTTCTTTCAGAGATAATTTTCGAAATGGTTATCCCTCACTTGGAATTTTTGACCTTATCAAACAGTTTTGTTATGGTAAGATGACATGAGTGCCTTTGACTTCAATGTTCTGATGCTTCGAATGATTTAAAATGTTATTTTTCTGCTGCAGTTATTAATTTCTGACATGATTTCAGTGAAAGCGGCCTATTTGCATAGGCTGTCTTTGCTTTTATTGATATTCTGTAGAAAAAATCTCTTCTATCAGAAGAACGCTGGCCAGCTCTGTTGACTACAGGAACACTACTCTGAATCCTAGCCTTATTATTTATACTTAATTTTAATTTAAAACTGCTTACTTGCCCAACCAAGACTTGCATTCTGCCGTGCCTTCGGTAGAACTAATCGCCTCCTGGAAGCATCTGTTATCTAAGTAAATGAAAGGGGGAAAGGATAAGGAGTAGGAAGCAGCAGTTTTAGAGACTTTCTGAGGAATAGGATCAGCCCTAGCCTCTGCCATCTGCAAGCTCGCAGGGGCTGAATTACCTGTCTCCTAAAACCTAATCTTGAGCCAAATTCCAAGTTTCAGGGGACCAAAATTCTGCTTGATTTATTAATACTGAAAGTGTTAGTATGAAGTAAACCTCCACCAAGGTGTTCGTGTTTAAAAAAGTTTTTTCATCTTATGTAATCAATTCCAGACCTGCTCAATTTTCTTCCGTTCACGGATTTGGCTGCAAGATAACAACTAAGGCAACAAATTGCACGTGGCCACTGCTCAAAGTAATGAGGGCAAGAAATAATTATGAGCAATTAATAATCAGATATATGCAATAAATCACATTGAGCAACTTTGAATCACAGAAAATGCTTAAAAGTGGAACCTTTATATGGATAGTTTATTAATGGAGGAGGAAGGAATTAGAAAAATTAGGCTGGAATTTCTGAGGATGCCTGAATTGGTATTCAGATCCCACGGAAATTCAAGATGAGATCAACACCTTCTTCCTCCCCACCCTTTTCCTTTAAGGAGATCCCATTGCTTAAGTTCATGCTATTTATGCTTTCTCTGTGTCTGCTTTTAGTGCTGATCCCATAACTAAACGGTTGGCTACAAGGAATTATGCTTCAAAATGCTTGAGTTCTCAGAAAACATCAATCACACATTTCAACAGACACAGGGAGACAGTGGTATACTCACACCAGAATTTGCTAAATGAATTATGAAGCTTAACTTGCTTGGAGAACTTTGATATCTTCAGCAAAAGTATACGCATGCAAAACCAGAGCATTATTTTTAATATCACACATCTCTCTTGCTTCAGAATTACTTAACTGCTCTAGCAAGTGCCCTCTGCCAATCAGAAACATTTTTTCCTACAGTTACTCTAGTCATTTGATCTGCTGCCGTCGTCAGTAGTTTTCTATTGATTCTTCTTCAGGATGAGGAATTTGCAGGCTGAACTGTAACAAAAAAACCTGTTCTGACAATCTTTCTTTACTGTAAATAAGCTAAAGCGCCTTGTTGCTTGTATGGGCAATGCAAAGAACTTTTCTTTGGTGGGATTTTTGCTGTTCCTCTAAAATGCTGAAGAATCGGGCCTGGGAAGAGTGATCTCTTAAAGTTAAGCATGTGCTTAAGTGCTTTGCTGGATCACTGCCTTGATCTATTGATGTTCTCAGTGTAATTTTCAGGAGCTGTAATTGCCTTCCCACGTTTTCAGTGGCTGCACAGCATTAAATCTCCACGCACTGTCCTCCTCTTGGAGTTGGTGCATCACCACTACCTCTCAGAAATGCTCCCTAATGCCTTGATGGCTCCTGCAGAATAAGATGTCTTGTGTGATGAGGAATCAAATACCTCTGAAATCTTTCTGTGGCTGCTAACATCTCCGGTGGCAAAGGAACGGGTGAAAAGTTTTGTGGATCAGTCTCGCCATCCTTGTCAGGATGAATCAGCACAGCCTTTCACTAGGGAAGCTGTAGAGAGCGCAGGTAATGAAGCTAAGTCTCTTTAGCTTGATTTCTTGAAGGGTTGTGGATGGGGATTTTTGTTGCTACTTTTTTTTTTTTTTTTTTTAAATTTGGGTTCATTTCAGTCTAGCTATTAATAAGCAGAACATTCAGCCTCCTGCCTGGGGACAGAGCCGGTGGTGAATCACCCCCCCCCCGACAAGTTTGAGATCGTGATCAAGCGGCGAGAAGCGCAAGGACACGCCGCCGTTGGTCGGGCACCGGCTCTGGGTACGGAGCTCTGCGCGGGGAGGGATCCCTGCAAAATTAGTCACACGCACAGTCCTGGGCTCTTCCTCAAAGCTGGCTCCAGGTGTGGAGCGTTCTGTTTGTGTTAGGGCTGCAGTTTTTCCTGCAAGGAAACTTTCAGTCTGCGTTCTTTTGCGTTTCATTTAGGTACTTGCACCGTTGCGCAGTGCATATAAATGGCACTGTTTTCAACGGGGAAAGTGTGACACCAACATTGTTCTGGAGGTTCGGTGGCTGCAGAGACACTGGTAGGTAGTCCAGCAGCTGCCTCTTCTTTAATACAGGAGCCCTAGTAATCTAATGACAGCATTAAAGCTTTAAATACTTAGACCTTATCTGAGGAGTGTGAATAGCAGCTTAATGTAACGGGAGTCAGTTGAATCAATCTCACGTAAAATACAAGTATAAACAGTTGTTCTGTAACTTTGGTATTTCTTTCAGTGCTGCAGTGGGTGTCTTATTAGCATCTGGTGGTGAAGGGAGATACTGTGCTAGGTAAATAAACGGGGCACTGATGTCCTGTTAGCAAATAAATAGCATGCTAAACAAAAATTGTTGGCATTTTATGAAGGAAACTTACTTAAATTATGGATGGTTGTAAGGCTATTGCAGGCAGCAGTGTTATAAATTAAACAGATGTTAGCCTTCTCTCTTCTACTTTGTCTGTATTCTGTACAGAAACCAGGCTTTCAAAAGGGGAAATTGCGTACTTCTTGGCAAAACATAATTATTAGAAGAATTTTCATTACCAAATGAAATTGTAATCAATCATCCTGGCAGAGTGGTATTTTTCTTTAATCTGTACCCAGAGTAAGAGCTGTAGGAGAGTTGAGTATTTCTATACAGCTTTTATTGTACTTCTCATTGCAGTATTTGAGTGCATTTCAATGGTATATTAATTAGGATCACTGACAGCTCTGTTGTGCTTCTCCCAGCTTTCCCTAAACGCAGTGATGGACACAGCAAAGTGTATTCTGTTCATGTTTTTATGTCATTGCTTTGCTTTTGGGTTCTTTGTTTTCCTTTTTTTATTTAAAAAAAAAAAAAGGCGAGGTCAAAAAAGCGTACCTTTTACTTGGAGCAACAGATGCCGAGGTTATTGCAGCCCTCAGTTCCCATGGGATTTTGTGAACAAACCGTTTGAAATTCATCCCCAAACCAGCCCCTGTGAAGCGCTCATCGCTGCGCAGAGGAGCTGCGAGCTGTATTGAGACACTAGAGCAGAAAGAGCTATCTGCAGCTTCAAGTGAGAGATGGCCCAACTAGAATGCAAACAGTAAATGTATAGGGGAATATTTTTCTCTGCACATGGAGATATTTCTGGTGCTCATGAAACCGATCATAGCTACGGAGGAGGAAGGAAAGAAGAAGAATCTGCTGGTCATAACCATGTAATCTCTGAATATAGCAATCTAATAGATAATTAACCATTATTTTCTATTTCATAGAGAGGTAGATGGCTGTTAAGTTTAATTTCAGAATTCACTGTACTTGTTAAATACCAAGCATATTTCACTGTGGTACATGCTAAGGAAGGGTCGAAAAATCTCAACAAAAACAAGTCTCCTAAAAAAAAAAAAAAAGGGCAGGGAGGAAGGTCAAGAAAAGAAATGGAGTGGGCTTGATGTTTCCTGGAATGAAAAGAAAATGCAGCAGAAACTGGACGAAGCAATTTTAGCTTTGGTTTTGAGATTAAGGAGCCCATATGGGTAACCCATTACATTCAACTGCTGCTGCTGCTGTGTCAGCCAATTTTCTGCTTGCTGTGGCTGAGTATAGGTTTCCCATTCAAAGAAATATACTTCCAACTTTCCTCGCGATTTCTTGGAATTAATAGCCAACTTGGTAAATCTTTTGTAGGAGCACAGGGTGTGCAGCTGTGCTTCAGGTAATCCATCACTGTGCTGTAATTTTTGCCATTTTTGTTTACCTGATTTTTTTTTCTTTGTTTTGTTTTTAATGGAAAGAAGCAAGCTCTTTATTTTAAAAAGGAGAATTAATACTTACTTGTGGGAGGCAGCTTCCTTGAAAATGAATATTTATAACATGCTTTTTACATAGAAACTAAGAAGTTGGAGAATATTTTATTTATGAAGCCTTCTCGATAGCATTTAGTATAGGAAGAAGAAGGAGCTTAGATGTTAGACTGTTTAGAGTTTCTTTTGGTGCTTGAACCCCGACTGGGAAGGGTGGAAATTAATTCCACGGTTATCACCTTGAATCCACAATGTTTGCTGTACGCATTAGATGTTTGGCTGAGTGGCTGGACTCCCAAACTGGGGAGGCAGGTGCCTAAGTGGCTGGGCTATCAGACTGGCAGTCAAGGGACTTGGATATATCCCTGCTTCCATCAGCTGCTTTTTATATGACCTTGGCATGATAATTCATCTCTGTTTCTCCAACCTGTCTGTTAAAATATCACTGTATATGTTAGACCAATAACAGCTGTTCATGTCGGCATGTACAGTGTTTACTGGACCGCAGCTTAGATTTTGCATGGGTCCTCCAGCCACCACTGTTAGGAAGCAATTTCCAAGGATATTTCTAACACTGACTTCTGCCCTCATAGCTCCTTCTGTAAAAGACAAAATTTGTACTTGGGTGCTATAAGACAAATTCTGAAGTAATTCAAGGTGCTGCTCTATGTGAGGGTTGCATCTGGGCAATATACAGTTTTCCAAATGCTCAAGTAGTAGAAACTGGTTCGTTGCCCAGTGAAGTCTCTGGAACTACATCAGCTTACACCAGCTCATGCTTTGGCCCAAAACTTGTTCTTCTGAGACTGAGCAGCTGAAAAAACCTTGGTATGGACAGGCTTTCTTTGTATCTCCACTTTCCAGCTTCTGATTTCTGTCTCCTTCAACTGCCAAGAAATTAGTAAATGTTATCCAGGCTGAGGTGGTGGGAAAGTCATGCTCCACCATGTTTCTTTTGTGTTGTTTATTGTGGGATAAGGAGGCAGAAAAATGAATAGGTTTGATAATGTCATTTCTTGTGGTGAGACCATCTCTGAAAAGGGAGAAGAGCTCTCTTCTCTGCCCTAATGAAACTGAAGACACATACTTGGTTTCTTTTCTTCTGATCTGGAGTTTGATTTCTATGTAGTCAACTGATAACATATATGTAGAAATGGTATAAAATTTTCAAAGGTTTGAAGAGGAGAATGCTAGAAGGTAAAAATTCATCCAATGTTAGGGATATATGATAGATTTTATGAGTGTAACAACCTTTATGTATTTTTTAGAGGTTTGGAAGTCTTTTGAACATTTAGAATGAGTCAAGGTATAAATAATAATGTCTCCGATTGCCTGGTATCAAATTTTTAGTTGCACAGTTAAAAAAAAAATCCACTTATCGTTCCCATCTGATGAACAGAAATAATGCCAGGAAATCTGTTTCCCATTCGGCCCTATTTACAGAGGAGTTGTCTGTGTTGTTTGTGTCCCTTTACCAGCCCTGCAGCTCCCCTATGGCACCCTATGCACTCAGCAGTGTACCTTGGCAAAGCTCTGCTGATTGCAGTGCAGAAGATGCTCGCCCTAGGAAGCCACTAGGCAGAAGTACATATTTTACAGCTCATAAACTGAGGGGATTGTGTGGCTCCAAGGACTGATAATAGGATGCAGCCCCATTCATTCTCCCATTGCTGGCTGGAATTTAGCCCAGGCATGGATGAGGTACAATACATTGGCAGGCGCAGCATGAGAGAGCTGGGACCAGTGATGCTCATGCTGTACCTGCTTTGCAAATAAACAACACATATATTTCCCACTCAGCCAGCTCAACACCTTCAACAGCTGCACACAGGAAATAATCTGGAAATTGTCTGCATTTTGTAGGCATAGGCCTACAATAAGAGCCAGAAGTTTTGGATCCAGCCCTGTATTTTGAGCACACCAGCGGTTGCAGCATAGTTTGGGGAGGGGATGCTGCCTTTCTGGAAGATCTTTATGTACATATAGGGGAGAGCTGACAGTCACGCGTTCCCCTGTGTCGTACAAATTGGCACAGTTAAAACCGATGCTTGTGAGAGGATTGTGTAGTAGTGGACGGATGCAAATTTCTATTAGCGGAGGAAGAAGGCAGGAATGAGTGAGAGTACGTGGCAGGCTTATTCACATTGCCTTCTCTAGCTGCGCATGTGTTGGCTGCAGAGATTAAGGCCCCTCATGCACCTCCAGGATCTCTTACCATTTTCCTACCTGAGAGATTTTGTCAAGTGCCTGTTGTTTAACTGTTCTTTCTTTAAACAGATTCCCAGTCTAAATGAGCTGGAGTAGCTGAAAGAGATTTAAATACCAGGTTTGTTAGTCCAGGTACTTGACTGAAGAAGGCCTTGTGTGTTACACAAATGCAGCAAATCAAAGTTGGATTTGATAAGTGGGAGGTAATGGATGGCTGGAGGAAGCCGGGATCGATAACCACTGAGTCACCATTTTGACCCAGCTGTGCTCCTGGGAGAGAGCAAATGCTCAGGTCTGAGAGCAGCTGTTCTGCGAAATCCTAGATGCTTCTTACAAGATGAAGAGAAATTGCTCCTTCTGATGTGAGAGGTCAGTAAGGGCTCTGTGAACCCTGTGCTCCAACAAATCACTCATACTAGGGCAAAGTAGGTGTGAAGTACTTGCAGCTTTTCTGTTCTCCTTGCTTAGATGCTTTCTCTCCAAGCAAGGCGAAGGCACGAACGGTGTCTTGTTGACCAGTACATTTTTTGTGTCCAGCCTGAGAAGCAAGGTGGCAGCAGCAGCTAAATGTTCATTTGTCAGCAGATAAAGGTTGGAATTTTTTCTCTCTTCTGTGCCTGCAGAACTTCCAACCAACCATAAAAAGTTCAGGGGTGTCAGAGTAAAGATCTATGCTCTAATCAAGAGGGATGTCTCCTCAGAGCTCTATTAGTTGCCAAGAAACTACTTTTGCAAAAGTGGAAATCTCTAACCACTCCTAAAATAATTGACTGGATGGACACAGAGTGACCTAGCTGTGCTCAGAAAGATTTCCTGGAACAGATGCTGAGATACCACAGTAAGGAGTGTGATGTAAATACATAGACAGACATTGCCAACAAAATGGGGAGTCTAATTGGATTTAAATCCTTCTTGTATAGGAAAAGTAGCATAGATTCCTGGCTAACTGAATAGCTATTGAGGAGCACGGGTCCAGCAACTTTGGCTTTTCTACTCTGGCTCTGGGCTGTAACGTTAGCAATTAGTTCTCCTCACTTTTCGAGAGAGGAGTCTCACACTGTATTGATCTTTGTCTGTTTGCGCCGTAAATTCTGCAGTGCCTGTCTTTTTATCAAGCATTTACAAGGCAGGGTGGACCCATCTCACTTCATGTCGTACAAATCACACTGACACGTATCGGAACCGATCCTTGCGATTCCAAGAACTTTTGTTCGCACTTTGCTTCGTTATATAAATGCAGGTGGTTCGCCTGCTCTCCGTCCGTGAGCTTTGCTGCCTACCTAGTTGGGTTCACGGGTGGCACTGCATTCTCACTTAATGCATGTACGAGGACTGCGTGGGCACGTGAACAAAAGTTTAGCTCATGCGCTGCAAAA
>JAVJGH010000046.1:18584668-18595064 GCA_035590175.1 Aviceda leuphotes
CAGCAGATCCACCCAAGATAAATTTGCATGTTTGAAGCATGAATCAAGACAACGGGGGTAGGCATGTTGCTCTGATAAACAGGTAATTAACAATGTTCCATCTGTGGTATATAGAAGCGAATAATACACTTCCATTAAATTGTTTATTCGCAGAAAGAGCTGTTTAACAGATCAGCAAAAGTGTTCATTAATTTTGTTGAAATACCTTTAAATGAAATTGAGAATGTTTGGGAGAAATCAAAGTGTGTCAACTTAATATCATCATAATATAATGCTCTTACGGCCATTGCATTTTGGAAACTGCCAAAATACCTTTTTTTTTTTTTAAGGGATCAGATGTTAAAAAACCCAAACCATTTCATTTAATGTTAAACACCCCTGAAACAATATTTATCGTACTGAAAAAATAGAGGTTAAGTTGACAATTGGGGGTATGTTTTTACTTATTGAGCAGATGAAAAGGTATTAAGTGATATAATCTTGAATGACAGCTGCTTCCGAATTTTGCCTCCATTATATCCCACGGCAATGAGTTACACGGTTTAATTATTCTGAATGTTGAAATTCTGTTTGTATGCTCTATCTTGTCTACCTCTGAAGTTTGTCAGATCCCTCTTATTTTTAGTAGCGTGAGAAGCAACGAGCAGCTATTTTCTATTTGCCACCTCCACTATTGACGCCACAGGCTTCTGTGATACCCTGACTAGGGCATGTCCTGCCCAACCGTAAGAATTCTGGTCTGAATTATGAAGCCTGATATTTCAACTCTTTTTCAGCCTTCCTAGGCTGGATGAAATGTGTTCGAGTAAGTGGAGAGGTTTTATAGGACTGCGAACTGGAGAACTACCCTAATTACAAAGGAGAATCAAGCCAAGACTCCACTTATGAGAGCACTATTTGTTCAGTGGCGTCTAATGGAAAAATAACTAGTGTAATGGGCTTTCCTTCCTATTATCCACTCGAGCAGTAGCCATACTGGGTGACCTTTGCCATTTGGAGTCATTTGCTTGGCTCGTGTCAGAAACGAGTTTGAAACATGAAGAGGATAAAAAGTCACTGGAAGTTAGAGGGCAAATCTCAAGAGGATTTTATTTTAGAGTCTAGCACTTCCCTTTGCTCCCAAGAATAGAGTGGAAATACAAGCAGAGCTGAACTCAAATCAGCGAGTATCAAATAGAGTGTTATTAATGGAAGCAAAAGCAACTTTTCCCAAGCCTCGTGAACAATAAAAACATGGCAGAAGCTTTTGATCCAATTATAATTTGGATGACTGCGATGTTTACACAATTCCATTGTTCGCTTTATAGCAAATACTTTCAAACAAATTCCTTTCCTTTTAGCAGTTTTACCAATTTGAAGTGGTGGTGTTAGAGAGACAGGGTTTTTTTCAGTACTGAGTTATAAGCATGTAGCTAAATTTTACGTGTGTTTGCCCAATCATTAAATTTTTACTAAAATGTAGTGCTTAAAAACCGGAGCCTCTGCCAGCTCTTCTGGGTGCTGATTACACCGCTACGTGGGACAGCCAACAGAAAATACAAGGCCACACAGTACTTTTGTGTTGATCGTGGTGGGGGATTTTTAAATGCTCCAAATTATTCATTAGGGTAAAAGTGCTCTGCCAACTGAGCATGTTAAGTCGTAGAACAGCAGAATGAATGGCATAAATGGTGAGACAGGAGTTGTTTTTGTGGGCTGTTTGTTTGTTTTTTTGCAAAAGCTTGAGGCACCCTGTGGTGTACCTCCAACAGAATCTGTTTGGGTTTTTTTTATTGGAAGTTTGTTTTATGTTTAATGAAATAAGTTATGGAAAAAGCATGACCGAAAAGAAAACAAATCTGCAGTTTATGCTCCATCATTAGAGCTGGTCAGGAATTGTTCTGTGGGAACACTGATATCCCAAAATGAAATGGAGGGCTTGGAAAAATTTAATTGACAATCAAAGGTTCATCCAAAATTAAAGCTTGTCTGGATTTTTAGTTAGAATGAAATTAATCTCTGTTAATATGAGCTGGGTAGTCAAGTTTAAAGGCCTATTCTTTGAGTGCTCTTATGGCTTCTTTTACGCCAAGATAAAAAAGCATTTTATCTGACCTGTATTAGAGTGGGTTGAATCAGCCTGTGAAGTGCCTATTTCTTTTTTTCTTTATTCTTTTTTCTTTTTTTTGTTTTAAAAACCCCACCCAATTCTATAGCCCAATGAGTAAGTAACCTGGATGAAATTCCTCCTCTTTTTATATAACTAGAGTTAGAGGAAAACTGAGATTTTGTATTTTTTACCCTGATTTAGCAGAGAAAAGATTTAATTTGTTGAATGTTTTGTAGGATGATAAAACAGCTTGTGGTTTGTTTCTATACAGTACTCAGTACATTTAATTCCCCAAGTGCTGTAGATTTATACTGACAATATTACTTGGGACTAAGCTTTAAGCAACGGGAAGTATTGTCATCATTATCACTTCACTGGTGGAGAATTGAGGCAGCGAACGGAAGCAACTTGTCCTAGACAAGTGAATCCACATTCAAAACTAAGTTTAGAACTTCCCTAAACATTGTTTAGAGGAATATTTTAAAATGTCCCTTGTTGATCCTTGAGCAAGCTAAGGCATTTATCGAGAGTACAGTAGTCCTGTGTGTGGGCCAGCTAATGTGAGGAAGAAGAAATTTCTAAATGCCAGGGAGTCAGGATTAAACCTTCCTTTCTGGGGAACAAAGGAGAAGTTGGAGAGGGCTGTGGCTTCCTAGATGAAGAAGTGTAAGGGAAACCCTGGTAGGGTAGATTGTTGGCAGCTTCCCAAGCAAACTTTGTGTTAGCTCAAATTCATGCTCCCTGTTAGTTGGGATTTAATTCAAAGTCATGGTCTGTCCCTTTATTTGAGTATGCATGCCATTTCCTTCACTAATGAGATACCTAATTCTGTGTAAAATGGCCTATGTTAAAGCTGCTCTGAAAATTCAGCTGCTTTTTACATATCTGTCTCCCTCAGTAAAACAGGCTGTGGACCTGTCTCGGGAATATAGTGTTAAAGATATTTTTCTGAGCTCATGCAAAGTAAAGTACTGCTTTTTATGGTCTGATGAAATGAGCTGATATGGTCCCAACAGAACAGAAAATCTCCTCCCTTATGGTTTCTTATTCCCACATGATTCTTATTTACTTCTGTATTAGTGTATCTAGTAGGCATATTAGTAACAAAACGATGCCATTTTCAGGGAAGCTACCCCCCTTGGGACAGTCTTCCTAATCTTGCCTGAATACCCCTGACCTCTACTCACACCTCTTGTAGGTTCCCTGTTTCTGTATTCCATTTTGTGTGCATGACTGCTCAACCATGCCCCCAGCATGTGTCTCCAATAATTCATTATAGCCTAGATACAAAACTGAATGGAGAGAGAAGGCGGTGGAGAGGAGGGAGCTCTTACAGGATGAAGGCATCCAGGGTTCCTGGCAGTTGTCTGATTTTTAGAGCTGGTGGCTTCCCGAATGTCCAGTGGCTCCTGGGTGGCTAACGTGGAGTGCATCCGAGTCCTCGGCATAGATCCTGTGGAGAGCAAGCCGTAGAAAATTGTTTGCAGCTGAAGCAGAGAGAGCATAGATTCAATGGCATATATAGATTTGTCCTATATATTGGGAGAAATGTAGCAGGAAACCTTTTCCTGTAATGCCACTTCTTTTCACAATTCCTGTGCCAACGGATGCAGCACTTTTCACCAGCCTGCACGCTGAAGTCGGTAGCGTTTGCACCAGGGATGGGTTTGGGTAACGATACCTGCAAGTGTTCGTTTAATTTGCATCAACTAAAGGGCTCAGCATAGGTTTTGGCTCAAATTTTCCCACTGGGATGTATTTTTGCTTCCTTTATTTAGCTAGTGTTTATACGAGGGACAATTTGTAGAATGAATCGTTCCGATCCAGAGGTGTACTTCTTTGTGGCTGTAATCACAGAATCATTTCGGTTGGAAAGGTCCTACGGGATCATCGAGTCCAACCGTCATAACGCGACTCTCCTGTGCCACGCGTTAGAACAAAGAAAGAAGGGAGTTATTACGGTTCTTGCACAACCACCCTTTAAAGCCGGCGTTCCAGGTGATATTTCCGAGGATGGTGGGGAATGGTGTGCAAAGGCCAACGGCAGGAGGAGCGCCGGGGAAGGCAGGAGTCGCCGGCGCGCGTGGCGTCCCTCGGAGGGCTCGCCCGGGCCCCGCAACCGCAGAAAAACTCACCTGGAGTTACTGCAACTGGCAAGCGTTGGCACAGCTCCTGCGGAGAAAGGAAGTCTGCTCTTCTGCCTGCTGTCTCGCTGGCGCTTTGCGTATTATTGCTGATTTGGTCTAGAGATTTGGCTTTTTCAGGGCCGCCTTCCGGCGGGGCCGCGCGTTCCTGCCCCTGCAGGTAAGGGCGTACGATGCGCGGCGCTTGTGCATCTTACGGCTCCGAGCTTGGGCAACGGCTCCTCTACCGTGGGTGCGGATTTTGACATGCTCGCGGATCTTCTTCCAGCCGGTGTATTCCTACAACCCTGCAGCACTTCTGGCACTGGAACATGTTTCAGGTCTTCAGGCTTTATTCTTAGAAGTGATTTGCTTTAAAGCCTGTGTGATGACTGGAAGAAACTTTTCACTGCAAAGGGGTTTCAAACCAGCCCTCTTTCTGGTTTCATATTCAAGTGCATTTTTCAGTTGTTTGTGCTTAGGGAAGAACTGTGCTTTAGACTCATTTTACAATCGCCATGGAAACTTTTAAAGAGAGAAAAGAGGGAAAAGTGGTTGAGTCCCATATTTTTCCTGTATCTGAACGTACAGTGCCATTGGGAAGAATCCTATGTGGCAGATAAAATACCATTCAAAAGACTATTTATTTCCAAGGGTCGCCTGGGACATACACTATTATTTTTTCAGAATTGTTGCTCCAAGGCTGCATACCAGACCTCAGAGTAAAAAGTAAAGCACATCAAACGTCTGACTCTATTCAGTGCTGCTTTAGGGTCATCGTGAAATCATTGCTTGTGCAGAAAATAATGGCGATAATAGCAAAAGCTATGGGTTGTGGGTTTTTTGTCTGAGATTAGGAAAATGGCATTCATGAAACTTGTACAATTGTTTTAGATACCCACTATACTGAGATTTTCCTAGTAGAAATCCCAGAGTGCCATTCAGGTCTGTAGGAGCTTGCATTTATATTACCAACATGGTTATAAAACCAACATTTACAGTTCTATTTAAAAGACTATTTGGTTGGGAATGTTTCAAAGAAATACCTGCTATCATTTTTTCCTAGCTTCATCATTAATGTCACTGCTTGCAATAATAATGTGTCCACCCACTTTAGCTCTGTCTCACAGTCTGTGTGAATTCAGAAGTTGAGGTTAATCTGCTTTTTCAACACTAGAGAAATAAGTTGTTAATGTGGTTTCTTTTCCAACATGATTTTAGGATGGTAGTTTGCTGTGAACAGGCTAAGTTTTTAAATGCTTGGAGCAATATTCAAGTTCATCGCTTATCTAGGATATCACCTTCTTTAGCTGTGAGTCTATTTCTTGCATATTCAGCTTTTTCAAACCTTATGGTGGAATTATCTTACTCTCTATTCTAAATCTTGAGGTAGACTACGATAAGTAAGAGGAACTCCTCACATTTGGGATTTTTTTCGGCACCGTACATTAAAAAAAATATTCCTGCAGGGACCACTTTCAGAACCAGAAAAAACCAGCGTCCTCTCTAGAGTTTTTTAAAATGTCAAACAAATAGATGTGGTCATGCACAGAGGTCCTGATTTCTTCAGGATGACCTGAGAATTCCTAAAACGTGTCGGGCTCTAGAGAGCCCTTCTGCCTGACTTTTAATACAAAAAGCTTCACCTCTTTAATTTTAACATATTGCCGGATATTTGCTAGAAATCTTCTGACCAGATTCAGTCGCGCAGATCTCATCAGCGTTTGCAGCCCCGAACTAGAGGCTACTTCAAGCGACAATATATCGCTGCGTCTCTCGGTCTTGGACTTTTCCTCACCCCCAGCCTCTCTGACATCACTGGGAGGGAAAGAATGACCGACTGGGAGAAGCACAGCAGAGCTGGTCGAACTGGGGAGTAGGTCTGGGCAGCTGCGGGGACTGCCTCGCCCGGCTGCGCGGCAGCACGCTGAGCTGGGCGGGGGTGGAAACGCAGCCGCCGTTATTCCCGGTTTGCCCCGGTGAATTTGGAAATGAGGAATATCCCTTAGGCTTCGTTAATGATCGCAACACTAGAAGTGGTCAGCTGACGCAGCTTGAAGAAACCTCGACAAGAAGTTTTTAGCTTTTTAAAGCCACTGCTTGTTTACATTTATTTAGGTAGAGAAATTCTGGTGATTATTCAAATTGACGTAAGTTTGACTACCATCCTCTTTTATCCAATGTTTTGCCCTAAGAAAAGAGATTTCAGTAGAAGGTCCTGTTCTTACAGCGGTTTCGGGTTTGTGCTTTCAGTAGAACTAGTGCTTTGTGAAGGCATTTGACTTTTCTTTTTCCCTTCTTTTTTTAAATGCTGATTTATGTGGGATTATTTGCATGAACAAGATGGCCGGAAGTCTTTCATGCACACTTCCTAGAAAGTGATGTTTCTTTAGGGAAACAGTTAACTACATCCTCATTTTATTTCTACTTTAAGTAATACATACCAGGTATGTGTATCCTCTTAAAATTTCAAAACCAGTATTATTTTATAGGTTAATAGCATGTCTTGCTCTGTTTATATATTTTAAAAGTCAGATGATAAAACAGGTTCCATCATCTCAAAGTGACAATAGATCTTGTTGGAGACAAATTTATAGCTATTACAGTTTTGTGCTTGTGTCAGCTAACCTTGGCAAACAGAATCCGACTTGCTACTAGGATGAAACTTATAAATCTTTTCCACTTTCTCTCCCTCCTGGTTTTGAAACCTTGTCTTAGACCTTGTCGCCTCCTTTATTCATGGCAGCAAGAGTATCCTGTGGGTTGAAATTTCTTCAAGGACTAGGATGTAATATTTCAACCCTTTTTTTATCCTTTTAAAAAAAATTTATTTCTCTCTCTCTTGCCTTGATGCATAAAAAGGTGTAGACAGCTTGGTGATGGCTTCTGAGATCACTGTTTAAGATATTTGTTTATAGTTGGTAATTTTCAGAAACCAAAAGTAATCTTCTAATGCCTTCCATGTCAATGAATCGTTTGATCAGTAAGAGTCCTTGATTCATTTTATTTTCTACCATAATCCTGTTGTTCAGTGTCTCTGAGTAATACAGTTTTTCTCTATGTAATCCTTGCAATAACTACTTCAGCACAAGGTGAAGAACATTCTGTGCTGGGACCCCTTTTGCTTGCTTTCCCCTGTGTCTCCAGAATGTAGAATAGATCTTTTAAAGCATATGCAATTTTATTCATGTATCGGAAGATCTGTAATGAAGTAACTCACTCTAGAGTTAAGTGATTTCCTGCCAAAATTTTGTGTGAAATTACTTCTTAGCAAATTCTAAGAAAAACCCCAGAAATATTAAATGCATTTTGTTAAAATATTTTTCTATTTTCGTATTTTCAATTCTTGCTTTAAAAATAAAAAATAAAAATATGAATTGAAATAATAGATTACATTTTTTCAAGACAAAATGAAGTAGTTATTGACTTTAATTTCTGAAACAGTTCGAAGTTTCTCTGTTTAATGGACCTGCAGTGTTCATGTTTCTGCCTTTGGAAAAGGAATGCTGGATGCATACCCCTAACCTGTGGCCTACAGTTCAATTTCTTAATAACCGCAAAGCAACTGTGGCCTCTAAGGCAGACTGAGAGCTTTGACAAGAATCAAGTGATGGAGATGAATTTTAAATGCATCTATCTTTTTTTCTTTTTTTTTAAAAAAACCCTTTTCTGTTTTAAGCCATTTAGCTTTAATTGCAATAGTGCTGGACTTGCTCTGTCGTAACCATTAGGGTTTTACTGCTAATCATCTCTGCGAACAAACAATATCCCAGCCTCTACCTGTTCATCCAGAAATACCTGCACTGTTGGGTCTCATTAATTCCAAAATTCTTACCCCAAACCTGACCCGCTTACACTACAACTCATGAGATTCATAAAGTGAAATGGCAGATTTATACAAGCAGGCAGCTGTCTGCATGCGGAGTTATGGGGTATGGAAGAAATATGCAGATGTCAAATACAACCATGCAGTTGGCAAATCGACTTTGGGTATTTACATATAATAATTACCGGTGTGGGGAATTTGAGCATAATCCTATTCAGAGAGGGCACGCAATGCATATGGAGCAGCCCAAATACAAACTCTTAACTCTTTGTCTGGCAACAAGGATATGTTTCTCCCAATAATTTGGTGTTTCTTGCTGTACTTTAGTTATAGAATTGCAGGAATTTTTACAGGATAGACCTGTTTATCTCTTCCAGAGATATTCTGGGTCCAAGAATGTAGAATTACATATAAACAAACTTCTTCAGTGCTGCAAGAACAATTTATTGCAGCCAGTGCTAGCTGTGGAATTATGTTCTTAATGGCCAAAAAGAGAAGAAAATACAAAGTTATGTAGGTGCATCTTTATATGTGGTATTCACTTTATGGCAGAGGCTTTAGCTCGTCTGTTAAATAGCAAGTACTGAACTTCCAAATCTGAGCTGTGCACTTAGCCACCCTCCCGAACTGGGTCAGTGAGCTGGCAGCTGGGAACGGCTGACGTTTCTAAGGATCAGCAGATCCAGTGTGTAAAACGAAGGGGTCTCGAGGAAGCAGGTTCGGATACCCTGAACCCACCTTGGAGACGAAGACGTCTCGGAGTGCAAAAATAAGTATGTAGGGCTGTGTGTTCGACAGCTGCTGGGTTGCATAAGGATGCTCTGCTTTTCCCCATTCCTTTCTCAGCCACAATCTAGCAGTCTTCACCTGGTTTTGCTGTGATCACGTTGCTTCTGTTTAAGGCACGTAACTTTTTCAGTATGCACAAAGCTGTCTTGGAAACGGTAGCTGCGCTCTATGTTTGAAGTAAAGCTTTCGGGTTCTCTGCTTTACGTCTTGGGGTAGGTGCTGTGGCACGAGGAGACGAAGCTGCTCTTGTTCATGACTGATCTGTAGCTAGAGCTCACCTTCTCAAAACCTGCAATTTATCGTCTTAAGCGAGGTATCTCCTGCCTAATATGTTTCTAGACAATAAAGGAGACAGTGCGTAAAGATCCTTCCCCTGACTCGTTTCACCACCTTAGACTATTAATGGTTTTTACATGTACACCACCAGATGAAGATATGTTTGGTTTCCTTCCGCTGCCAAGGCTTTTCCAAAGACCTCTAAGTACAAACTTCATTCAGACACATAGTCCAAGTTTCTCTCCAGGGCTGTACAATCAAGGTTTCCAACTGGTAAAAAAGCAAAGAGGAGGGAAATCGCCTGGGTTTTTCTATTTTGAAAATGAAGTCTAGCATTTGAAATTTGCACCTAGAAACAGCAGGTGATGATTTTCTGTCATGTCTCCCCCCCGCCCTCCCGATGTATTTCAAGAATCATAATTATTGTAATTTTCAACAAAATTATGGCTTGAATATGGTTCATTATAAATTTGCACAGGAAAGATTTCCAGACTCATAAATACCACTGTCCACACCTCTCTGAATTTTCTAATTCTAATTGGGGTAGGAGGTGGCTTTATGAAGATGGATTTGTTTTGCATCAACACTAGCATGACTGCTCACCCTTTTTGAGGGTTGTAGAGGCATGTTGATAGGGACGGGAAAGCAATGTTTGTAGGAGGATTTGATCATGGAGTTAGGTGGCTGCAAGCAGCAGTGAAAGTAAAAGTTCTATAAGCCATTGGCATTTCACACTATTAAGCTTATGTACATACACACTAGCTATAGAGGAGGTTTCCCTTAGCTGATTTTCTTAATTTGGATAAGAAGTTCTAATAGAAATAACAGTAGGCTCATCTTGAACAGAGCTCCCTATCTTATTTTGATTTGTTTTAAAGTTTTTTGGTGTGTTGGTTTTTTTTTTCCTCAAATTTTGCTGACAACAGGCATTTGAAGTTGCTTCCAAGTTGAGTTAACAGTGCTTGACATCTCTATACAGAATATAGAACCTGACAAGCATAAAATCATTGCCAGAGGTCCTTATTTATGTGAAATGCAGGACCAACAAGCCTGCTGGGATGAAAAGAGGTCTGTTCTTGAAGTGATAAGAAACTTTCTAAAGGTTCATGGTCTATATTATCCTCCCTTGGCAGAGACTCATGTATTTATACTGAAGTCAGCAGAATTATACGCCGTCTACACTTGCTTGAAGATCTGGTCACCCTGAGTACCCCGATTCACCTGCTTGGTTTATGCTCCCTCTGTTGCCATAGAATCGAACAATTTAGGGATGTAAACACTCTTCCCTCCTTG